>UESW01004876.1:487920-537850 GCA_900491605.1 Calamus simplicifolius
ATCCTCAAAATCCTGCTCGACCTCCTGGCGAACCTCCTCTGCAATAGATCTGCGAAGGTCTGTAAACGCTCGGGAGGAAGATCACCAGAACTCGCGAGCTGGAGGCCTGATGGGGAAAATATGTAGAAGCTCTAGTGCCCAGACCATAGACCCTGCGGTCTCGTGGCTGGGCACCAACAGCCTCCAAAAACACACGCCGACTCTCCTCTGCTGAGAGTTCGACGGGCGTCTCCCCATCAGTAGAGTCGACCTGCGATGCCTGGGAGCGAAGCTCCTCGACTCGTGTCTTGAAATTATGAAATCAACAATAAATGAGTTAATAAATTTCTTGAAATAAAATTTTAGAAATTAAACAGATACTACATAAATCTAATTTCTTACCGCAACCTCCCGTGATCGCGTGTCGACCCAGGAACCGTCCCTCCTGGTGTGTGTCGCCCTGAATAGACGAAACTCACCAGGATCTCCGCCCTCCTGCTCAGACTATAACAAAAAAAAATGATATTAATACAAATATTTGTAAATAACTAAAATAGTAATTAAAATATTTATGTTTTCTTACCATACGCCGTCTGTGCTCCTGAATCGAAATGGAGCCCGAAGTATGCGGGAGAGACCCGTGCCAGGACCGCCCTTCTCAGATCGGCGGTTCGTGCTGGCTGATGCGGACCTCCTGCGCCAGCCATCGGACTCCCAGGCCTGCTGCCACTCGTGCCAAATACCCTCTGGCACGTGCGCAGGACGCTGACCCGATGACCTCCAACGATGAAGCATGTCGGAGTATCGGCGTCGCGTCAGAGCCTCCCATGCTGCCCTAATGGCATCATGGCTGGCAGGATCCCACGTAAACTTTTTCTGCATTAAAATAAACAGTTAGTTTCTGAATTTATTAAGTTTAAGAAATTTTATATCACTGATAAATTGTATTTAATAAGTTTACCTGAAACTCAGAAAAATAAAACTCCCTCGTGGCTGGAGATACGTGGCGCCAATCGTAGCCACTGGGATCTGCACGCCTCTGAAATACGGCGCTGATGTGGCTGGATACATGATGCTGCTCAATGAATCTGTTAAAAAAATGCATGTTTATAAGTAATTGACTTAAAAACATAAACATATATTTTTAATTAGTATATACTTACATCCCCTGAGCATCAAGTCGAAGTACAGTGCGGCCGATGGTGGAAGAACTCTCGGAGGTCTGTGCCGATCGGCTGGATGGTAATACTGCTGGAGAGATCGAAGGCTGCGCCTCTGCTGGAGATCCAAACTCTCCATCTCCGACGCTCATGTGATCTGATGTAGCAGGGCTACGTCCCTGCTCACTCCGTCTGTCGTCGGTAGATCTACCTCTGCCCGTCATACTGAAAATACTAAAGATTCACACAATTAAATTACGATTAATGATTGACTATGTAAGAATTTAACACTTATAAAAAAAAGTTAAATTTTAAAAAACCTCTATGTTTAATCGGTGTCATTTGTTTCGTGAAATGTTGGTTCAACATCCGATGCCGTATCGGATTGCGAATCAGTTTCATTATCATCGGAAGGAAACCGAACATTTGCATCCGCAATTTCTTGGACATCACCATTTGGATCTCTAAGTGATGTTTCAGGAGCCCTTGTGTCGTCCTCAATTGCATGCATTTCCATCTCATCCTCTTGAAATGCAGGGCACTCGGCTGATTGACTTGATGAACTCTCCTCTAATACGATTGTTGAACGTGGGACGATTTTAGAAACGGCCCACCAATCTCGCTTGTCGTTGCGCAAACTTGGATATCCGCAGTAAAAGACTTGCTGAGCTTGGGATGCAAGGATGAATGGGTCATATTTCTGCAATCTTCGTCGATGGTTCACTTCAACCAAATTGTAGTCGTTATGAACCCTTTTGCCCACAGGAACTATCGGATCGAACCAATCACAACGAAACAATACGGTTCGTTTCATAGGCCAACCGGGATATTCAACTTCAACCACCTCTACTAACTTTCCATAATAATCCTGCATATTTGCTCCAACACTTTCTCCTTTCACACACACGCCCCAGTTCTGCGTGCCTCTTGAAGCTGCTAATCGTTCAATCTGAAATTTGTACCCATTTACAAAATAGCCAGTAGAGGTTGTTACGGTCTTCAATGGCCATTGCGATAGACATTTAATGAAAATATTGTCGGTTGTGGACCATGGACCGTTGACCTATAAATTAATAAGCTATTGACATCCAATTCAAAAAAAAAGCCATTATCGAAATTGATTGAGTGATACTACTCACAAATTCATAAAACCAGTAAGCAAACTCCGTTTCTAATTTCTGCCCAATTGCAACTTGACTGATGTCGGGATTCATCTGTCGTTGTCTATCACAAAAACATCCTTATGGGATGAAAAGGATGAAAACTAATGTTAGAAATTAAATATTATGGTATATTGTATTTAAATTAAATTTCAATTTAGCATTGAAGTATACACTTACTCAATATATGGATCGACTTCTCTACAGTTCATTAGGATGTAATAATGTGCTGCATTATACTCCATATCGCTAAGATTTCTTGACTTCTGCCCACCAAATGAACGGCCGATAGCTTTAAAAATTGATATTCTACCGTCATTAGCTTCTGCTTCGTCCACACATACGTCATCGTTACGACCATGATTTCGGCTCCTCGTGTGGACGTGACCCTCAAAGTAATGTGAGGCAAAAGCTGAAACTTCTTCGACCAAGTGTGCATTGCATATAGAACCTTCAACCCTTGCCTTATTACGCACATTATTTTTTAACTTCTTAAGATACCTATATGTAAAGTTGCAACAAAAAATTAACCAATTTTTCAAGCAATGAAATAATATTTGAAATGTCAACATATCTTAATGATGTATATATTTACCTCTCGAAAGGATACATCCAGCGATACTGCACGGGACCAGCTATGCTCGCTTCGTATGGCAAGTGAACCGGTAAATGCTCCATTGAGTCAAAAAAACTGGGAGGAAATATTCGCTCAAGCTTGCATAAAATAATTGGAATTTCCTCCTCAAGCCTTGCCATGGATGCAGAAGTAATGACTGCGGCAGATAACTCCTTGAAGAATAAGCTGAGCTCCGTAATTGCCTTCCAGACATGTTGCGGAAGCAACTCACGAAAAGCTATAGGTAATAACCGTTGCATGAAAACATGGCAGTCGTGACTCTTCATGCCGAACAACTTGAGCTTATGCATGTCCACACACCTACCGATATTTGAGGCATAACCATCTGGAAATTTTAACCCTCTAAGCCAGTTACATAAAACTTCTCGTGAATTTCTGTCAAGAGTGTAACATGCTTTAGGATAGGTCCCATCGGCACTCCTTCTCAAATCACCTCTTCTGCAGTACTGATTAAGTTCTTCTCTTGACTTTGCAGTATCTTTTGTTTTTCCCGGGATGTTTAGCACCGTGTTAAATATGTTATCAAAGAAATTTTTCTCGATATGCATAACATCCAAGTTGTGCCGGATGAGATTTGTGCTCCAATAAGGCAAATCCCAAAATATACTTCGCTTCTTCCAGTTATGTTCTTTACATATACGGCCATTTATTCTATCTGCATCCGGTTCCCATGCATACATCAACCCCAAATGCTCTATAGAATCAAATAGATCCGTGCCGGACCTAACCGGTTCGGCAAATTTTGTGACTGCTTTGTTCTTCCGGAAGGCGATCAAGTTACGCCTGTAAGGATGATTTGGGGGCAAGAACTTCCTATGGTTATCAAACCATGACTGCTTACCACTCTTCTGCAATGTAAATGCATCCGAATCATACATGCAATGAGGGCATGCCAGACGTCCAGCAGTGCTCCAACCAGACAACATTGCATATGCCGGAAAATCACTTATTGTCCACATCAAAGCAGCTCTCATTAAGAAATTTGTTTCATAGAAATGTCGTAGGCTACGACTCCTGTTTCCCACAACATTTTCAATTCGGCCACCAACGGTTGCAGAAAGACATCAATCTTTTCCTTTGGATTTGATGGTCCTGGAACCAAAACGGTTAAAAACATTGCAGTATCTTTCATGCACTTCCACGGAGGAAGGTTATATACAGTCAGTATCACAGGCCAACATGAATACTGTTGCCCCGCTTGACCAAATGGTTGGAAGCCATCGGTACAAAGACCTAATCTCACATTCCATTTCTTCATTATCCAAGCCTTTGAATCTGATGGATGCCGCATTTCATCCTCTTTAGATTCAGGCATGATTTTCATTGATAATGCAGGCGAAAGTAATGCATCCTCTTGTAAGGCACACTTTTCCTCCTACTTGTACCGGCTCCTCCTTCGGTGTTTTTGTACCTCGATTGCCCACAAATCTTACACCATCTCAGCTCTGAGTCTTCACCCCAAAATATCATACAATTGTTCAAGCAACAATCGATCTTATTAACTGGGAGCCCAAGCCCACGCAACAACTTCTTTGTTGCGTAAAACTGTCTGCCGCAACATTATCATTTGGCAAAATTTCTTTGATTAACCCAGCTACAGAATTGAACGCCTTTTCTGATAATCGATGTTCTGCCTTAATATTCAACATTCGAGCAGCTGTAGACAACTGGGAATGACCCTCACAATCAGGATACAATTCTTGATTTGCAGCACGCAACATATCATAAAATTGCTGTGCTTCTGGATTTGGTTCTTCCATAAATGTATTCTGATTGAATTCATTACCCGATGCATTCATCACCATTTGTTCATATGTGTTTAAATTCACAAATGGTTCATCTACGGGAATTGACTCTTGTTGGCCTATAACAGCTGCTGGAATATCCTCTGGTTCACCATGACAGTACCAAACATAGTAATCAGGAACAAACCCCTTCTTACACAAATGCACCTTAACAGTTTCCACATCTTTGTAGGCTTTATTCTGACACCTGTGGAAGTTGCATGGGCACCTAATCCAAGGCCATCCATCCAGTCAGGTTGGCTACATGCAAATGCGATAAATTCTTCCAATCCATTCAGAAAATCTGGATTAAGCAAGCCATCTTTTATCCTTGCATACATCCACGAGCAAGCCCCGCTCATTTTTGACCGACTTATACAAAGTCTGGTAAATCATTAAATGAAACCACAAAATAAAACTATATTAGTATTACTAATATATAACTAAAATATTTCTTGGTCACAACTAAGGTTAATAACAACCATTTAAATCATTTATAAGTAAATAAATTTTTTTTAGGCAACTAAGGTCCCTACCATGCAAGGGCGAGCCACGGTTACGATCCTTGGCGTGCTAGCAAGGACCGATGCACAGGTTCATGGCTAATGGGAGGGCTTGAGTTTGGGTCGGGCCGCAAGGCGGTGCGTTTAATCATGAGACTTCACAAGCATTCAAGTGTCTTAAATTAATTCACTCCATGTCTATAAGGTAAGGCTCTATCCCATTCAAGAATATTTTTTGTAATATGTTATTCTGCTATTAATTATCATCGATCGGTTACATTGAAATTTCGGCAGTATTTCCTCATATGTTCTCCTAAATGTGTGGTATATAAGCCACACTAGGAGAACGTATGAGCAAATACAAACCAAAATCTCACCCAACGATGATTAATAGCAGACTAACATATCGCAAGAAATATTTTCAAACTGTCCACCAAGACAATTTGAGAATTTGCAAGACTAAGGCTTACAAATTCTCAAACGGGTCTAAAGGTTATAGTGCTGTGATTATGGAAGTCCGAAGACAATCGAACTTATGCTTGTTATTCTTAACTTCTTGTGAATTATACATGTAATCACTAACTTTTTAAGATTATTGTGTCAAATACAAATGTTTATGAAGACTAAAATGTAAATCATTGAAACTACTAATTTGTTGCTAAAAATTAAATAATAT
This sequence comes from Calamus simplicifolius, assembly GCA_900491605.1. NCBI lineage: Eukaryota > Viridiplantae > Streptophyta > Magnoliopsida > Arecales > Arecaceae > Calamus > Calamus simplicifolius. The sequence goes on from UESW01004876.1 coordinate 493,820, forward strand.
TACAACAAGACTTTTTATTTAGCATTACATAATTTAATGCATCATTCAGTTTGCAGCAGAATATAAATAATCAAGACATAACAAATGTAAATAAGTACAAATGCACAAATATTATTGCATAAACATTCTGCTTAAATTAATTATTGCATAAACATTATGCAAATTAAATAATAATACAACAAGACTTTCTATCTAGCATTACAAATATTATTGCATAATCAAGACATAACAATCAGTCTATCCAAACAGCTCCGTGGCCCCCCCTAACTAAATTTTTTTTTTTTGGACTGCGGCTTGGCCACCGTGGCCGTGGCCGGAGAAGACAAAAGGGGGGGGCCTGTTACCATTTTTTTTTTTCAATTTTTGACAGGGTGGCCAGGCCACAAGCGACCACGGCAGCGGCCGTGGCCGGAGAAGACAAAATGGGGGGGGGGTCCCCCCCCCCCTTGTTACGAATTTTTTTTTTGTGACAGTGGCCTGGCCACCGTAGCCAGGCCACTGCCGGCCACGGAAGCGGCCGTGGCCAGAGAAGACGGCCACGGTAGCGGCCGTGGCCGCCTTGTCCGGCCGCGACCGCCTTGTCCGGCCGCGGCCACGGTCGTGGCCGGACAAGAAAAAAAAGGGGGGGGGGAATTTTTTTTTTTGTGACAGTGGCCTGGCCACCGTGGCCAGGCCACTGCCGGCCACGGCAGCGGCCGTGGCCGCCTTGTCCGGCCGCGGCCACGGTCATGGCCGAACAAGAAAAAAAGGGGGGGCGGGGGGGTTCCCCCGCCCCCTGTTAAGAATTTTTTTTTTTGTGACAGTGGCCTGGCCACTGTGGCCAGGCCACTGCCGGCCACGGCAGCGGCCGTGGCCAGAGAAGACGGCCATGGCAGCGGCCGTGGCCAGAGAAGACGGCCACGGCAGCGGCCGTGGCCGCCTTGTCCGACCGCGGCCATGGCCGTGGCCGAACAAGAAAAAAGGGGGGGGGGGGGCGGGGGGGTTTCCCTCCCCCTGTTAAGATTTTTTTTTTTTGTGACAGTGGCCTGGCCACCGTGGTTAGGCCACTGCCGGCCACGGCAGCGGCCGTGGCCGGAGAAGACGGCCACGGCAGCGGCCGTGGCCGCCTTGTCTGGCCGCGGCCACGGCCGTGGCCGCCTTGTCCGGCCGCGGCCACGGCCGTGGCCGGACAAGAAAAAAAGGGGGGGGCGGGGGGTTTCCCCCTCCCCCCTGTTAAGATTTTTTTTTTTGTGACAGTGGCCTGGCCACCGTGGCCAGGCCACTGTCCGTGGCCGGAGAAGACGGCCACGGTCTTGGCCGTGGTCGGAGGGAAATTATTAAAAAAAAAATTTAGAGAGTGTGGGGGCTTACCTTGGTCGAGAGAAGACGGCAGAGTCGGAGGAGAACGCCGGGGAGCCGGAGCACCAGAGGGAGGCGCCGGAGCAGCGAGGTGGGAGCCGGAAATTTTTAGAGCACGGCGGCGGCTAGGTCAAGACGGGGAAGAAGAAGAAGAGAAGGCTGAATTATATATAAGTTATTAGCGATGCAATAATTTGCGTCGCTATATGGTCGCAATATATTTTTTTTAATTTATTATGTATTAGCGACGCATTAATGCGTCGCTAATCCATCGTTAATCTAGTTTTATTATAATTTTATGAAAAAATAGCGACTCAAATAATTGCGTCGCTAATACGTCGCTAACCTGGCGCCAATGTCCGGCGGGAAATTTATTTTATTTTCTAGGAATTGCATCGCTAAGGCGTCGCAATATTTTTTAATATTTTTAATTGATTAAAATAATAACTTATTACAATAATTGCGACGCAAGCAGTGCATCGCAATAATTTTAAATATTTATAAATGATAATATTTATAATTTATGATAATAATTGCGACGCAAATTGCGTCGCAATAATTTTTTAATATTTTTAATTAGATATATGTATTTAAAAATATTGCGACGCAAATATGTGTCGCAATATTTTTTTTTTTTATTAATTAATACTGATAAAAATCATATTTACTTAAAATAATTGCGACGCATATATTTCGTCACAATATTTGTTTTTTTTTTTTCTAAAATGCATCGCTACGGCATCGCAATAATTTTTAATATTATAAATGATAATTTATAATTAATGTTAATAATTGCGACGAAAAATTGCATCGCAATATTTTATAAACTTTTTTATTACATATTTTTTAAAAAAAACATTGCGACACAACTTATGCGTCGTAATATTATATTTTTTTTATTTATTAATACTGAAAAAATTTATATTTACTAAAAATAATTGCGACGCATACATTGCATCACAATATTTATTTATTTTTTTTCTAAAATGCATCGCTACGGCATCGCAAAATTTTTTAAATATTTATTAATGTAAATATTTATAATTTATGATAATAATTGCAATGCCTTATTGCGTTGCAATAATTTTTTAATATTTTTAATTAGATATATTTATTTAAAAACCATTGCGATGCAAATTATGCATCGCAATATTATATTTTTTTTTTATTAATACTGATAAAAATTATTTACTAAAAATCCGATGGTTGCGATCGATCCAAATCGTGATCCCGATCGGCCACGACCTATCTCGGACCGTTGCAATCCGTCCGAGATCGGCGACGATCCGACGGTTGCGATCGATCCAAGCCGTGATCCCGATCGGCCACGACCAATCTTGGACCGTGGCGATCGGTCCGATCGGCAACTATCCGACGTTTGCGATCGATCCAAGCCCTGATCTCGATCGGCCACGACCGATCCCAGACCGTTGCGATCGGTCCAAGATCACTGGCGATCCGACGGTTGCGATCGATCCAAGCACTGATCCTGATCGTCCACGACCGATCTAGGACCGTGGTGATTGAACCGATCGGCGTCGATCCGAAGATTGCCATCGCTCCAAGCCCTGATCCTGATCCGCCACGACCGATCTCGGACCACGACGATCAATCCGATCGACGACGATCCGACGATTGCGATCGATCTAAGCCCTGATCCTGATCGGCCACGACCGATCTCGGACCGTTGCGATCGGTCCGAGATCGCTGACGAACCAACGGTTGCGATCGAACCAAGCCCTGATCCCGATCGGCCACGACTGATCTCGGACCTTGGCGATTGGTCCTATCGGCACGTTTCCGATGGTTGTGATCGATCCAAGCCCTGATCCCGATCGTCCATGACCGATCTCGGACCGTGGCGATCGCATCGATCGGCATCGATCCGACGGTTGCCATTGATCAAAGCCCTGATCGATCTCGGTCGGTGATCAACGATCTCGGACTGTCGCGATCGATCCGATAGGGGACAATCCGACGGTTGCGATCGATCCAAGCCGTGATCCCGATCGGCCATGACCGATCTTGGACCGTGGCGATCGGTCCGATCGGCGACGATCCGACGGTTTTGATCGATCCAAGCCCTCATCCTGATCGGCCATGACCGATTCCAGACCGATGCGATCGGTCCGAGATCGCTGACGATCCGACGGTTGCGATCGATCCAAGCCCTGATCCCGATCGGCCACGACCGATCTCGAACCATGGCGATCGGTCCGATCGGCGACGATCCGAGGGTTGTGATCGATCCAAGCCCTTATTCCGATCGGTCACGATCGATTTGGACCGATCGCTATTTAACATAATTAATTTTTTAAATACATTGCGATGCAAAGGGTTGCGTCGTAATTTTTAATATGATAATTATATAAAAATTAATTATAATTATAATAATTACGACGCAACAAGTGCATCGCTATATTAAAACATAATTTTTCTAATTAATTTTTTGGTTTATTACATCGCTAATGCATCGCTATTTAACATAATTAATTTTTAAAAACATTGCAATGCACTGTGTTACGTCGCAATTTTTTTCTCAAATTATACTTTATAAAATTTAATTTTATTTAAAATAATTGCGATGCATTTATTGCGTCGCTAAATTAAAAATATTTTTCTAATTTTCTAGTTTATTGCATCGCTAATGCGTCGCTATTTAAATATTTAATTTTTTTTAAACATTGCGACGCACTGATTTGCGTCGCAATATTTTTTATAAATTTATATTTTATAAAATTTAATTTCATTTAAATTATTTGCGACGCAATTGTTGCGTCGCTAAATTGAAAATATTTTTTCTAATTTTCTGGTTTATTGCGTCGCTAATGCGTCGCTATTTAACATATTTAATTCTTTTAAAAATATTGCGACGCACTGTGTTGCGTCGCAATATTTTTTTTCTAATTTTTATATTTATAAAAAATTAATTTAAATATATTGCGATGCATTATTTGCGTCGCTAAATAAAAAATTAATTTTTTTTATTTTTTGGTTAATTGAGTCGCTAATGCGTCGCTAAGGCCATTGCAATTTTTTGTTGTCACACAGGCATCACAAAGTGGTCGCAATTTAGCGACGCATAATTGCGTCGCTAATTTTGCATCGCTATTTTAGTATTTTCTTGTAGTGCTCAAGCTTCCATAGCTCGGCTCTTCCGAGCTCCCATAGCTCGTCTTCCCCGAGTTTCCATAGCTCGGCTTCCCCGAGCTTCCGTAACTCGTCTCTCCCGAGCTTCCATAGCTCGTCTCTCCCGAGCTTCCATAGCTCGGCTTCCTCGAGCTTCCATACCTCGGCTTCCTCGAGCTTCCATAGCTCGGCTCTCCCGAGCTCTCATAGCTCGTCTTCCCCGAGTTTCCATAACTCGGCTCTCCCGAGCGTCCATAGCTCGGCTTCCTCGATCTTCCATAGCTCGGCTCTCTAGAGCTTCCATAGCTCGTCTCTCCCGAGCTTCCATAGCTAGGCTTCCTCGAGCTTCCATAGCTCGGCTCTCCCGAGCTCCCATATCTCGTCTTCCCCGAGTTTCCATAGCTCGGCTTCCCCGAGCTTCTGTAGCTCGTCTCTCCCAAGCTTCCATAGCTCGGCTTCCTCGAGCTTCCATAGCTCGGCTCTCCCGAGCTCTCATAGCTCGTCTTCCCCAAGTTTCCATAGCTCGGCTCTCCCGAGCTTCCTGTATCTCGTTTCCCCCGAGCCTCCATGGCCTGGCTTCACTGAACGACCCACGATCCAATACCCACCTCCACAGAACCTGACGCGGGAGAGCCTAAGCCTACTGTAACAGCATCCTAGGCAAGGAATCATGCTGAGAAGTGGTCTAGAACCTATAAAGGCTACCTGGGACCTACACACCTACCGGATCTCAAGCCATCAAGGAGCTCTCCTAGCCGTCGATCCCCTAACTGACAAGATATGGATCCTAACAGCCCCACAACGGCCTGATTCGATCCACCCCCATATCCTAACAACCTCTAAACCTTTCAGAAGATGCTCAAGATCCAGGTGACAGCCTATAAATATCACGCTCACAGATTCCCTCAGGTACGCGCGCGCCCACACCCTCACTCTCCTGCTCTCCTGCTGCTCGTCGGTGCTCTCACCCTCTAGAGCTTCCGATTGGCCGCCCCCAAGAGAGACTCCCCAGAGGGATCCACCTCCCCATTTTCTGATTGATCGCCGATTTCCTCTCACTGACTTGAGCATCGGAGGGTCTTCCGCGAGGGCCACCCCCAATGCCTCTCGCGCAAGGACTTGTGTGCAGGTCCGCCCCCCTGGAGATCGACTACGCCCGAGTCGGAGGACGGATCCCGGCGGCAACAGATTGGCGCTAGAGGAAGGGCCTCAAGTCCCATTAAAACTTGAAGAAAGGAGACAAGGATCCTAATCTGGAGTAGAACCTCTCTAATGGCCAATCGGAGAAGAGCAACCTCTGAAGCTCAAGATCAGGTCGCTTCCCAGAGGCCTGATCCGACGAGCGGTGTAGCGCCGCAACCACCACCAGTCGAAACCCCGTCACCGCCTGCCATTCCGGTGACCCAGGACCAGTTTGCCTCGCTGGTCCAACAAGTTCAGACTCTGACCCACCTGGTCCAGGAGCGCCTTACGGCTCCTCCTGCTCCACACTTTCATAAGGAAGCGGCGGTTCCTTCTTCGCGGCACTTCCTCCTCCAGTCCGCACAAATCCGCGGACCCCCCACATCGACCTAGAGGGGACAAGCCGGTCCCGCAAGGCGGTCACGACAGAGATCCTCCCAGATCTCGGCGAGCCCGGTCTCTCTCTCCGGTGACCTCCCACCATGATTCGACGCCGTCTCTGCGATCTTCTCGCCCAGCTCCTCCTCTGGCTGGCGAAGAGGAGATCCGTCGTCAGATCCAGGAAATGCGTCAGGAGCTGGACGCCGCCAAGCAGGCCCATCCGCCCCAGCCCAAAGCGGAGCAGGGCATCCCTTTCTCTAAGGGGATCATGGAGGAAGTGATTCCCTCCCATGTCAAGTTACCAGCCGTCGAACCTTACCACGGCTCTTCTGACCCGGACGACCATCTTAGCAGCTTCCGGTCAATAATGATGTTCCACGGAGCATCCGACGCGGTCCTCTGCCGCGCTTTCCCCTCCACCCTCAGAGGATCTGCCCGGACCTGGTTCAATGCTTTAAAACCAGGTTCCATTGATTCATTTGACGAGCTGAGCCACCTTTTTATTGGCCAGTTCGTCAGCAGCCGCCGCCACGACGAAGATCCGACTCCCTCTCTGAAGTTAAGCAGAGAGAGGGGGAGTCCCTGAGAAATTATCTTGGCCGTTTTAATAAGGCCATGTTAGAGGTGGACCACCTTAATCATGAGGTGGCTATGTCCGCCTGGCGGGGGGAGTCTCGAAGGAGAGCGACTTCTACCTGGCTATGGAGGTCAGCTACCCCCCAGCCTCTCTGATATGATGGCCCTTGGCGGACAAGTACGCCAGGGTCGAAGAATCGCGGAGAGTGCCGCGCCGAGCAGGCAAAGAAGAAGGAGCCCAAGGTCCCGACAGGCACCGTCCCGCCCGTCGGCCAAGTCCGCCTCGCCGCCAAAGAGTCCCCCGCTGCCGCCAAGGAATCGCTCCCGGAGCCCCCCAGGCGATTCGACCACTACACTCCACTGACCGTGCCCCGGGCGCAAATCCTCATGGAAATAGAGCGCCAGCTCCCCCGGCCAGTACCTCTCCGAGGGAACCCGACCCGAAGAGATCCCACCAAGTACTGCCGTTACCACCGGGAGCACGGCCACGACACTGAAGAATGCTGGCAGCTGAAAAATGAAATCGAGAGGCTGATCCAGCGGGGACGACTGAATCAGTTCAGGAGGGCGCCCGAGCCACAACAACAAGGAGGTGACCGCCAGCCCGAACTTCAACAACCTCCTCCTCCACCGAATCCGCCCGTGATCGGCCGCATTAACATGATTGAAGAGGCCGGCGGATCGAGCCCCAGGGGCGACAGTGAAGGATCGGCGCCAAAGAAGGCACGGACGGCGAGCTCTCCTTCTCCGATGATGATCTCCAAGGGATACAGCTTCCCCATGATGACGCACTAGTTGTATCCCTCAATTTAAATAACTATGATGTAAGCCGAATCCTTGTTGATAGTGGAAGTTCGGTGAATGTTTTGTACCTCGGTGTGTTTGCCAGGATGAAATTACTCATGGAAAACCTCGAGCCGTGGATTCCACCTTGATGGGATTCACTGGCGACGTCATCATCCCAGAAGGGGTCGTCACCCTGACGGTCCGCGCGGGAACCTGGCCCCTTGTAGCCATTATCCAGACAGACTTCCTAGTAACCGACCTCAGATCTCCATACAATGCGATATTCGGCAGGCCCGGCCTGATGTCCCTCAAGGCAGTTGTCTCCATCCCGCATCTGTCCATGAAATTTCCCACCGAGCAAGGAGTTGGAGTTGTTCGGGAAGTCAGGCCATGGCTCGGCAGTGCTTCGTTACAAGCCTTCAGTCTAGAATGCCGAAGGTTGATGGGCTGGATGCTCGGGAGGACTTCGCCGAACAGCGAGGAGAACCGGCAGAGGAATTGGAGGAGGTGCCATTGGATGAGGCTCGTCCCGACCGAACTATAAAGATCGGGTCGCTGCTCAAAGGAGAGTCTCGGCGCAGATTGATCAGGTTCCTCCGAAGCAACGCTGACATCTTCGCCTGGTCCGCCTCCGACATGCCTGGGATCAGCCCCGAGGTTCTCGTCCATCGTCTCAACGTGGACGAGATGCACAGGCCCGTCAAGCAGAAAAGAGGAGCTTCGCCCCAGAGCGACAAAAGGCCATTGAAGAAGAGGTAGACAAACTCATCAAGGCTAATTTCGTCCGGGAGGTAAATTATCCGAGCTGGCTATCAAACGTCGTCATGGTGAAGAAGTCGAACGGCAAATGGAGATCTGCATCGACTTCACCGACCTCAACAAAGCCTGCCCGAAGGACAGCTTCCCCTCCCTCGGATCGACCAGCTTGTGGACGCCACCTCAGGTCACCAATGCTGTCATTCATGGACGCCTATTCAGGCTACAATCAGATCCGAATGGCCCCTGAGGATGAAGAAAAGACCGCCTTCATAACCGACCGAGGTACTTACTGTTACCGTGTCATGCCTTTTGGTCTTAAAAATGCAGGTGCAACCTACCAGAGGCTGGTTAACAAAGTATTCAAGGAGCAAATCGGCCGGAATATGGAGGTGTACGTGGACGACATGCTGGTCAAAAGCAAGGAGGCATCACAGCATGTCGAGGACCTCACAGAGAGCTTTGCAACGCTGCGCAAGTACGGGATGAGACTCAATCCGACCAAATGCGCCTTCGGCGTTAACTCCGGAAGTTTCTCGGCTTCATGGTCTCCCAGCGAGGTATCGAAGCTAACCCCCAGAAGATTCAAGCTCTCCAACAAATGGCGCCCCCGGCATCTGTTAAAGAGGTCCAGCGCCTAACTGGGAGGATAGCGGCTCTTAACCGCTTTGTGGCACGGTCAGCCGAGAGATGCCTCCCCTTCTTCAAAACCCTTCGATCGGCTAAAAACTTCCAGTGGACTCCTGAATGCCAAAAGTCATTTCAAGATCTCAAGAAATATCTCGGCTCGCCCCCACTTCTCAGTAGTCCAGCCCCGGGCGAGACCCTATTCTTGTACCTGGCTGTTTCGGAGGGTGCGTTTGTTCGGTGCTGGTCAAGGGAAGAAGGCAAAGTCCAGAAGCCAATCTACTATGTCAGCAGGCTACTCCGCGATGCGGAGACAAGGTACAGCAGAATTGAGAAGATGGTGTTGGCCTTAATCACCTCAGTTCGGAAGCTGCGACCGTACTTCCAAGCACATTCTGTGACGGTCCTGACCGACCAACCCATCAAGGCGGTAGTCCACCGTCCCGAGACGTCGGGAAGAATGACCAAGTGGGCCGTCGAGTTGAGCGAGCATGACATACACTTTCAGCCTCGCCCAGCCATCAAAGCCCAAGTGCTTGCCGACTTCCTCCTCGAGTGTACCATCCCGGAGGACGGTTCTACCCCAGACTCCCCCGAAGAACCAAAAACTGGAGCCCGGTGGCTCCTCCATGTCGATGGGTCATCTAATGCCCATCGCTCCGGTGCGGGCCTGGTTCTCACCAGTCCGGAGGGGATAACCTTCGAATATGGCGTCCGACTCTCAACTGGTAGCCGGTCATGTACGAGGAGAGTTTGAAGCCCGGGAGCCGAACATGGTTCGATATCTTCAGGAGGTGCGGAGCCTGCTTCCCCATTTTTTCAAATTTGAAATCATTCAGATTCCCAGATCCGAGAACGCCCGCGCCGACCTACTCTCTCGATTGGCGACCATGGAGTCGATGGACGCCGAACAAAAGTTCCACCTGGAGACCTGGAAAGGCCCAGCATCGCGGAAGCCGACCGAATAATGCAAGTCGAACCGAACCATCATGGTTCGACCCTATTCTTAAATATCTCAAAGAGGGTCGCTTCCACCCGACCGGAGAGAAGCTAGAAAGCTGAAGCTACAGGCCACCCACTACGTGCTGATCGACAACCAGCTTTACAAATGGTCCTTCTCCATGCCGCTGCTCAGTGCCTTCGCCCGTCCGAAGCAGATTATGCTCTACGCGAGGTACATGAAGGGATTTGCGGCAACCATCTGGGAAGTCGGTCCCTATGCCACAAGGTACTGCGATAAGGCTACTACTGGCCGACCATGCAGAAGGATGCGGACGACCTGGTCCGAACCTGCGACCCATGCCAGAGGCATTCAAGCATCCAAAGGCTCCCTCCGCCGAACTAGTTTCCATATCCTCCGCCTGGCCTTTCGCCAAATGGGGGATGGACATCCTCGGCCCATTCCCGCTTGCCACGGGACAGCGGAAATTCTTATTCGTCGCCATTGACTACTTCACTAAATGGGTCGAGGCGGAAGCTGTTGCACAAATAACCGAAGCACGGGCCAGAGATTTTGTATGGAGGTCCATCATCTGCCGATTCGGCCTCCCACATACCATAATCACCGATAACGGTAAGCAGTTCGATAACTCCAAATTCCGCCAGTTCTGTGAGGAGCATGGAATCCGTCACCACCTCACCTCGGTCGGGCATCCACAAGCCAACGGAGCGGCCGAAGTGACCAACAGGACCCTCCTTCAGGGGATCAAAGCTCGCCTTTCCAGAGCTCAAGGCAGGTGGGCGGATGAGCTGCATCATGTTCTATGGGCCTACCGCACCACCCCGAGAATCCCGACAAGTGAAACCCCATTTCGGATGGCCTTTGGCACGAGGCCGTTATCCCTGTGGAAATAGGTCTCCCATCGTTGCGGGTGGAAAGCTACTCGGAGGAAGCTAGCAACGATCAGCTCCGCACTAACCTCGACCTGGTGGAGGAGATCAGAGAAAAGGCCCGGATCAGAGTGGCTGCATATCAACAAAGGGTGGCCCGTTACCATGCCTCCAGAGTCAAAGGAAAAGCCTTCCTGCCTGGCGACCTTGTTCTTCGAAAAGCCTCTGTTTCCAAACCGCTGGAACAAGGAAAGCTGGCGCCAAACTGGGAAGGCCCGTACCAGGTGGCGGAGACCATTGGATCGGGAACCTACAAGCTACAAGATTTGAATGGGAAATCCATCCCCCGGACGTGGAACTCGGACAATCTCTGAAAATATTATCAATAGGGTACGTCCTCTCCAAGTCTATTTTCATATGCCCCACTATACCTTCCCGTCGGCACATTTTTCAATGCAAATCATTATGCACTACATTGCCAAAGGTTGCAAAAAGAAATAGCTGCTGCTTACCAATCCTCGGCACGACCGAGCTACTTGTCTGGAGAGAAATTCTCTGAACCTCGGCTGGGCGAGCAACAAATTCTCCGAACCTTGGCAGGGCCAAGTAAAATATTCTTCGAACCTTGGCAGGCCAAGTAAAATATTCTCCGAACCTCGGCTGGGCCGAGCAACAAATTCTCCGAACCTTGGCAGGGCCAAGTAAAAATTCTCCGAACCTCGGCTGGGCCGAGCAACAAATTCTCCGAACCTTGGTAGGGCCAAGTAAAATATTCTCCGAACCTCGGCTAGGCCGAGCAACAAATTCTCCGAACCTTGGCTGGGCCGAGCAACAAATTCTTCGAACCTTGGCAGGGCCAAGTAAAATATTCTCTGAACCTCGGCTGGGCCGAGCAACAAATTCTCTGAACCTTTGCAGGGCCAAGTAAAAAATTCTCCGAACCTTGGCAGGGCCAAGTAAAATATTCTCCGAACCTCGGCTGGGCCGAGCAACAAATTCTCCAAACCTTGGCAGGGCCAAGTAAAATATTCTCCGAACCTCGGCTGGGCCGAGCAACAAATTCTCCGAACCTTGGCAGGGCCAAGTAAAATATTCTCCGAACCTCGGCTGGGCCGAGCAACAAATTCTCCGAACCTTGGCAGGGCCAAGTAAAAAATTCTCCGAATCTTGGCAGGGCCAAGTAAAATATTCTCCAAACCTCGGCTGGGCCGAGCAACAAATTCCCGAACCTTGGCAGGGCCAAGTAAAATATTCTCCGAACCTCGGCTGGGCCGAGCAACAAATTCACCGAACCTTGGCAGGGCCAAGTAAAATATTCTCCGAACCTCGGCTGGGTCGAGCAACAAATTCTCCGAACCTTGGCAGGGCCAAGTAAAAATTCTTTGAACCTTGGCAGGGCCAAGTAAAATATTCTCCGAACCTCGGCTGGGCGAGCAACAAATTCTCCGAACCTTGGCAGGGCCAAGTAAAATATTCTCCGAACCTCGGCTGGGTCGAGCAACAAATTCTCCGAACCTTGGCAGGGCCAAGTAAAATATTCTCCGAACCTCGGCTGGGCCGAGCAACAAATTCTCCGAACCTTGGCAGGGCCAAGTAAAATATTCTCCGAACCTCGGCTGGGCCGAGCAACAAATTCTCCGAACCTCGGCTGGGCCGAGCAACAAATTCTCCGAACCTTGGCAGGGCCAAGTAAAAAGTTCTCCGAACCTTGGCAGGGCCAAGTAAAAGTTCTCCGAACCTCGACTGGGTCGAGCAACAAATTCAGGCTAAATGCCAGCGGAAAACCGAAGTATGCGGGCCCCGGTTAAAGCCGAAGGACTTCCCAATAGTCCCCAAAACTTTGGTCGGTTTGGAAAAAAGGCATACTAAGCGAAAAACCGTCAACACGCACAAAGAATGTGCCTCCGGCAAACCCCTTAAAGGGCCAATAAGCCCCGCGTAATCGGCCAAAAGCCCCAAGCAGAGCCAGGGAATTCCCCTCTGCTACTAAAATCTTTGGGCAACACCCCTATAAGTAGTCGAATGAAGCATCTATCTCAGCGAGTGAACCAGTGGAGCCACCCAGGCTCCCCAACTATTATGCGAATGGCATTTTTTGGAGCTAAAAACCCGTGAGACAGGAAGATTATCCAAACAGGACTACTTTCATTAATTGGGGAAAGGGAGTACAGAAAGAAACAGAAAAAACAAAAACAAGAAGCAAAGGAGGCCCCAACTATGGTTCGGTGTCGCTCCCGGACGCCAGCAGGTCCTCCAAGCGTTCGGTGAGGTCAGCAACCTGCTGGCGGAGCGACGCAATCTCCTCCCTCTGCCAGTCCGCCACCCGGCGCAGGGCCTCCGTCTCCCTCGTAGAGACGTCCACGTACTCCTCGACGACCCTCACGAGACGCTGTTGGCTCGCAAGGGTCGAGGCCAAACCTAACCCATCAACAGTAACCGTGGGACGACCACTCGGCGGGCGAAGCAAATCTTTGATCAACGCATATAACTCCTCGGATGATCGTCCTCCTTGGGAGTCCATGGCCGAATGCTACTTCAAAGCTTAAAACGAGGGATGGCTAAGGCCAACATCCCTCGGTCATATTTATACTTGCCAGGCGGATATCTCGATCGATCGCACCGCAGCAACCGACCTACGAGAACTCACCATGTGTCATCGCTTTATTGCCTGCGGAATCCGAAGGGCCGTGCCCCATCCCGAGAGAGATCGGTAAGCACGTACGGATTATTCGGGAACCCCCCTGAACAGGATATTTTTCGATCTGTCGGCCCCCCATGATAAATGCTCCCAACACTTCCCCAAGCTCTTTTAAGGCTGGCCCCCTTTTTGGGAAGCGCAAAAAAGAAAGAAATCCGGTGCCTGGCGGTGACTCGTCCCCTCGGGAGGGATAGCGTCATAAATGAAGAGCGTGACCATGTACCGCCCATCCTGACGCCCCTCACCAAGCACCGCAGGATCTAACACTACGGCTCATAGTGGCAACTAAGTCATTTCTCCGAGCCCTGAATCTCCGAACCTCGGCTGGGCCGAGCTACAAGTTCTCCGAACCTAGGCAGGGCCAAGTAAAATGTTCTCCGAACCTCGGCCGGGCCGAGCTACAAGTTCTCCCAACCTTGGCAGGGCCAAGTAAAATGTTCTCCGAACCTCGGCTGGGCCGAGCAACAAACTCTCCGAACCTAGGCAGGGCCAAGTAAAATGTTCTTCGAACCTCGGCCGGGCCGAGCTACAAGTTCTCCGAACCTAGGCAGGGCCAAGTAAAATATTCTCCGAACCTCGGCCGGGCCGAGCTACAAGTTCTCCGAACCTTGGCAGGGCCAAGTAAAATGTCCTCCGAACCTCGGCTGGGCCGAGCAACAAACTCTCCGAACCTTGGCAGGGCCAGGTAAAATTTCTCCAAAACTCGGCTGGGCCGAGCTATGAGATCTCCGAACCTTGGCCGGGCCAAGTACGAAATCTCCGAACCTCGGCTGGGCCGAGCTACGAATTCTCCGAACCTCGGCAAGGCCGAGCCACGAATATTCGAACGAGACATAAATCATCGAGCTTCAAAGCAAGATAAGGAGCGTGTTCCGCCGAACAATCTCCCGACCGCCGCTCGCAAACTTCGGCTAGTTCGGATAGCGCAGGATCCTCGCCTGAGAGCGAGCGGGATGCCTTTGTACCCCACGACCGACAACAATAAGCTTGGCACAGAAGAAATAGAGATTGAAAAACAGAATAGAACTCTCTTTATTGCCATCAAAACCAATTACAAATGCCTGAAAGGCGTTACAAGAGCATTGAAATGCACAAAATAAAGATAAGTACAAATCTCCGGAAACTGCTCCAAAGCAGATCTGGGCAACTGTGATGCTCCGGTGTCTGCACTGTTGAACCAGATAGCCGCATCCAGTCAGCTCGAGCCGATAATGGCCGGGCGACATGGAACAATAGTTGCGGCCAGCTTCAGTCAATAATGATATCTCGGTGATCCAACCGAGATATCAGGGTGGCCATCCCAGACCACCCAACCGAGGGACCCCCCAGCGAGCAGGCAGGAAGCCAGCGGACCCTGGCATCGGAACGCTCTCCCAAACTGAGTGTGCGTCGCCTCGCCTCGCCAAGGCTCAAGGACAAGGTGTCGGCGGGCGGCACGCTTTCACCTCCTCCCCATGTGGCAAAAGATTCCCCAGGCGGGCGAGCCCAGGAGTCCAAATCAAGGGGGGAGGAAAATTCACTCAAACCATGGGGAGCCCGCGTGCACCCCTGCCATACGTCTCCGAAGGGGAACCACAAAGGTCACACTGGAAGAGCATGTGTGCGCTCTCCGTGTGATCTCTGCGCCCTCCTGTGCGCTCTCCATATGATCTCCGGGACTCATCCCCTAAGGGCGAGCCATCCTTCGGCAGTTCTTTATCACCTCAGCTATCCGGTGGCAAAGGGCTTGTAAGAGGAAAGCCCAGTCCTCCCACTGGCAACAGCAGAAAAACGAGCATGATGGAAACTCTAGTGGGAAAAAAACTTTGGGGATGACTTAACACTACCCCACTTCCCCTTTTTATAGGCCAAAAATGGACCGGGAACAATTACCAAGGCTATAAGCCCCGAGATTCAAACACCTGAACCATACCTCCACGTGGCCTCCCAGGAGGGAAGCGGCTCCCTAGTGCGCGCCGAGCCCGCCGTCTGAACCATGACGCATGCGAAGATTTCCTCTTAATCCCGAATCGCGATCATTAAATGTAGAGAACCGTCCACCAGCATTACGGAAACTGGCATGATCAGGGGATCGTCCTACGAAAATAATGTCCTCCAATGGTAAACGGCTGCGTGCGCCGTACGCCAAAACAACCCACATGGGAAAGGAACACCTTCCGGAAAGCACCAAAACAGCTTTATGTTCCCCGCAGTGCCGTATCATCAATTTCGGTGAAATAAAAACCGATTCACCTACAGAACAGCAGGGCGCTGGCAGGATAGCAAAAAGCGCAAAAATCGATCGTTCGTCGACTGCTTCTCAATGAAGTTGATCGCGCGAAAAACTCGTGCGACAAAATCGAACGTCTCAAAACGAAATGAGCACGAAGGCTACAAAAACTATTCCTTCATTCAGTGAAAAATGAAGCGACCGAAGGAAGCAAAAAATACTTCGGCAACCACCCTCATATGTCGGCCCTAGCCGACCTACTTTGCCCGTCGGCCCTAGCCGACTTACTTTGCCCGTTGGCCCTAGCCAACCTACTTTGCCCGTTGACCCTAGCCGACCTACTTTGCCCGTCGGCCCTAGCCGACCTACTTTGCCCGTCGGCCCTAGCCGATCTATGCCGTCTATCGGCCCAAGCCAACCTATCCTGTCCGTCGGCCTCGATCGACTGGCTTCATTTCTCAAGTTTTAATTAGACACAAGCCGAACAGATCGTCTATCGGTTCGCCAATCAGGGCTATTGCCCCGCCTTGGGCCAAGCCAATGCATCCCCTGATCCCGAAATAAAGATGACCAAAAAACGTCAACAAGCCATAAGTCGCTCGCGATTGAGGCGAAATTTGGAGCAAAGGGCCATCCAAAGAAAAAGCACCCAAATAAAAACAGAAAGTTCATTCATTGAGAAACATCAGTCAAATTTTCAGAAAGCAAAGTACAGAGGTGGATCTTAAGGGCCGAGAGCCACATCAGTTCTGGAGGAACCCTCGGCTACATCCGCAGGGGTGTGACTAGATTCGCCTTTCTCTAATGCCTTTGCCCCTTCAGCGGCAGTTAGCGATCGTCCTTCGGAAGCTGCGGCTTCGCTGGGACCCGGGGCGACACCGGGATCGGTATTAGAGACGTCGACATATTCATCCTCCTCTTCTCCTTCGGACTCACCGGCGTCAGGAGCTTCAGTATCCAGAAAAGAGAGATCTCATTCCGGGTGCTCACTGGATATCTTGTCTTGCACTCTTCCATTCCAAGTTGGAAGGAGTCAACGCCGATCGCGTCCCGTTCTCCCTTGAGTATGGCGAGCTGCACTTTAGCCTCAGCGACTTGCTTCTCAGCCTCCGCAACTTGAGCCCGCAGAATAGCGTTTTGCTCCTCAAACTCACTGGACCGCGCCTCGAGTTCTGAGCTCTTATTGCGGCTAGACATGAGCTCACCTTGGAGAGCCCGATTCTCCAACCCTAACTCTGCTATCTGCAAAACCAAAATCAGTCGGCATCACAAGAGACCAACTAAAGAAACCAAAAAGGGGGGGGGGAAATAAGGCTATACCTCCTCCTCTCGTCTGGCCAACCTTTTGGCCAGCTCCTCGGCCTCACCCCTGGCCCTTGTTCTGTCAGCTCCGACCAGCTCGACCCTCTCATAGAGAACATTAATCCTTGACTGTTTGGCTTCGACCTCACCTCGGGCTTGGGATAGCTCGTTGCTCACCCGAGCTATCATCCCGTGGTGCCATTTAGTACGTCCCTCAAGTCGGCAATTTCGCTATCGCGCCGCTTCAGTCTCTCCTCCACCTCGTTGAGCATTCTGGTTAGGCGTTTCTTCTCGTCGGCAGCTTCCCTTCCCAGTCGACCCAAACTCTCACTATGTTCCCGCCGCATCGCCGCCACCTCCGCGGAATGTTTCAACTCAACTCTAGCCAGCTCCAAGCACGCGTCTTCATTCTTCGCCAGGAGTCCCTGCAACTCCTCCACTTTACGCTTTTGCTTGGACACTTCGGCCAGGGCGACCTGGTGTGCCGCCTTCATTCCCTCCAAACCTCTATTACTAATAGCCATAAGTTCCTCGAACTTCTCAGACACCTTTAGTCGCGATTGGAGCTCGACGTTGTCTCTCCTGGCCTGAATGCTGGCCTCCGTCGCCAAACTCAGACGCCAGCATATCGCCCGAGAAAGCAAAACACTCTGCAGGGTAAAAATGAATGAATGAGAGTTAAGTCAGCCAGAATGTATCCACTACCCATGAATGGTAACTCACCCGCGAGGCATAGGCCCGTGTCATCCTCATCAGGGTCGTATTGTCGATATCGGGAAGGAGATGGACACTTTCAGCCACGCCTTGCTGCCCGAACGCAGCATCAACCAACTCCAACTCTGCAAACTTGTCCGCCGAAGGATCTGCACCCGGATACAAGGCCGACCTCATTAAGGCAGAAAATGCCTCCTCAACACCTGCGTTCGAACTGCCGGGCTGATCATTTCCACCCAAGGAACCAACATGAGCGACCTCCAATGGAGAAGCCTTCAGCTTCCCAGCTTCTTCCATCAAATTTTGGCTTGAGTCTCCTCAGATAACTCGGCCAACCCAAGCGCCAGCCTCCCCAAAATCCTTCTCGAAGGAGTCTCCATCGCGGGACCCTTATCCCGTTGTGATCCCTCTTCCATCGCGCCTCCTTCCGTCGCTGTCACTTGAGCCTCCCCTGCAGGCTCTGCCGAAGCCTCTATCTGGCTTGCTTCTTGAACTACCGCGGGTGACCCAGCGTCACTACCACTGGACCCTCGCAGAGAGACCAAGAGGGAGCTCTCCCTGAACCTCATCGGCTGCAACTGTCCCCTCTCCCTCTCCTGCTGGAGTCAGTAGTGGTCCCACGGAGGCGGAAGGCCCCCCAGAAACGACCGCTTCCACCAGATCCATCGCCGGTTCCTCTTTCACAGGGGACGCGGTCAGACGAACTAACGGAGCCTCGTCTGAACTATCCGATATCTCCAACACGGGAGGACAAGGGATCATAGCTGTTCTCCCTGGATCCTCCTCGCCTCTGGCGCTCCTATCATGATTGCTCCGGCGTCCGGCGAGCTCCTTGAGGAGGTGTGAGCCCTCTTTTCGGGCCTACCGCTATCCACGCCGCTGCTCTCCCCTGGGCGCTTGCCTCTCTTCCTCTTGGCGAGGCTCGACAATGCCGACATCTTGGCTGTAAGAACGGAGCATATGCGATTAAATCCAAACACATTCGTCGGGGTAACACGCAGCGGAGAAAGTAAAAGGAGGACTCACCTTGCGGGTCCAGGGGGCTAAGCCCGGCGGCGAAGAGGGCCCCCTCCGATAACAGATCATTGGCCAAAAACACTTGGCCATTGCGGAGGACGTCCAAATCTCTCTCCTCCTGCTCTGACAAGACTGGATGCGTTTCCGCATCCCTAACAAAGCTTCCCCATTTTCGAGGGAAGTCGGAACCAATATTCCCATCGGCGATAACGAATCGACTCTTCCATCCCTTGATAGAAGACGGCTTATCCACAATCACGTTGAAGGACCTCCGAGGTCCAATATACGGCCACTCTGATTTCCTCCCAGGTATCAGATGATAACAAGCGCAAAAAAGAGGGAGGGTGGCAGCAATCCGGATTTGGTGGCATATTGAGATAAATTCGATGATGCTCCGCCAGCTGTTTGGGGCCACCATCGTCGGACAGATGTTGTAGTGAGTCATGATCTCCTTCACCAAGGGATGGAGAGGAAAACGAAAGCCTTCTTTCAAGCTGTCTTCATAAACGAAGACCCCGCTCTCCAGATCCCGCGAGACCCTATGTCCAGGCTCTGGCACTCGCAGGACAACATACGAGGGCATGCCATACCACTGATGAATCCTTCCCACATCCTCAGCAACGATCTCAGAGGCTACGTCATCGGGGCTCATCGTCATCTTAGCCGAGAAAAGCACCAGGCGAAACAGCGAGCGTTGCGGGGGGGAGACTCTTCAAGAAACAAAACGAGAGAATACTGCAAACGAATGTATATATAGCACGGCTACCGCTTTGCTTCCCCACTAAGGAAGCCATCTTGAAAGGACGAGGCGCCTCGCCCTAGGCGTCCGGAACCGCCTCGACAAACGTCGTATTAATCGGGATTCATGACGTGGCATATTCCTAATCGTCACTCTTGGAGAAGCCTTACCCACGAAGGCATGAGAACCCTGCTACATTAATTAAAGCATCATTGCACGGGCTGTCTAAACCAAATCGCCCCATACAAAGCATGCCACCTGAACTTATACTCCCTATGCCCGAACCTACGCTTCGAACTAGAGAGTGGAGGGCATGTGTTGAGGGATAAAATCATTATTGCATTAATATCCGTGCAAGGGGGCTAAGACCGACCCTTTCCCTTCGTATCTCCCGAGCTCCCATAGCTCGTCCTCCCCGAGCTTCCATAGCTCGGCTTCCCCAAGCTTCCATAGCTCGTCTCTCCCGAGCATCCATAGCTCGGCTTTCTCGAGCTTTCATAGCTCGGCTCTCCAGAGCTTCCATAGCTCGTCTCTCCCGAGCTTCCATAGCTCGGCTTCCTCGAGCTTCCATAGCTCGGCTCTCCCGAGCTCCCATAGCTCGTCTTCTCCGAGTTTCCATAGCTCGTCTTCCCCGAGCTTCCGTAGCTCGTCTCTCCCGAGCTTCCATAGCTCGGCTTCCTCGAGCTTCCATAGCTCGTCTCTCCCGAGCTCTCATAGCTCGTCTTCCCTGAGCGTCCATAGCTCGGCTTCCTCGAGCTTCCATAGCTCGTCTCTCCGAGCTTCCATAGCTCGGCTTCCTCGAGCTTCCATAGCTCGTCTTCCCCGAGTTTCCATAGCTCGTCTTCCCCGAGCTTCCGTAGCTCGTCTCTCCCGAGCTTCCATAGCTCGTCTCTCCCGAGCTTCCATAGCTCGACTTCCTAGCTTCCATAGCTCGGCTCTCCCGAGCTCTCATAGCTCGTCTTCCCCGAGTTTCCATAGCTCGGCTCTCCCGAGCTTCCTGTATCTCGTTTCCCCCGAGCCTCCATGGTCCGGCTTCACTAAACGACCCACGATCCAATACCCACCTCCGCGGAACCTGACGCGGGAGAGCCTAAGCCTACTGTAATAGCATCCTAGGCAAGGAATCATGCTGAGAAGTGGTTTAGAACCTATCAAGGCTACCTGGACCTACACACCTACCGGATCTCAAGCCATCAAGGAGCTCTCCTAGCCGTCGATCCCCTAACGGACAAGATATGGATCCCAATAGCCCCACAACGGCCTGATTCGATCCATCCCCATATCCTAACAACCTCTGAACCTTCCAGAAGACGCTCAAGATTCAGGTGACAGCCTATAAATATCACGCTCATAGATTCCCTCAGGTACGCGCGCGCTCACACCCTCACTCTCCTGCTCTCCTGCTGCTCGTCGGTGCTCTCACCCTCTAGAGCTTCCGATTGGCCGCCTCCCAGAGAGACTCCCCAGAGGGATCCACCTCCCCGTTTTCTGATTGATCGCCGATTTTTCTCACTGACTAGAGCATCGGAGGGTCTTCCGCGGAGGGCCACCCCCAACGCCTCTCGCGCGAGGACTTGTGTGCGGGTCCACCCCCTGGAGATTGACTGCACCCGAGTCGGAGGACGGATCCCGGCGGCAACAGTTATATATATATAATAAGAGTTAAAGAGACATGCCATGATAGATAGCCATTGGTCAAATGAAGATCCAAAACTATGCGCTTCAAAAAAAGCCCTAAAACATCATTCAAATGTGAGGCATAGCAACACAGGTAGAGAGCCAAAGTAATGGAAAATTGGATATTGAAATTACGATAAAAAGGCAAGCAAATTTCAAATCAGGCTAGTCTTATACCAATGGTGACATTAGGTTTCATTATTCATTAGTTCATGAATGGTCTTATCGCTTATATTGAATAGGATAACCTGTGGTACATATTACTTGCAGCATAGCCATCAAATAGCCTAGGTTATTCTAAGTGAGCATATGTTATTCTCTTTATACAAACCTACTCAATTGGTTTTTGGTTCAACATCAATATTTTTTTTAATAATATCAAAAAATTAGAATTTATGTAAGTGTTAAAAATTAAAAGCAGTTTCAAGATATCCATTAAACTTCTACCTTAATGTCCAATTTATCCCTTGCAGTACTCTGTTATATGATTAATCCAGGTCAATAAAATTGTATGTATATATGTTGTTTTTGACACTGATCATTCATTCCATCCATTGCCTTACTTAGAAGATAGAGATAATTGATATAAACGCAATTGATTTTTTAATATTATTTTTAGTTTTCTTATTTTTTGTTGACAACTTTTCAGTAAACTCATAGTAGCTCTCAACACTTTATTTCACTGAAAGTGGTACTTATTTGTAAATCATCACTATTTCTAAATAAAAGTACCATGATGCCTCTTCTAAAGTCAATTGTCTTTGTTAATTTCTAAAATCTCATCATTGGATGAGACAATAGTAATTGAAACTAAAAATGTTTGTCGAAGAAAACTTGTTGATTTGATCATTTGTAATACCCTTCCAACACACAATATAACAACAACAGAGGAAGTGCTCTCAACGTTTACGGTTCAAAACACATCACCTCCCAGTATACACTCAAACTAATTTTCATCATTTTAGTATTCTACCTTGGATCCAAAGCAATCTTCATTTTTTTTTTTTTTTTTCCATTCAAACCCCTTTCCTTCATACCTTTCTTTTCTATGCAGTAATATGATAATTTATCATATTCGTACATGTGTATTCAGGATGCTTACATATACATAATTACAATCATAAAACTGGCAGCAGTAAAACTTGGCTTCCTAATATTTCAGGACCACTATAATTATACCATATATCTACTTTATTTGCAGCCATTACTGCCTGCACATAAATGTACTTTAAGCAATCTTGGGTGGTTTCTTTTGTGGTCCAGCATGCTAATGCATGGTCTTGGAGATTGGGTGACTTCTGCCTTATCCTTTGAAGCAAATTTTGTACTCAGACTTATCTGGACTGACCCGCACTAGACTAGTGTGATCGTTCATTTGTACAAAAAAAAAAAAAAAAAAAAAAAAAAAAAAAACCTTTAGTGGTTTCAAAAGATTTTAAAGATATTAAATTACATGCTTGTGAGTGTATGACAGGTGCAGCTCAATAGAGCTGTAGATGCTGAGCAACTATCAATGTTTCATAAAGCAAACACAAACTCTTCCGTTTCTTAAATTTCATGGAATTAGAATCAAAATACAACACCTCCAAAATAAAAAGGCGACAATAAAATGCAAACAGAGCAAGATATTCAATTAAATCGTTCGACTTCACAAATAAGCTGAGTCTTAATTCAAAACCGAATCAAGCTTCTAGAGACTATGCATCAGGGATCCATACCTTGTGAATATAAAGTATCTTTCCAGATTCCCAAGGAAAACCTCTGGCGACGAGTCAAAGGGAGGCATGTAAATGGAAGCAGAAGCCCATGGAGAGATCATCGAGCCGGTCGATGAACGCATCGACAGGCAGAAATATCGACGAGTGCGAGATAAGGGAATCATCCTCTGCCGTGATATGAAGCGTCGTCTTGGCAAGATCAGCCCCCTTGCTAATGGTGATGCTCGTTTTCGAATCGATCCTAGGTAGCTTTCCGATTTGCTGGCAGAAGCTCTCCCTTGCGGCCTGATTCTCCCCACCAATTTTCGTTTCCATCAGATCGAACGTAAGAACTAAAAATTAAAGAGAAATGTATGGTGGCTCACCCTGGTTACCCTGGTGTCAATGCTGGTGGCTGGCATCAAGGAGGACTTATATATGATGGAAGCAATATGAGGGAAGCAAGATCTACCTAGAAATCCTACGTCCCGGACCTCTCTGATGGGCTTGGGCACATCGCGGCCCTCGATAGTGATCTCCCTTTTGCGGCGGTAAGCCTTCACCTCGGTCTCAGTCATGGCCGTCACATAGAAATTCTTCTCAAAGGGGGTCAGCCCATCCAAGTCGGCGCTGGCCTCTCAAAAAAAGAAAGAGAAGCGCTACGGTCAAATAGAAATGGGTGCGGGGCAGTAAAAATTCGAAGGGGTGCGTGCGGGCAATGAAAATTCAAAGGGTTTTAAGTTTAATTTATATAAAAAAAAGATTTATAGTGTTTAAATATTTTTGCAACAAATTCATGAATATAAAAAAGTTTGGATTGTAGTGGTTATTATTATAATGAGTGTTTTTTTTTTCAAGGATTCAGGTTTGAATCCTTCTATCTACCTCTTATAAATTTATTTTATAAAAAATATTAAAATAATATATTTTTTTTGTTTCATCTTTCTATTTTTTTGATAATTTTTCTATGTTTTTTCTTGGCTTTTTCTTTTCTTCTCGGGTGTAGAGATCTTTTCTTTTCCTCCATTCCTCCTCCTTTTTCAGTTAGATTTTTTCATTATTTTTTTTATGAATTTTCGAAGGAAGAAGGAGATGGATTTGTCAATGCCGTGAGGAGAGAAGTGAAGGACCTTGGAAAATTTGATGCCTATAGGAGAGAAGAAATCAGTGAGCAAGCGATAGAAGCTTTGGAATTTAGATTTATCCTAAGATCTTGAACGGTTAGAATTTGATATAACTGTTCAAAAATTTATATATTCAATTCAACTCAACTCATCCAAACCTTTTCATAACTACATGGGGTTGGCTACATGAATCTGCTTCCTCCACTATGCTCTATTTAGGATCAAGTCGATATTCAAATTACAAATAGTTATATCTTTTTTAATTATTTCTGTCCATGTTAGTTTAGGCTACTTCTATCTCTATCCTTACCATGAATTGTTAAAAGATCACTCTTTCTAATTGAAGCATTTAAAGGTCTACGTTGTATATGCCCAAATCACCGTAATCGATTTTTTCTCATTTTATATTCAATTGGGGCTACTCCTATCATTTCTCTTATATGTTTATTTTGAATTCTAGCATTTGAAAATGTATTTAAGGGAAGATTTTTTTTAAAAGAAAATATTAGTTGGAAGAACTATCAAGATTTTATTAATCATTTAAATTCCTTCATAAATTATTTAAATAATCTATTATATAAAGTCACTATTTTTATGCTGTTTTAGTTGGATCGTTGAAAAAAAAAAAGCAATATCTCATTTACCATTTCACTTAAATAAGAAAAAAATCTAAATCAAATAAGATTATGGATGAGTTTATAACCATTAATTTATCTAATCAAAGATGAATCATGTGCTTGTACATGCTGAATATTAGTAAAGTAACTACAAAAGAATAAATTCTTCATTTCTAGGTTTCTTGTTAAGTGTGCTTTTACATGAATTAGTGAAAGGCTGATAGGTAAAATTTAGATTTTGGAGATGACCATCAAGTATCAACACTAAAAATATATGTCATTAATGCATTATGAATGTTGGAATAAGATTCATGAAGCCCTAGCGACTACTAATTGCATTGCTTGAATTTGATCAAGTCCTAATAACCAAAAAAATAGAAAATAATTAATTTATGAGGGATTTTCTAAGAAAATATTTTTTTTCAAAAATTTTTTAGTTAATATTCTATTATCAAAAAATTCCTCACAAAATTCCTCAAAAATTAATTTTGCAAGGGATTTCCCAAGGGATTTTTTTCATCAAAATATTTTACTAAGGATTCATTAATAAAATACAAATCCCTCAAAAAATCCCTCACAAAAATTAATTTCCAAGGGATTTTTTTGAGGGATTTTTTTCATCAATTATTTTTTTACAAAGAAGACATTTATTATAGAAATATTCCTCAAAAAATTCTTCGTAAAATTATCAAAAAATCCCTCGCAAAATCTCTCAAAAATTAATTTTGCAAGAAAATTTTCAAAGGACTTTTTTCATGAAAAAAATTTACTAAGGACTTATTATTGAAAAACAAATCTCTCGAAAATTCTCTCATAAAATTAATTTCTGAGAGATTTTTTGGGAGATTTTTTTTATTAATTTTTTTACAAAGAATTTGTTTATTATAGAAATATTTCTCAAAAAATTTCTTGCAAAATTATCAAAAACTCCTCGCAAAATCACTCAAAAGTTAATTTTGCGAGGGATTTTTTTCATCAAAAAATTTTGCTAAGAACTCATTAATGAAAAACAAATCCATCAAAAAATCTCTCATAAAATTAATTTCTAAGGGATTTTGTGAGGGATTTCTTTTATCAAAAAAATTACTAAGGTCTCATTAATGAAAAATAAATCCCTCAGAAAATTCCTTACAAAAAGTCCTTGGAAAATCCCTCGAAAAATTAATTTTCAAGGGATTTTGCGAGGGATTCTTTTCATTAAAAAATTTTACTAAGGACTCATTAATGAAAAATAAATCCCTCAGAAAATCTCTCACAAAATTAATTTTTTTAAAAAAATTATCAATTTTTTTAAAAAAACCATTTATTATAGAAATATTCTCGGTAAATCCCTCGCAAAATCATCAAAAAATCTCTCACAAATCCCTCAAAAATTAATTTTGTGAGAAATTTTTTGAGGAATTTTTTTCATCAAAAATTTTACTAAGGACTCATTAATGAAAAACATATCCCTCAAAAAATTCCTCATAAAATTAATTTTCGAGGGATTTTATGAGGGATTTTTTTATCAAATTTCTTTACAAAGAAGCCATTTATTAAAGAAATATCCTTTGAAAAATTTCTTGTAAAATCATCAAAAAATCCCTTGCAAAATCCCTTAAAAATTAATTTTGTAAGGAATTTTTTTCATCAAAAATTTTACTAAGGACTCATTAATGAAAAATAAATCCCTCTAAAAATCTCTCATAAAATTAATTTTTAAGAGATTTTTGAAGTATTTTTATTAATTTTTTTTACAAAGAAGTCATTTATTATAGAAATATCCCTTATAAAATTCCTCGCAAATCATCAGAAACTCCCTCGCAAAGTTCCTCGGAAATTAATTTTGTGAGGAAATTTTTGAGGGATGTTTTTTATGAAAAATTTTACAAAGGACTCATTATTCAAAAGCAAATTCCTTAAAAAATTCTTACAAAATTAATTTTTGAGGGATTTTTTGAGAGATTTTTTTATCGGTTTTTTTTACAAAGAAGCCATTTATTATAGAAATTTTCCTCAACAATCTCTCATAAATCATCAAAAAATCCCTCAAAAATTAATTTTGTGAGAGATTTTCTAAGGAATTTTTTTCATCAAAAAAATTTACTAAGGACTCATTAATGAAAAATAAATCCCTCGAAAAATTCCTCACAAAATTTATTTTTGAGAAAATTTTTGAGGGACTTTTTTTTATCAAAAATCATACTTTTCTAGTAGTGCCCTCCAGTGGGGCCGACCTTTCCCCCTCCCTCTCTGTCGGCAGTTCCTTTTCTCCTCCTGACGGTGTAGGAGATTGCCGACCGATCTTATCTTTCTTCACCGTCCTTGAACTCGATTCAAGGAGGCAGGGTTTCTTCTCAGGTTTGCGCCCTTCCTCAGAATTGTGTTTCCTAACACACTTGCCCAACCTCTCCTATAGCTGATCTTCAAGACTTGACCTCTCAGCTATGAACACAGTGGATAAGAATTTGGTCGATCAGAGACCACCACAATCCGTTCAGCAGAAGATAAAAATGAAACTTACATCATGGGTCAATGAGGCTAAGCCCGGCATTGTAGAGAGCATCATCAGCCAGGAGAATATCAATCGATAGCACTTTGATGCTGCAAAGAACATTGAGGTCTTCTTCCTCCTGCATCGTCAGCATTGGGCGCTCGTTCGGATTTGAAAGATAGTTCACCCATTTCGGGGAAAGTCGAACGGTCATCCCATTCAGCAAAGAAGAATCTGGACTGTCATCCCTTTATGGAAGATGGAATGTCTAACATCCTCTTGAAAGACCTTCGAGGTCCGATGAAGGGCCACTCAGAGTTCTTCGGGAAGACGAGGCTATAGCTACCCGAAATAAGGAAATTGTCATCGTCACTCCTACAAGAGAGCACATGGAGATAAACCTAATGATATAGCGCCAGCTGTTTGAGGCCACCATCGTCGGACAAATGTCGTAGAACTTCATTATCTTCTTCACCAATGGATGAAGGGAAAATCGAAGACCCGCCCGCATACATTCTTCATAAAAGAAGGCTTCAGACTCCAACTACTCCGTAACCCTCTACTCGGGCTTCGATACCCATAGCCGGATGTCTTGGGGAAGCCAATACCGATGACGAATCTTCTCCAAATCCTTCGAGGTCATCATCAAAGTGAAATCGCCTGGGCGCTCCATGTCTCTAGGATGAGCGAAAGAAGTTCTAACCACAAAGTTTCTAACTAGAAGAATAAGACTTCTGAGAGAGAAAATAGGGAGAAGTGTAACAAAGAATGTGCAGCCCAGCTCCTTTTAAACTGACCCGACAGAAGGGAGAGATATTACCGGCAAGAATCCCCAGGCTTCGAGGCCCTTAGTTCGGGCGCTATAAGCATAGGAATCTACCATGTGTCATTTCGCCAACTGTCATTCACAAAGAACGAAGGGTTTTTTCTCGTCTGCCTAAAAGAAATGATGAAGTGATGGCCTAGCATTTATGAAGCCATCATGATGTGCCTTTACGAGTTCAAATCCCTCCAATCAAATCAAGCCATCTGGAACTCTACTCGCTATGCCCGAATCTTACGCTTCGGACTAGGAAGTGGGGGCATGTGGTGCAGGATAAAATTATCACGGCATCGACATTGGCACACATGGCAAAAAGGTAAGGGTCATTTTTGATTTCTTACCCACTAACCGCCACATTTAGAAAAAGACAGATTGCATCCCCATACCTTGGCAAGACCGAGCTATCCTTATATGTTGGCAAGACCGAACCATCCTTGCATCTTGGTAGAATTGAGCTATCTCTATACCTCGGCCAGACCATAGACCCTCCACCCTAACCATTTCATATCAAGCCGAGCATTCTGAAAGATCAACTACCCTAACCATATGGACCTTCAAGTAACTTTCTTTAAATGGAAATGAGAGCTAAAATGACTCTCTAACTGCAATCAATAGGATTTTGAATTCCTAATAAGGTCAATTAGTTACCGATCTCGTAATTGGTGGGATCCTAATCGTAGCTCTTGACACCCTAGAAGGGAAGTGGAAACTGAATACCATCAATCATCCGTGAATAACTGAATCTTGAGTTCTTGATGAAGTGCCTATTGGCCCCTCTAACCGTCGATCTTCGTAACTGATAGGATCTGAATCATATCTGTTGACCCAATTAAGGATTTTGATGATTAACAAAACTATTTGAGTATAACATTTGATGTTATTAATGATTTTGATTAAGTTTTTTAGATTATAAGTCTATTTGATGATCAAAATCAAGAGAAAAATCAAGTTCTGGTTTGAATCTAATGTCAAGGTAAGACTGCAGACATTAGAGTCGACACATGGAATCACAGAGCCGACTCCGAAAAATGGCATAGACTTAGAGTCGACTCCGGGACTATGAGAGCCGACTCTATCAGAAACAGAACGATGGATTTTCAGGCCACGACTTAGAGTCGACTCCCAAACTGTTAGAGTCAACTCCAGAAGAATTTTGTGTCGACCCCAGAAAAGTCAGAGATGACTCCAGATCGAGCGGATTAAATAATTTCGAGTTAGAGCCGACTCCAGAAAAGTTAGAGCCGACTCCAGAATGTCAGACACGACTCCAGAACTGTCAGAACGACTCTAAACTTTATCTTTATCTATTTTAATCCCAACGGCTATTGTTATTTATGGATCTAATCCTTTTTACACTTGCTTCTAATGGATAGTTTCACACTATTTGTGGATTAATCGGATCTATAAGAAGAGGGTTGATTGCATCCCAAAGAAAAAAGAGAGAGAAAAGAAAGAGGCAAAAAGAAAAGAATAGAGAAAATCCTTGAGATCCATCAGAAAAGAAAAGAGGAAAAACCTGTAAGGAAAGATCATACTCATTCCCCAAAAGAAGAGAAAGAGATTCCAAGCCTTTGCTGTTCTATTTAGAAGAAATCTCAAGAGAAGGAAGAAGCCCTAGTTTTTCTGATCTTCTGAGTCTCAAGAGCATATTCAAAGGAAGATCCATTCAAAGGAAGAGAAGGAAGAAGCCACCAAGATCTTCGAATCAGGCTTTGGTTCCTAATCTCTTATTATTGTTTCATTATTGTATATTTGCTCATTGAAGGAGCAGTTTGCTTTTGTAAAATCAAATACTGTTTGCTGGGTCAATCTGGTGATTGATTCAGTTGAGGCTGTTAGCCTTGTGCAAGCATTAGCTTGTGGTATTAGGTTTTGTGCTGGTGAGCCTTGAAAACCAGCTGGGTTCATTGTGCACTCGGAAAACAACAAGTTTGAGTTGTGAGCTTGCAAAACAACTCTGCTGTAATCTGTTTGATTATAGTGTGGACCCAAGAGGTACTTGGGAGTGGACGTAGGTGTAGGTACACCGAACCACTATAAAATCTCTTGTGTTTGTCGTGATTGACTCTTTATCTTCAACTCTCTGTTTATAGTTGCTTAGTTTTAAACTTGTGAATCTAAGTTTTTATTTCCGCTGGGGGTTATCTTTCAAAAGAGTTTAAATTTTTGAGAAACCCAATTCACCCCCCTCTTGGGTTGCTATCTGGACCAACAATTGGTATCAGAGCTAGTGCTCATTTGATTTGATCTAACGATCAAGAGTCAAAGATCCACATGGCAACTCAAGCTGGTTCATCTTTTTCGAAGGTCAATCTACTAATAGACCACCCTTATTTAATGGTTCTAACTATGGTTATTGGAAGGCTAGAATGAAAATATTCATTCAAGCACTTGACTATGATCTATGGAGAATTATAGTCAATGGACCACACACACCCACTGCTAGAGTTAATGGCATGGAGATTCCTAAACCGGAAACGGAATGGGATGAACATGATAGAAAATTGGCACAACTCAATGCCAAAGCAATGAATGTCTTATACTGCTCATTAGATGCAAATGAATTCAATCGCATATCTATTTGCATTTCTGCTAAGGAAATCTGGGATAGACTTGAGGTTACCCATGAGGGAACAAATCAAGTCAAGGAATCCAAGATTAACATGCTAGTTCATAAATATGAATTGTTTAAAATGGATGCATGTGAATCTATTGCTGATATGTTTACAAGATTTACTGACATAGTTAATGGTTTAAAAAG
This sequence comes from Calamus simplicifolius, assembly GCA_900491605.1. Lineage (NCBI taxonomy): Eukaryota > Viridiplantae > Streptophyta > Magnoliopsida > Arecales > Arecaceae > Calamus > Calamus simplicifolius. Next base: position 524,276 of record UESW01004876.1, read on the forward strand.
TCTTGGTAAATCTTATGATAATTCTGATCTTGTGAGAAAGGTCTTGCGTTCCTTGCCTAGGACTTGGGAAGCTAAGGTGACGGCAATACAAGAGGCAAAGGATCTAAGTACACTACCCCTAGAAGAACTGTTGGGATCCTTGATGACTCATGAGCTTCAAATCAAGCAACATGCTGATGATGATGAGTCAAAGAAGAAGAGAACTATGGCTCTTAAGATTTCTGAATATATGGAAGAGCCTCATGAATCCGAAGATGAAAGTGATGATGAGGACATGGCACTCATCACAAGAAAATTTAAAAGATTCATGAAGAAGAAGAAGTTTGAAAAGAAAAAGCCCTTTGCAAGAAAAGATGAGGACAAGGGCAAAGAAAAGGAAGTTATTTGCTTTGAATGCAAGAAGCCGGGTCACTTTAAATCTGAATGCCCTCAACTAAAGAAAGGCACCCGGAGGTTCAAAAAGAAGGCAATGATGGCCACATGGAGCGATTCGGAAAGCACAAGTTCCGAAGAAGAAGAAAAGAGTGAAATGGCCAATCTATGCTTCATGGCGGACAATGATGAGGTAAGTCCGAGTTTTCTTGATGACTTCACTTTTGATGAATTGCATAGTGCTTTTTATGAATTAATGGATGATTTTGCAAACCTAAGTTCAAAGAACAAAGATTTGAAAACTCAAATGCAAAAACTATCCTTAGAAAATGAAAAGCATGTTGTTGATAAAGAACTTTTGATAAAAGAAAAAGAAAGTTTGAAAAATGAAGTTGATAGACTTAAGCCTATAGTTGATAAATTTACTCTAAGCTCTATCAAACTTAATATGATTTTGGAAAATCAAAAGGCTGTTTTTGATAAAGCTGGATTAGGATATAATCCACTTAAAAAGCAAAAATCTTTGAAGAAAATTTTTGTACATGCTGAAAAATCATTAAACATTACTTGTTTTAAATGTGGAAACAAAGGACATAAATCATATATGTGTAAATCTTCACATAAAAAGAAAAAGATGATTTGGGTTCCCAAAGGAACAATGTTTAATGCATCTAACCATGAAGGACCCAAGAAGGCTTGGGTACCTAAAATTAAGACATAAATATTTTGCAGGAGTGTCTTGCAGCCATCAGACTGAAAAGAAAATGGTACCTGGACAGTGGTTGCTCAAGACACATGACGGGTGACAAAGATCAATTCATCACCCTTGAATCAAAAAGAGGTGGAGTAGTTACTTTTGGTGATAATGGTCAAGGCCATATCATGGGTATTGGTAAGATTCAAATTACTCCATCTACTCATATTGATAATGTTTTATATGTTGATGGACTTAAACATAATCTAATAAGTATTAGCCAACTGTGTGACAAAGGTTTCAAGGTTTCCTTTGAAGCTTCTGTTTGCACTGTTACTAATCCCATTGATAATAGCATTATTCTTGTTGGTAAACGCTATGGCAATGTGTACTTAATTGATTTGAGTAATTTATCTCCAAGTAATCATTGCTTAGTTGCTGATAATGCTAAAATGAATGAGATTGGTTGGCTATGGCATCGTAGATTAGGTCATGCAAGCACACACCTAATTTTCAAATTATTGAAAATGGATTTAGTTAAAGGTATTCCTAGTCTAAATTTTGAAAATAATCGAATATGTGATGCATGTCAATTTGGAAAACAACAAGAACTTCTTTCAAATCTAAGAATGTTGTTTCAACTACTAGGCCACTAGAGCTACTACACATGGACCTTTTTGGACCTACTAGAACCACAAGTCTAGGAGGAAAGAAATATGGTCTAGTGATAGTAGATGATTACTCTAGATTCACTTGGGTAATGTTTTTGGCTCACAAAGATGAGACTTTCTCAATATTCATGAAATTTGTTAAGAAAGTCACTAATGAGAAAAACACTACCATAGTGTCTATTAGAAGTGATCATGGAACTGAATTTGAAAATCACTTATTTGAAAAATTCTGTTTTGAAAAAGGCATACATCATAACTTCTCTGCACCTAGAACACCACAAAAAAATGGAGTTGTAGAAAGGAAGAATAGGACTTTAGAAGACATGGCCCGTACCATGCTATGTGAAAGCCAACTTCCAAAATATTTTTGGGCGGAAGCTATAAACACAGCTTGTTACATTCTAAATAGAGCCCTAATTAGACCTATCCTTAAGAAAACTCCCTATGAACTTTGGATCAATAGGAAACCAAATTTAAGTTATTTTCATGCATTTGGTTGTAAATGTTTTATTCATAACAATGGTAAGGATAATCTTGGGAAGTTTGATGCAAAGTCTGATGAAGGTATCTTCCTAGGATATTCTACATCTAGCAAAGCATATAGAGTATTTAATAAGAAAAGCTTAGTTGTAGAAGAATCCATTCATATAGTGTTTGATGAGTCTTTAGCATCAAGTTCAGATAAAATTGATGATGAGGAAGATACATCTTTGATTGAAAGAGATATTGAAAAATTAAATGTATCTTCAGATCAAGAACCTGAAGTTAAGGATGATGACTCACCTAAGGATGATGGTATTGATACTGTTCAAAATGATCAAGATCTACCTAGAGATTGGAGATATGCTTATGGTCATCCTAAGGACCTAATCATAGGTGATCCATCTCAAGGTGTAAGGACTAGATCATCAATGAGAGATATCAATAATCATCTTGCATTTGTATCTCATATAGAACCTAAGACTATAGAGGAAGCCGAGAAAGATAGTTATTGGATGTTAGCAATGCAGGAAGAGTTAAACCAATTCACTAGAAATCAAGTCTGGACCCTAGTTGAAAGACCTAAAAATCACCCTATAATAGGATCTAAATGGGTATTTAGAAATAAATTAGATGAAAATGGCATAGTAATTAGAAACAAAGCTAGACTAGTTGCAAAAGGATATAATCAAGAAGAAGGTATAGATTTTGATGAAACTTTTGCACCTGTTGCTAGATTAGAAGCCATTAGGCTACTACTTGCATTTGCATGTCATATGAATTTCAACTTATTTCAAATGGATGTTAAAAGTGCATTTCTAAATGGTTTTATAAATGAGGAAGTTTATGTTGAACAACCTCCTGGTTTTGAAGATCATGAATTTCCAAACCACGTCTTCAAACTACACAAAGCACTTTATGGTTTAAAGCAAGCACCTAGAGCTTGGTATGATAGATTAAGTAAATTTTTAATTGAAAATGACTTTTCTAGAGGAAATGTTGATAAAACCTTGTTTTTGAAAAGAAAAGGAAAGGATTTATTAATCGTTCAAATTTATGTTGATGACATTATATTTGGTGCTACTAACAATCTCTTTGTCAAGAATTTGCTAAGCTAATGCAGGGAGAATTCGAGATGAGCATGATGGGAGAACTAAACTTCTTCCTTGGACTTCAAATCAAACAAGAGAAAGGGAATTTTCATTAACCAAACAAAGTATACAAAGGAAATACTCAAGAAATTTGGTATGGAATCTGCTAAACCTCTTGGTACGCCAATGAGTCCCTCATGCAAGCTGGACAAGGATGAAGTAGGTAAGAAAGTAGATCAGAAGCATTACAGAGGTATGATTGGATCACTTCTTTATCTAACTGCAAGTAGGCCAGATATCATGTTTTCTGTCTGCTTATGTGCAAGATATCAATCTAATCCTAAAGAATCACATTTACTTGCTGTTAAAAGAATCTTTAGATACTTAAATGGAACTAAAAATGTAGGATTATGGTATTCTAGAGACTCAACCTTAAAATTGATTGCTTATTCTGATTCTGACTATGCTGGTTGTAAATTAGATAGAAAGAGTACAAGTGGGGTATGCCAACTTTTAGGAAGTAACTTAATCTCTTGGTTTAGCAAGAAGCAAAATTCGGTTGCATTATCCACTGCTGAGGCAGAGTATGTTGCAGCTGGAAGTTGCTGTGCTCAAATCCTTTGGATTAAGCGACAACTTGAAGATTATGGTATCACACTTGATAAAATACCTATTAAATGTGATAATACTAGTGCTATCAATCTAACTAAAAATCCAATTCAACATTCAAGAACTAAACACATTGAAATTAGACATCACTTTATTAGAGAACATGTAACTAACAAAGATGTTTGTCTTGAATATGTTAATACTAATGATCAATTAGCTGATATTTTTACCAAACCTTTGAGTGAGGAGAGATTTTGCTATCTTAGAGGAGAATTAGGAGTTTGTGATCCTTTAGAATAATTTTCTGAAACTCTTAAGGACAACAACTATCTAGACTTCAATAATTTCTTGAAAATCTCCTTTGTCCAATAAGGAAATCTATCTAGAAATTTGATTCATTGTTTCCCCAATTATTAAGGAACACTTATCTAGAGTTTGATGATTAATTTGATCAGTTTCAGATCCTTGAAATTTAATTTTTTCTCTGAAACTATTGTGGAGTCGACACCTGCAGTTTGTGGAGTCGACACCTTCTTATTTTGATGTTCTGTCTGGGCAATTAGAGCCGACTCTGGCTTCTGTAGAGCCGACTCTAATTCGGCGCTGACAGATTCTCTGGTTCGGAGCCGACACCTCGTTTTCGGGAGTCGACTCTAAGTGGAACTAGGTCAAAATAAAAAGGGCGGAGTCGACCCCAAACGATTTCTATCGTCTCCTAAACCTTTTTCAAGCTGTTCCAAACTGATTCCAAACCCTCCAAATCCCTCAAAACCCTTGATTACTCATTCCAATCGAATCCCATGGCTCCCAAAAGCGTGCTATCATTGGTGGTTCGACTGTTCCGACGAAGCGCCGTTCAAATCGGAGGCAACCTTCGTCATCTTCTTCATCTGCCACTCAAGATGACTCTCCACCCTCACCATCTTCTCCTCGAGTCGACCAATTAGCTGGTAAGGCCATTACTACCGAAGAAAAGTTGATTTTAACTTTTTTATTTCGGAGGGCTTTGCTATTGGGCGGTTGTTGAAAGAAATGGGATGGGAGAAGGTTTGTTCTTTGGATATCCCTACTTACCCTGCCCTAGTAAGAGAGTTTTATAATGATTTATGTAGAGGAGAGGGAGGCTTAGTAAGTGTTGTAAGAGGAACAAAGGTAATCATCACAGCCGAATCCCTTGGTAATCTATTGGAAATGCCTACCGTTGGCCTTGTTGAATATCATCATGAAGATAGAGGAGGTGCACTATCAAGGATGTTAGGGAGAGAAGTTTCTGAGTTTGAGGAAATCTTGGCAAATCAACTTAATTTGGAACTCAGATTACTTCACAATATCTGTGGAAGGATTCTATTTCCTAAAATCGGAAGGTTTGAATATGTCTCGGAGCGAGACATCTTATTGATGGACTGCATACTCACTGGTAGACCTATAATCTTGCTGAAATGATGATAGGCTATATGGCGGAGGCAGCTACTAAGAAGAGATCTACATTGCCATATGGTATGGTTTTAACATTGGTATTCAGAAGCCAAGGTGTACTTATAATGGACAATGAGCCACTAAGAAAATTAAGACATACAGATTACTATAGTGTCTCTACAATTCACCGAATGGGCTTTAGAAAAGAAAATGGAAACTGGATTAAAAGAGGACATGAGGCCAGAGCTGAAGAGGTTAGAGTTGAGGAAGTCAGAGGAGAAGACATTCCTGAACCATCTGCTGGACCTTCTTCTGCTGGACCTTCTGCTGGACCATCTGCTGGACCCTCAGAAGCTGGACCTAGCTCTCAACTTCCACATCAGTCAGCATTGGCATCTGAAAGATTTTCTGAGGAGCAAATAGGTCAGCTCAGAGCTTTACTGGCTGAGTATGACAGTCAAAGACAAATGATATGTGTAAATTAAGAGAGGAGTTCAATCAATTAAAGGATGAGATTAATTCAAGACTTGACATGATTTCGTTTTCAATTAGCAATTCCGTCGAATCCTTTAGCACTGATCTTCATAAAATTTTTGAAAGGATGGAAGGCATTGCAGACGGTTCTGGAACTTATCTTCATGCTACCAGTCAACTGAAGAAAGATATCGACCTCGCCGTCTCTCAAATTGAAGCTTGTCTTGAAAGTTTTAAGAAGACCCAAAAAGATGATGTTATGGAAATGATTGGACATTTAAAGAAAATTGTGTATAAGCATATTTGATTTTGATATTCAATCCTAGGTTGTATCTTAGGATTTCTTGCTTTTTCTTAGCATGTATCTAGGATTTACATACTTAAATCTGTCATTTTAGAATACATGTAATGGATCTTGCTTTGGAATACAAATGTTGAATGAATATTACACTTTTATTTCAAATTTATCTTTGATTGAATGTCAATGAATAAGTTTCCTATCCTTATGTTTATTCGAATCAACATTCTCGCTCTAATACATTTCTATTGCGCTTAAACTCACCTTATTGTTGATAACAAAAAAGGGGGAGAGATAAGTGTATATGCATATAAGAAAGACATATATAAGAAAGAGAAAGAGAAAGAAATGAAGAACAATTCTGAGAATTTTTAGAAAGAATTCAGATTATCTACATAGGGGGAGCTATTCAATGCAGGGGGAGCTTAATAAATTTCTCCATATAAAAGTTAAATCATTTTGATTGATGTCAAGTTTTGTTTATTTTTATTCATTTTGAATATTGGCATCAAATTCTCTATTAGGAAGTCTCTAAGCTTTAACAATGTCTATAATTCTCAATTCAAATAAATTTTAATGCATATACTCAAAGTTTTTGTCATCATCAAAAAGGGGAGATTGTTGACCCAATTGAGGATTTTGATGATTAACAAAACTATTTGAGTATAACATTTGATGTTACTAATGATTTTGATTAAGTTTTTCAGATTATAAGTCTATTTGATGATCAAAATCAAGAGGAAAATCAAGTTCTGGTTTGAATCTAATGTCAAGGTAAGACTGCAGACATTAGAGTCGACACATGGAATCACAGAGCCGACTCCGGAAAACGGCACAGACTTAGAGTCGACTCCGGGACTGTGAGAGCCGACTCTATCAGAAATAACAGAACGATGGATTTTCAGGCCACGACTTAGAGTCGACTCCCAGACTGTTAGAGTCGACTCCAGAAGAATTTTGTGTCGACCCCAGAAAAGTCAGAGACGACTCCAGATCGAGCGGATTAAATAATTTCGAGTTAGAGCCGACTCCAGAAAAGTTAGAGCCGACTCCAGAATGTCAGACACGGCTCCAGAACTGTCAGAACGACTCTAAACTTTATCTTTATCTATTTTAATCCCAACGGCTATTGTTATTTATGGATCTAATCCTTTTACACTTGCTTCTAACGGATAGTTTCAACTATTTGTGGATTAATCGGATCTATAAGAAGAGGGTTGATTGCATCCCAAAAAAAAAAGAGAGAAAAGAAAGAGGCAAAAAGAAAAGAATAGAGAAAATCCTTGAGATCCATCAGAAAAGAAAAGAGGGAAAACCTGTAAGGAAAGATCATACTCATTCCCCAAAAGAAGAGAAAGAGATTCCAAGCCTTTGCTGTTCTATTTAGAAGAAATCTCAAGAGAAGGAAGAAGCCCTAGTTTTTCTGATCTTCTGAGTCTCAAGAGCATATTCAAAGGAAGATCCATTCAAAGGAAGAGAAGGAAGAAGCCACCAAGATCTTCGAATCAGGCTTTGGTTCCTAATCTCTTATTATTGTTTATTATTGTATATTTGCTCATTGAAGGAGCAGTTTGCTTTTGTAAAATCAAATACTGTTTGCTGGGTCAATCTGGTGATTGATTCAGTTGAGGCTGTTAGCCTTGTGCAAGCATTAGCTTGTGGTATTAGGTTTTGTGCTGGTGAGCCTTGAAAACCAGCTGGGTTCGTTGTGCACCCGGGAAAACAACAAGTTTGAGTTGTGAGCTTGCAAAACAACTCTGCTGTAATCAGTTTGATTATAGTGTGGACCCAAGAGGTACTTGGGAGTGGACGTAGGTGTAGGTACACCGAACCACTATAAAATCTCTTGTGTTTGTCGTGATTGTCTCTTTATCTTCAACTCTCTGTTTATAGTTGCTTAGTTTTAAACTTGTGAATCTAAGTTTTTATTTCCGCTGGGGTTATCTTTCAAAAGAGTTTAAATTTTTGAGAAACCCAATTCACCCCCCCTCTTGGGTTGCTATCTGGACCAACAATATCGGTCCCATAACTAATCAGATTCAAATCATACCAACTTTTAACTTCCTAAAATACGCCCAAAAAATTAGATAACAACCTACCATCTGGTAGCCTATAAATATCAAGTCCCATGACCCGCTCAGGTACACATGATCTGACCTCAAAAAAGAATTCTAGCAAAAGCCATTGCTTTCGGAAGGCTTTCTTTGAGAGATTCTTTTGTTGAAACTTCTTCTCTCATCTATTTGCCAAGAGTTTTTACTGACTTGATCATCGGAGGATCTTACACAGGGACCACCCACTATGATGCTTCCTACGTAAAGACTGCCTTGCAGGTCCATCTGGGTGAAAGAATGCCATTCAAATCCCAATGTGTACTGTTCTCAAGTTGGAGAACGGAATTCAACATCAACAGGTATAAATCTATGGACACTTTCCTTTTTTGTCCCCTCTTACTTTACACCTTTTTCTATGGCAACACCCGTTAGCATGTTATTCATGGTTTGGTTTTGCTACTAATATTGAATGGAGGCAGCAACGCTCTTAATTGCCTCATCATAAAATTTCTTGCCTAGTTTTCCAACACTTTGAACAAGTCTTCTTGCTCTAAGATTTGTTGCCGGTACATGCATTGATTTCTTTCTTCTAGAACTATGAACTTTTTGTATCTTCTTGACATTGAAAAGATTGTTTTACTCTTCAAAAGGCTACAACGCTCAGATTTGATATATCTATCAGAAAATCAATTCAACGACAGACTAGATTGCTGTCCGGATGATCTATCACTTCGATTTTTGAAGCTAAAAGCAAGAAGACCTATGTTCTATTATTCTTACATAAATTTTATTTTCAGATATATCGGGTTTAACTTGTCTTACAATAATATGATCATCCGCTTTAAATTTTGATATTTTATTCAAGGCTGCCTATTTGAAAGTCAGAACAATAGCAATGGAAGGTGACCGATGTTATTTGAGCCTTATTGTTTGAGTAATCTTATTTATTAAATTTTTGCAAAGACAAAGTCCAAATTGATATTTTTACCTTTTTTTAATACTACTAATTATTATTGTTATTAATGGTCTTCAGTTGTTTATTGCTCCTTCACGTTTTTACTTTACGAATTCCATTTGGTATTTTAATTAATTTTTCTTTTTATTGCCATTCAATTCTTCTTTTAGTTTTTGTTTAGTTCCAGGAAGTGGTTTTATTAATTTTAGTTTTACATAAATAACATTTTTAAAAGAATAATGCTATATTAGCACCTCTTTTTTCCATGCTAAAAGTTCTTTGACCAAGGAAATTGATATGTTTATAAGGTTTTAGTCAGATAAAAATATGGCATGTCCAGCAATGTATTGGCATGGAAAACCTTTTTATGTAATAGAATGGTGCTATGAAACATTTTTATCAAAAACTCAGTACCTTTTTTGTCCCCTTTTTATCTTCTATTTATTTTCCATCTTTGTTACCATACACAACTTCATCTTTATATTTTATTTTGTTTATTTATCTCATATAATGCTTTACTTTTGTTTGATAAATTTATCGCTTTTCCTAGCAATGTTTTGTATGCTTAGTCCGTATTGTTTGTACTTTTTTTTTTTTTTGTGTCTTATGCACTTTTTATTTCATAATTTTATATACGTTTTAAATTTCAATTCCCTATTTAATATTTCTACATTTTTCATATTATGAATTGTTATTATTAATACTCCTTTTATTGCTCCATGTTTTTTTTGCTTTTAGAATTCTATTTGGTATATATATATTTTAATTTATTTTCCTTTTCATTACCGTTTTTGTATATCTCTTTTTTAATTTTTGATATTATTAATAAAGTTATTTCTACCTTTGCTTTTGGTATTTCATTACGGTTTTAAATAAATATAATATAGCCGACAAAGATAAAGCAAAAGTGAAAAAATATATAAAAAATAATAGTAAGAAAAGGGTTGATGATTTATAAAGATATGTTACTAGATTCACATGAGATAAAAGAAAAAAAAAAAAAAACAACGACTTCCTTTGATCTAAATGCATACTTAAACAAATATAATATGAATTTTAGGTGATGTTAAATTGAAAGAGTAGCTGTGGATAATCTCGCTCGCCGTGAGATGGCCAAATTCACACCTTGGAAAATCCTCCTATGTCTCTATTCAAGGCCTCCGCCGCCATCCTCCCGGACACCAGCGCGCCATCGAAGGTCGCCGAGGTACGGTGGTCCCCACAAACGTACATTCGTTCCCCGATGCGCGGCTCCTTGCCAACCAAATCCGTGGGCGGGGTCTGGTCCGGCTGGGCAAACCCGATCCGGTATGTCCTCAGGTGCCTCCACGACCCGACCTCCGCCCCGAACCACCCGGTCAGCTCCCGGACCACCTCTGCCGTCAGATCCTCATCCGATCGCTCCGAAAACGCCCCGATCAGCGACACCGATACCAGAACCTTCCCCTCCGGCGCGTAGGAAGGCGTCACGTTGGTGGCGAAGAACATGTTGTTCACGATCCCCTCGCCCGAGCCGTTCAGAATTAGCGTCGGCTCCTGGACCGGAGCCCGGTCGGCGGAGAAGTACAGGCAGACCGTGCTTCGAACCGGTTTCGGTTTTTTCTGTTCCTGAGGGAAGGCTCGGGGGAGAAGCTTCTCGGCCTCCGGTTGTTCGACGGCGACGATGACCCCGAGATCCGCGGCGATCGCCTCGCCGCCCTCGAGGGTGACAGACGGCGGGCGGGCTGGGCCGCTGCCCAGGTCGATGGCGACGACGCGGGAGCGGAGGCGGACGGAACCCGGGGGAAGGCGGGCGGCAAGCTGGGCGGGGATAGCGGCGATACCGGCAGCGGGGAGAGCGTTGTCGCCGAGGGCGAGGCACTTGAAGATGAAGTCGAAGAGGCGGGATGTGGTGGTGAGGTCGGGGTCGAAGAAGATGCCGGCAAGGAAGGGACGGAAGAAGCGGTCGACTATGGCGGGGGAGAACCCAGCGGAGTGGAGGCGGGCGGAGATGGTGGACTCGGGGCTGAGAGTAGGAGGGAGTCGGGAAGGTAGGCGGCACGGAGGCGGGCGAAGCCGACAAGGAGCTTGTCCGGGAGGGAGCCGATGGGGTTGGGGAGGGAGGCGAGGGCGTGGAGAGGGCGGCGGAAGGGGTCGGACACGCGGTGGAAGCGGCGGGCGTGGTAGACGATGGCGCCGGGGTAGAAGGGGCGGAGGCGAAGGGAGGAGTAGTCGAGGACGCGGCGGGCCTCCGGGTAGGCGGTGAGGAAGATCTGGAAGCCGCGGTCGAGGAGGAAGCCGTCGAGGTAGTCAGTGCGGACGCGGCCGCCGACGGCATTGGAGGCCTCGAGGAGAAGGAATGGGACGGAAGAGGCGCAGCGAGGTGGGTGGCGGCGGCGAGACCCGCAAGGCCGCCGCCTACGATGACGGCACCAGGCTGGGTACTCACGGTGGAGGGGGAGGGGGAGGGGGAAGAGAGTGCGCGAGGAGGAGGGAAGGAGGGGGAGACATGGGGTTTGCGCGGAGAAAAGGTTGAGTACTGAGAGAGCGGGGGGAGGAGAATCATGGGATCTCCGCAAGAGGACGTTGCGAAAAGCGGAACATTGCGTTGCGGCTCGTTGGGAGGCTGGTAGCCTGCTGGTACCTTATCCTGTTATCCATAATCCAACACCAAAAGCTTTCGGTCCCACAGGTGGAGTGTCTGGATTTTATTTGGCTTTCCGAAAATTGTTTATGCTTAATCTCTGCCCCTGTAAATAAATCAAATATTTTCTTAAAATATAGCTTTGCGATAAAAATATGCTTATTAAAAGATTACTATTATAATCCAAAAAATTCCTATTAAATTGTTGAATAATATTTAATTATTTAATTATTCATCATTTATTTATCATATTTTCTATATTATAATTTATTTTTTCTTTTTTACTTTAAATATTATTTAATAATTAATATTATTCCAATTAATTTATTTTTATATTTATTATTACATTTTTATTACTAATTATAGATAAAATTTTTGTTTTTTAAATTTTGAATTATATTATCTAACTACATACGCAATAGCAAAAATAAGTGACAATAAAATAATATTTTAAATAGACTGCATTGGGATTGTGTAACACAAAGTTATCTATTTAAGTATAAAAGTATATGACTTATTTTTTTTATTAATTTTAAAATTCAAATTTATATTAATACATCTACATTTTTTTCATCTAATAATATACTTATAAAAATATATTGTTAAAAAATAGCAATCACATTAGCGCACGTACAATATAACTATTTTATTTCTTAAACTTATTACTAAATATTATTTTATTTAGATTTTTTTTAAAAAAAATTAATCAAACTCTTTTCTTATGAAAATGTCTTACCTATTTTTTAATCTAATGCTTTCTCATAAGAAAAAATATCCTGCCACCATCAGTCCGTGTCAGATGCTTTAGCATCCTCTATTTTTATCATAGCGCTTACACGTGGCATGTTGTGCCAAAGTAAAAGTTATAGGAAAAGCTAGAAATGAAACTAAAAGCATTACTCTTAAATTTAAATAGATAGCAAAGGAGGAGCAATTCTTCTTGGATTTACCACCATCTGGGTAGATGCACGGATGATACTTAAATTTAGATAGAATATGCTGATATTTGATCATTTTGTGCAAATATCTGTAAGGGCATTGTAGTATCCTGTTCAAACGAATCAGATTTGATTCAGATGAATCAGACTTGGTTCAGATGAACCAAGCTCCTGTCTGTTGGGTTTTTCGGACTGACGCTTCGCTCCAGATGAAGCATTTAGTCTTTCGAAAAACCCCCGATCCGAGGCGCTGCATAGGTGATTAAATAGGGAGGAGGAGGACTCCTTCCTTCATACTGGCGCGCTTCATCCTCAGGTACGTTTCCCTGCCACTCAGAGAGAGAGAGAGAGAGAGAGAGCGGGAGAGAGAGAGAGACAGAGAGGGAGACAGAGAACGCGAGAATCAGAGAGAGGGAGTTGCCGGTTCATCCCTTGGTTCAGGCCCGGTGGCATGCTCGCCGCCTCGCCGGGCCTGAGAATTGGCCGGCGACCCCGCCGGCACCGGGGGAGGTGTTCGGCGGGGTGGTGGTGGAGAGAGAGAAGAGAGAGAGGGCCAATTGGCCCTCCTCTCGTGCGGTGGCGGAAGCCGAACCCCGCTGGTTGGTTCGGGCCCGGCGGCGTGCTCGCCGCCTTGCCGGGCCCGAGCTTTGGCCTGTCGCCTCCATCGGCGCCGGGCGTGCATCCGGTGGAGGTCCGGCCGGCACAGCATCATGCCGCGCGGATGAGAAGGAGAAGAAGAGTGAAATTGGGAGAGAGAAAGGGAGTTTGGCGGCCGGCCGCGGCGGCGGCTGGCTCTGGCCTGGCCACCGGCGGCTAGGCCGTCCTCAATTTGGCCGGTGGCGGCCCTGGCCGCCGGCTAAGTCCCCGTCCCCTGTTCGGTGAAACAGGGGATCGGGTGGA
>UESW01004876.1:540920-602260 GCA_900491605.1 Calamus simplicifolius
CTATGAGGTGGCATCACACATCTAGAGGATGTGTTCTGCTTGGTTCGAGGTGGCATCATACATATAGAGTATGTATTCTGGTGGATTATGATATGGCGTGACCCTGGTATCTGGACCCTTTCAGTAGGGGGATGCTTGTTGGTACACTATTGAGATATTGTAGGGCCGTGGGTCACATTTACAGTTACCATTGAGAGTATAAACAGTGGGTTTACTTACATTGCATGTTTGAGTAATTGTGGAATGTTTAAGCATGCAAATCATTTATGTGCTTATTAATTGCTATGCTATGATTTGACTGTATAACGTGGCTTACTTACTGAGTGTAAGCTCACAAAAATCTTACAATGTTTTTGTCAGAGCCACGAGATTGAAGATGGATGGTTGGGGTGATGGATCTTCTATTAAATAAATCAAGACCATTATTTTGTTGTAACCCCAGTATTACTTATGTGTAGGGCTTGATGCCCAAACTTTATTATTATGGTGTGTAAGGGTTTGTAACCCAAGACTTTTAGTATTCAGTGATGTATTTGGCTTGGTTATATATAATTGTGTTATGTATGAAAAATTTTGTGACGCCTTGCATGCTCGGCACGCGGCGGGTTGTCACCCTAGCCCGATATTTGGGTCTGGGGCGTGACAGGCATCATGAGTTACAGAAGAGGCTTCTCTCTAAGAGTGAACCTGCAAAAAGTGTCGAAAACCAATATTCCGGCAGAAACCCTTCGGCACTCAAGTAAGTAATCAGAATCACAGCCGTAAACTTGAGGAAGCTCGAAAGAGAGAGTTAGAAAAATTTTGAAGCTCTCTAAGCGCTTGAGTATTCATACCTGATCAGAGGTCCCACTTACCCATTTTATGGATATTCCTTGTCATCTATTGTCATGTGGAGCCTCATGATGGACAACGACTTTGTGGATAGATGATGACTTTTTGAACGGAAATGTCAGAATTAGTGGGGTTTGTCCATCTGATCTGAGTGATTAGGGTCTCATGATGAATGATGACTTTCAGAACGGAATGTCAGAATTGACGAAATTTTTTTTATCTGATCCGAGTGATAACTGACAGTAGGTGAGCCCAATCCCATCAGGTACATGGACCGCAAGCAATTGATGGGCCCTGTCTCATCAGTCACGTAGACCGCAAGCAATTGGTGGGCCTTGGCTTGTTAAATTGAAGCCGCTTTGGAAGCTGGGCTGAGTCCGGAGACGAGGTCACGTTAGAAGCTCGGACCAAGTCCGAAGACGAGGCCACCTTGGAGGTTGGGGCCGAGTCTAAAGATGAGGCTGCCTTGGAGGCCAGGGCCGATTCCGGAGATGGGCCGCCTTGAAGGCCGAGGCCGATTCTGGAGTTGAGGCCACCTTGAAGCTAGGGCCAAGTCCAGAGATGAGGCCGCCTTGAAGGCTAGGGCCGATTCTAGAGTTGAGGCCGCCTTGAAGCTAGGGCCGAGTCCGAAGATGAGGCTGCCTTGAAGGCCGGGGCCAATTCCAGAGTTGAGGCCGCCTTGAAGCTGGGGCCGAGTCTGGAGATGAGGCTGCTTTGACTTCTGCCGTCATGTAGTTTCAGCCGTTAACTTACACGTGGCTTCATCAACCACATCAGATGCCCCCTGTTGGCCCAGATGGCAACCCAAGAGGGGGGGTGAATTGGGTTCTTAAAAAATTTAACCTTTAAAACGATTGGCTTTGGAATACACAAGATTAAGTGCAGGATAAATATTAACACAAACAAAGAGATAGAGAGAGAGAATTAAAACACGGCAAACACAAGGATTTTATAGTGGTTCGGTGTATCCAACACCTACGTCCACTCCCAAGTACCACTTGGGCCTACACTATAATCTACTATTATAGCCGAGTTGTTTTACAAGTTCACAACTCAAAACTTGTTGTTTTCCACGGGATCACAATGAACCCAGCTGGTTTTCCGGGCTCACCAGCACAAAATCCAAACCCAAGCTAATCTAGCTTGACCCGAGGTATACTACCTCCACTAATTCAATCCCCCTGATTGAACTAGCAAAAACAAATGAGAATAGAGTTTACAATAACAAACAACTCCTCAAATGAGCAAATATTCAATATAAATAAACAAGGTTAGAAAAGCCTGTTTGAAGCAAAGTTGATTTGAGCTTTCCTTCTTTTCTTCTTCTCCTTTGAGATGTTGAATCAGGCCTCAGCTCGGATTCTTCACAAAGATTGCAGATAAGAAGTTGGGAAAAAAAGGGCTTTTGGCTCTCTTTTTCTTCTTTTGGAAAATCCTCTGATTTTGAACTTGAATGCCTTGGATTTCTCTTTGAGCTTTCTGGAGTTGATGGATTTGAACTTTAACTCTTTCCTCTTGATTTCTTGCTCAAGACTTCTCGGATTTTTTCAATTTGTTTTCTCTCTATTTTTTTTCTCGTCATTTTTTTAACGGACGGACTCCCCTTTTATAGATTCTTCTTTTATCCAAGATTAGGTGAAAAACTAGCCGTTATTTCTATCCTTGGATTCCTCCTACACACAAGAAAAGTATCCGTTAGAGATTATGTGAGAAATATTACCGTTGGAGGCCGTTCTAACACTTTGAAAATCCGTTCCTGACAGGTTGGAGTTGGCTCCAACTTTTCATGTGTCGGCTCTAAGTCGAGTATCCAAAAATAGAAAGTAAAAGTTCGTTGAGGAGTCGGCTCCAAAAAAGGTAAGTGTCGGCTCATCGCATTCGGGAGTTGGCTCTGAAAAACTGTAAGTGTCGGCTCCAGAGTAGTCCAAAATATGCTTTCTGTTCTCGTATTGGAGTCGGCTCCAGAGACTGTAAGTGTCGGCTACTGAAATCTAGGTGTCAGCTCCAAACTTTGAGTGTCGACTCCTGACCGTGTCAAAAATCAGGAAAGCATCTAATCCACCATGGGGTCGGCTCTAGATCTTCTAGGTGTCGACTCCAGGCTCTGAATTTTGAAACATACTTCTGGCAATTGATTCAAAAACGTATTTCTTTATCCTTTTGATTGATCAAATCTTTTTAAGCCCTGAAACACTTATTAAATCTATTAGTAATAAATAAATATACTCATATCTTTTTATTAATTATCAAAATCAATAATTGGGTCAACAATCTCCCCCTTTTTGATGATAAAAAACATTGAGTATATGCATGAGTAAACAATAGGATTCTCACTCCAATTTTCTCAAATGTTTGTCCCTCACAGGTAAGCTCCCCCTGAATGAGGTAGCTCCCCCTATGATATTCAATTTAACAATTGTTCTTCCTTTTAACAGAAAATTTTAATGTTTGATACCAATTTTAATTGCCTCTCCTTATGTGCAGTTAATTAGATACCAATAAATTAAGCTTAATTGAGCTTACTCGATCCAATGCATATACAAAAGCTAAATATTTCTCCTCTCTTTTTTGTTTTACATTCAATGCATATACGATTAGGAAATGCTTACATAACTCTCCCCCTTTTTGTAATCAACAAAAGATCAAGAAGGGTTAAGTAAAATGACAAAATTGATAGATTTTTCAAGGATCAAAAGATATTCATTAAGTATAAGATAAGTTCATTACATCAAAAGTCAAATATTACAACATGAAACTCTACTATATCAAACATCAAGCTATACATCATTACATTAAAGCTTCAAGATAAATCAACATCAAACTAGATTAATTATCAAAGACACTTCATTACAAGATAATTACAAATTATTTCTAATACGTCTTTGCAGTTCTTCTACAATCCTTGCCATCCCTTCACTCTGAGTCCTTACAAATTCCTTTAATCTTCTATCAACAAATGCACATGCAGTCATAATTTTGTCCTGAAGCTCAGCATTGCATTTGAAGTAAATCTCTGAGTCTCCACCAATATCCTTAAGCTCTTCAAATATGTTCTTGAGATCATTCTTTAAGGATTCAGCAGAGGAACCAAGGGTAGACTCAATCATTCTAATGCGATCATCCAAAGAGTAAAGGGTTTCTTTCAAATTCATAAATTGGCTATCAAACTCTATCTTCATTTCTTCTTTTTGAGCATCAAGTAAACTCTTGAGTTGCTCTAACTGAATATCTAAAAATCCAACAGATGACATAGGTGGCGGTACAGGAACTGGAGCAGGAGCAAGAGCAGGAGCAGGAGCAGGAGGTGGTGAAGATCTGCTAGGCTCTGGTGAAGGATGCCTCACTGATGGACCAACCTCATATGGTGCAGAAGTCCTAATGTTAGCGGCTCTCTTATCCAGATGACCTTTCCTCTCCCATTGACCATTAACCTTCACAAAGCCCATCCGGTGCACAGTAGCCAAGCCATAGTAATCGTGTGTCTAAGGTTCTTTGATGGCTCATTATCAGAAATTACAATACCTTGACTTCTAAACACCATAGTCAAAATCATACCATAGGGCAGTGAAGATCTCCTTTTGCCCCAAGCCTCAGCCATGTAGAAAATCATCATCCCAGCAAGGTTAATAGGCTGACCAGTCAGAACACTGTCTATAACTACAATGTCTCGCTCTGAGACATACTCAAATCGGCCAATCTTAGGGAATAAGATCCTACTACAGATTTGTGAAGTAATCTAAGCTCAAAGGGCAACTGATTAGCCCTAACTTCTTTAAATTCAGACACTTCTCTTCCTAACATCCTTGATAATGCATCAGACCTCTCACTATGAATGTCAGCAACTAATCCAGTGATAGGGATGCTCAGAAGATGTCCTAAACTCTGAAAGGTAAGGTGAACTCTCTTTCCTCTAACAGAACTGATAATCCCACCATCTCCCCTTGATAAATTGAAATAGAATTCCTTAACTAGGGCTGGATAAGTGGGAACATCCAACGAACATACTTTGTCCCAGCCAAGCTCTTTAATTTGTCTTCCAATAGAAAATCCCTCGGCGTCGAAGAAATCAAAATCTACTTTTCTACCTGATGGGCCAGTTGACCCCATGGGCAATAAAGACAGCAATTTTTGGATGGCATCCTATCGAGACGGCCATCCTCAGCGGCCTTCCCGAACGCTTAATTC
This sequence comes from Calamus simplicifolius, assembly GCA_900491605.1. NCBI lineage: Eukaryota > Viridiplantae > Streptophyta > Magnoliopsida > Arecales > Arecaceae > Calamus > Calamus simplicifolius. Next base: position 545,937 of record UESW01004876.1, read on the forward strand.
CTAGGCGGCCTTGCTACTTTACTCGGCTTTCTTTTGAAGGACGCAAGGATATTTAATTCCATCCGCGATTATCCAGGCATTTATTGCCTTATTCTCATTTATGGCTGCCACGTTAGCCCTCTGGCGTCGGCCTCAACAGCGTCGGCATCGGCCTCAACAGCGCCTGGCGTCGGCGTCGGCCTCCTATCGACCTGCATCCACTTGCTAGGCATTTATTTCCTTATTCTCTCCCATATTTATAGCCTTTATGGCCTCAAAGGCCACGTTATCCAGGCATTTATTGCCTTATTCTCATTTATGGCTGCCATGTTAGCCCCCTGGTGTCGACAGCGTCGGTGTCGGCCTCCTGCCGACGTGGCATTTATTGTTTATTCTCTCCCATATTTATAGCCTTTATGGCCTCAAGGGCCACGATTATCCAGGCATTTATTGCCTTATTCTCATTTGGCGTCGGCCTCAACAGCATCGGCATCGGGCTCAACAGTGCCTGGCATCGGCGTTGGCCTCAACAGCGTTGGCATCGGCCTCAACAGCGCCTGGCATCGGCGTCGACCTCAACAGCGTCGGCGTCGACCTCAACAGAGTTGGCATCGGCCTCAACAGCGCCTGGCATCGGCATCAGCCTCAACAGCATCGGCCTCTGCGTCGGCCTCAATAGCGTCGGCGTTGGCCTCAACAATGCCTTGGCATCGGCCTCGCGTCTTCGCGTTGGCCTTCTGCCGACGTACATCCACTTGCTAGGCATTTATTGCCTTATTCTCTCCCGTCTTTATGGCCTCAAAGGCCATGAGCATCCACTCGCTCTAAGGCATTTATAGCATTCTCTCGTATTTATGGCTGCCACGTTAGCCCCTTCGGCCTTGCTTTTTCATTCGGCCATGAACAGCTTCGACCTTTTTCCCTACCGTCTCGGCCTCAGCCCCTTGGTCTATTCCCCTCGGCCGTAACGTGAACAGTGTCACATGAACAGTGCCTTGCACGTGAATAGTGCCATAACTCCATAATTAATGCTCTACGAGGGACTGCTGGCTTCAACTTTAAACGACATCTTCTATCCCAATGGTTGCACTTGGGGCCCACGTGACTAACCTTATCACCCATTGCTGTTCACACAAAACTTCCACGTGGCTTGCCAACCCGTTTCTCTTTTGCCAAGATCATGGGTCGTTGCCGATACTTATGGCACACGTTTAGCAGCTGTAGCCGATCTTAACGGAAGATGTGATTCGGCTGTTATCAACGAAGGGTAAGAGGGACCCCCGAACAGGTATATAAAGAGCCCGACCCCCAACGAGGGAGGGGGACTCAATCTCTACTCTTTCATTAAAAAATTCATGTTCTCCAGATTGCTGACTTGAGCGTCGGAGGGTCCCCGCTGGAACCACCGGTCCGGGACTTTTCTTGCAGGTTTTCGGCTGAAGGAGGCGGTCCCTATCATTCCTCTGAAGGCCAACGAAGCATTTCTGTCGCTTGACGCTCCTCAAAAGTGATTTGGCGGCAACACTACCCATAGTAATAACTCTCCCGGCTAAAGTATCTACCTGTGGAGATGAGGGACTAGGATTATCTGAAGGAGTTAAGGAAGAATCATCGCTTGGAGATGGCTCACGGACAGGACACCGAGCCGTACGCTTCCCGATGGTTACGGGAGCTCCAAGAACTGATCCTCTCCGCTTAGGTGCCATAGAAATCCTTGGGAATGTTTGATTTGAGGAGAATTTGGCTTAGGGAGGTTTTGAGAGAGTTTGGAGAGAGTATGGAAAGGGATTGGAAATGATAGAAACGACGAAGGTGTCGACTCTGCCCTAATAAAGTCAATTTGGGACCACCAGATGTCGACTCCCGCAAAGTCGGGTGTCGACTCCAAGTCGCTAACACAGTTAGCGCTCGAACTGGAGTCAGCTCCACTTATACGGGTGTCGGCTCCAAGGTCAAGGACCGAGAGCGACACAGAAGAGGTGTCGACTCCTTAAATTGAGGTGTCGACTCCACTGACAGTTTCAAAGAAAAAATAAATGAGTTTCAAACATCCGAAACTTGTCAAAATAAGGTCAATAAATTTTTGAAAAAATCTTTGGAATATGAAGAATCAAATTGCATAGATGACTAGATAAATTATCCTTAAAATATGAAAGGAATCTCAGGAAATTAATAGGGATCTAGATAGTCATTCCTTAAGGGTTTCAAAATCATTCCAAAGGGTCACAAATCCCTAATTCACCTCTAAGATAAAAAATCTCTCTTCACTCAAAGGTTTTGTAAATATGTCAGCTAATTGTTCTTCAGTATTAACATAATCAAAATAAATTTCATTATTAGCTACATGTTCTCTTATAAAGTGATATCTAATTTCAATGTGTTTGGTTCTTGAATGTTGAATTGGATTTTTAGTTAAATTTATTGCACTTATATTATCATATATAATAGGAGTTTTATCAAGTGTTATGCCATAATCTTCAAGTTGTCGCTTAATCCAAAGGATTTGCGCACAGCAACTTCCAGCTGCAACATATTCTGCTTCAGCAGTTGATAATGCAACAAATTTTGCTTTTTGCTAAACCAAGAGATTAAGTTACTTCCTAAGAATTGACATGCACCACTTGTACTTTTCTATCTAGTTTACATCCAGCATAGTCAGAGTCAGAATATGCAATCAAGTTTAGTGTTGAGTCTCTAGAATACCATAATCCTACATTTTTAGTTCCACTTAGATATCTTAAGATTCTTTTCACTGCAATTAAGTGAGATTCTTTAGGTTCATATTGAAATCTAGCATATAGACAAACAACAAACATGATATCTGGTCTACTTGCAGTTAAGTAAAGTAGAGATCCGATCATACCTCTGTAGTACTTTTGATCTACTTTCTTACCATCTTCATCTTTGTCTAATTTGCATGAAGGACTCATAGGTGTTCCAAGGGGTTTGATTGACTCCATTCCAAACTTCTTGAGAAGTTCCTTTGTGTATTTTGCTTGGTTGATGAAAATCCCCTCTTTACTTTGCTTGATTTGAAGTTCTAGGAAGAAGTTGAGTTCTCCCATCATGCTCATTTTGAATTCACCTTGTATTAACTTAGCAAATTCTTGACACAAGAGATTGTTAGTAGCACCGAATACAATATCATCAACATATATTTGTACTACTAATAAATCTTGTCTTTTCTTTTCAAAAATAAGGTTTTGTCTACATTTCCTCTAGTGAAATCATTTTCAATCAGAAATTTGCTTAATCTATCATACCAAGCTCTAGGAGCTTGCTTTAAACCATATAGTGCTTTATGCAATTTAAAAACATGATTTGAAAATTCATGATCTTCAAAACCAGATGGTTGTTCAACAAAAACTTCCTCATTTATAAATCCATTTAAAAATGCACTTTTAACATCCATTTGAAATAAGTTGATATGCATATGACATGCAAATGCGAGTAGTAATCTAATTGCTTCTAATCTAGCTACAGGTGCAAAAGTTTCATCAAAATCAATTCCTTCTTCTTGATTATATCCTTTTGCGACTAATCTAGCTTTGTTTCTAATTACTATGCCATTTTCATCTAATTTATTTCTAAATACCCATTTTGATCCTATGACTGAATGATCTTTAGGTCTATCAACTAAGGACTAGACATTATTTCTAGTAAATTGATTTAATTCCTCTTGCATAGCTAACAACCAATTATTATCTTTTTCAGCCTCTTCAATGGTTTTAGGTTCAATTTGAGATACAAATGCAAGATGATTATTGATGTTTCTCATTGATGATCTAGTTCTTACTCCTTGAGATGGATCACCTATAATTAATTCTTTTGGATGACCATAGGCATATCTCCAATCTCTAGGAAGATCTACATCATTATGATTTGCATCAACAACATCAACACTAGGAGAATCATCATCTTTAGCTCCTTGTTCATGATCTGAAGATACATCTATATTCAATTTTTCAATATCCCTTTCTAATATGTTTGTATCTTCCTCATCATCAATTTTCCTGAACTCGATGCTAAAGATTCATCAAAAACTACATGAATAGATTCTTCTACAATTAAGTTTCTCTTGTTAAACACTCTGTAGGCTTTGCTAGATGTTAATATCCTAAGAATATGCCTTCATCTGATTTTGCATCAAATTTTCTAGATTATCTTTACCATTATTATGAATGAAACATTTACAACCAAATGCATGAAAATAACTTATATTTGGTTTTCTATTATTCCATAGTTCATAAGGAGTTTTCTTAAGGATTGGCCTAATTAAAGCTCTATTAAGAATGTAACATTCTGTGTTTATAGCTTCCACCCAGAAGTACTTTGGTAGGTTGCTTTCACATAGCATGGTACGGGCCATGTCTTCTAAGGTTCTATTTTTTCTTTCTACAACTCCATTTTTGTGGTGTCCTAGGTGCAGAGAAATTATGATGGATGCCATTTTCAATACAAAAGTTTTCGAATAAATGATTTTGAATTCAGTGCCATGATCACTTCTAAGAGACACTATGGTGTTGTTTTTCTCATTTGTGACCTTCTTGAAGAATTTCAAAAATATTAGAAAGGTCTCATCTTTATGAGCTAAAAATAATACCCAAATGTATCTAAAATAATCATCTACAATCACAAGACCATATTTCTTTCCTCCTAGACTAGTGGTTCTAGTAGGTCCAAAGAGATCCATGTGAAGTAGTTCAAGTGGCCTAGAAGTGGAAACAATGTTTTAGTTTTGAAAGAGTTTCTGGTTTGTTTTCCAAATTGACATGCATCACAGATTTTGTTATTTTCAAAATCTAGTTGTGGAAGGCCTTTTACTAAATCCATTTTGATTAATTTTGAAATTAGGTGCATGCTTGCATGACCTAATCTACGATGCCATAGCCATCCAATCTCATTTATATTAGCATTATTAGCAACTAAGCAATGATTACTAGTGGACAAATTGTCTAAATCAATCAAGTACACATTGCCATTTCTATTTTCAATAAATACAATGCTATTATCAATGGGATTAGAAACAGTGCAAATAGAAGCTTCAAATGATACTTTGAAACTTTATCACATAATTGGCTAATACTAATTAGATTATGCTTTAAATTATTAACATATAAGACATTTTCAATAAATGTGGAGGGAGTTATTTGAATTTTACCAAATCCCATGATCTGGCCTTTGCCATTGTCACCAAACGTAACAACTCCTCCTTTTTGCTTTCAAGGGTGATGAATTGATCCTTGTCACCCGTCATGTGTCTTGAGCAGCCACTATCGAGATACCACTTTGCTTTGATCTTTTGGCCGCAAGACACTCCTGCAAAAATGATCAAGTCTTATATTTAGGTACCCAAGCCTTCTTGGGTCCTTCATGGTTAGTAGCAATAAAGATTGTTCCTTTTGGAACCCATATTTTCTTCCTTTACTACTTAAATTCTTGTTAATTTTCTTAAAATTACATTCAAAGGCTTTGTATCCCTTTTTGTTACAATAATGACATAAAACTTCATTTTTATCTTGTTCTTTTCTAAAGAAGTTTTTGACATACTTTTGTTTTATGTTAGGCCTATAACCTAATCCAGCCTTATCAAATATAGCTCTTTGATTGCTCAATAATAAATTAAGTTTTTCAGAACTATATGTAAATTTATCAACTATATTTTTATATTTATCAACTTCCTTCTTTAATCTATCATTTTCATTAGAAATTGATCCTTTTCTTCAATCAAAGCTTCATTTTCTGATTTCAATTTTTCAACTTCATGAGTAAGATTATCTTTTTCGTTGACAAGATTTAGATTATCATTTTTCAATGATTTGTTTTTCTTTTCAGAACCTTAAAATCTCTTACTAACTCATTAAATGCATCATATAATTCTTCAAAAGTGAAATCATCATAAGGTGTTTCAGAACTTACCTCAATGTCATCGTTTGCCATAAAGCAAATGTTGGCAACTTCCTTTTGTTCCTCCTCGGAAGAGGATTCTTCACTATCACTCCATGTTGCAACATAAGCCTTCTTCTTCTTCTTGTAGACTTTCTTCAATTGAGGACAGCCATATCTGAAATGCCCCGGTTTCTTGCACTCATAACATATTAAGGGCTCTTTTTCTTTTTCTTTGTCCTTCTCTTTCTCTTTTTCTCCTTCCATTTTTGTTCCAGACTTTTTCTTGTGGAAGGGTCTCCTTCTTTGCATGAACCTTTTGAATTTCTTTGCAAGGAGTGCAGTCTCCTCATCATCATCACCATCACTGCAGCTTTCCTCACTTTCTGCAGCCTTGAGAGCAATAGTTTTCTTCTTCTTGACTTCCTCCTCTTGATGTTGTTTCATAGTCAGCTCATGAGTCATTAAGGATCCAAGTGGCTCCTCCAAAGGTAAAACATTTAAATCCTTGGCTTCTTGGATTGCAGTCACCTTCGCTTCCATGATCTTGGAAGTGACCTAAGAATTTTACGCACAAGTTCAGAATTAGTATAAGTCTTACCAAGACTTTTCAAGCCATTAACAATATCAGTGAATCTTGTGTACATGCATGTAATTGTTTCAGTTTGTTCCATGCTAAATAGTTCATATTTATGCACCAAAATATTAATTTTTGATTCTTTTACTTGATTAGTACCCTCATGGGTAACTTCTAATCTATCCCAAATTTCTTTTGCGAAATACATGTAGAAATTTGATTAAATTCATTTGCATCCAATGAACAATACAAAACATTCATGGCTTTAGCATTGAGCTGAGCCAACTTCTTATCATGTTCATCCCATTCCGTTTCGGTTTAGGAATCACCATGTTGTCTACTCTAATTGTGGGTGTGTGTGGACCATTAACTATGATTCCCCATAAGTCATAGTCAAGTGCTTGAATAAAAATCTTCATCCTAGCTTTCCAATAACTATAATTAGTTCCATTAAATAAAGGAGGTCGATTAGTGGATTGACCTTCTAAATAAGATGAGCTAGCTTGAGCTGCCATTTGGATCTTTAGCTCTTGATCGTTAGACCAAATTCAAATGAGCACTTGCTCTGATACCAATTGTTGGCCCAGATGGCAACCCAAGAGGGGGGGGAAATTGGGTTCTTAAAAAATTTAACCTTTTAAAACATTGGCTTTGGAATACACAAGATTAAGTGCAGGATAAATATTAACCACAAACAAAGAGATAGAGAGAGAGAATCAAAACAGGCAAACACAAGGATTTTATAGTGGTTCGGTGTATCCAACACCTACGTCCACTCCCAAGTACCACTTGGGTCCACACTATAATCTACTAGATTACAGCCGAGTTGTTTTACAAGCTCACAACTCAAAACTTATTTTTTCCCACGGGATCACAACGAACCCAGTTTTTTGGGCTCACCAGCACAAAACCAAACCCAAGCTAATCTAGCTTGACCCGAGGTATACCACCTACTAATTCAATCCCCCTGATTGAACTAGCAAAAAAAATGAGAATAGAGTTTACAATAACAAACAGCTCCTCAAATGAGCAAATATTCAATATAAATAAACAAGGTTAGAAAAGCCTGTTTGAAGCAGAGTTGATTTGAGCTTTTCTTCTTTTCTTCTTTTCCTCTTCTCCTTTGAGATGTTGAATCAGGCCTCAGCTTGGATTCTTCACAAAGATTGCAGATGAGAAGTTGGGAAAAAAAGGGCTTTTGGCTCTCTTTTTCTTTTTTTGGAAAATCCTCTGATTTTGAACTTGAATGCCTTGGATTTCTCTTTGAGCTTTCTGGAGTTGATGGATTTGAACTTTAACTCTTTCCTCTTGATTTCTTGCTCAAGACTTCTCGATTTTTTCAATTTTTTCTCTCTATTTTTTTTCTCATCATTTTTTTAACGGATAGACTCCCCTTTTATAGATTCTTTTTTATCCAAGATTAGGTGAAAAACTAGCCGTTATTTCTGTCCTTGGATTCCTCCTACACACAAGAAAAGTATCCGTTAGAGATTAGGTGAGAAAATATTACCGTTGAAGGCCGTTCTGACACTTTAAAAATCCGTTCCTGACAGGTTGGAGTCGCTCCAACTTTTCAGGTGTCGGCTCTAAGTCGAGTATCCAAAAATAGAAAGTAAAAGTTCATTGAGGAGTCGCTCTGAAAAAGGTAAGTGTCGGCTCGTCGCATTCAGGAGTCGGTTCGGAAAACTATAAGTGTGGCTCTAGAGTAGTCCAAAAACATGCTTTCTGTTCTCGTATTGGAGTCGGCTCTAGAGACTGTAAGTGTTGGCTCCTGAAATCTAGGTGTTGGCTCCGAAACTCTGAGTGTCGACTCCTGACCGTGCCAAAAATCAGGAAAGCATCTGATCCGCCATGGGTCGGCTCCAGATCTTCTAGGTGTCGACTCCAGGCTCTGAATTTTGAAACATACTTTGGCAATTGATTCAAAAACGTATTTCTTTATCCTTTTTGATTGATCAAATCTTTTTAAGCCCTGAAACACTTATTAAATCTATTAGTAATAAAATGAATATACTCATATCTTTTTATTAATCATCAAAATCAATAATTGGGTCAACACCCCCCACTTCTAAGCTTATGGGTCACATGTTCCATACCCGCTAAGCGAAAAGAGCGTAAAGTCTCTTACCGTTATTGAGCTTCGTGCACCATTAATCATCGAAGGCGGGCACGCGCCCCTCAGGAGGCAGGGTCTCTTCGAAGTCCCCTCCTCATTTAAGGATAGGTACAAGAAGTAATGTCGCTCATGGAGAGATCGAGAAAATGCTTCTCGGATGACAAAAAATGTGGGGTGCCATTATTAGATCACTAATTCTCATCATTTTCCACGGATCACGTCCTCCTGGATGTCATCGAGGCATCGTATCTCGGGTAGTGAAGGATCTTTTGATAGCTGGACATCACCTCCAGTCATGGGAGTCCATGTGGCACTGCATTGGGTGGGACGTTTCAAAAATTATGTATAAAGGTCATCCCGTCTATCCCTTTGAGCCTTTCACATTTTTGGTACTTTCTCTGTGCTCCTTATTTATCCCCTGAGTCCCAAACTTTCTATTCCTTCTTTCTAATTACAGGTCAGTAATCCATTCTTTCCTTTTCTCCATTTTTCTTCTCCCATGGACCCTCACACCAGTATAAAAGGTAAGAGTCCTATGGTTGAACCTTCTGAGGATGAGGTCCTTCGGGCATGGCATCGGATGGCCGGCGGTATTTCCATCTGTGATCATTCGACTACCACAGTCCAGGCACTAACTAGGGTTTCTTCACCACCACTAGTCCGTCGGTACCTCCTCCAACCGCCACTTCTAGCTCGACGAGTTTGGAGGGGATCGCCTTCACCATGTCCTCCGAAGAAATAGAGGACCTTAGGGCTAGGTATAGGGTCCTTGATAGCGTCTATATGCACCCGAGCCCAGCGACAGGGTAACTTCTAGCCAATCCGATGGAGTTTCCCTATACGAGAAAATTTTCAAGAGTAGGCTCCATCTTCCTTTTCACCCTTTCATTCTCAATCTTTTGGATAGATATGACCTTTCCGGTGCAGTTAACTCCGAACTCATTCGGATCATCTGCGCCTTCATTGTACTTTATCATTTTCATGGTCTTTCTGTCCGAGTTTCTCTGTTCTGATTTGTATAAACTTTGCCACCATAACGAAACTAGATGGTGGAGCTTCGCTTCCAGACCTAAAAGAACCTTTAAGCTTGACCTGCCCTCAAAGATTAAGGGATGAAAATCCCGTTTCTTTTATGCACATATGGACAGAATAAAAATGGGCTAGGGGAGTCCCGATATCAGCCCTAACAAGAACTCAGTCATAGATGAGAGAGACCGAGAGGTTTTTGACTTGTTGGTGTCCTCTCATATTCCATCCTGTCAGGAGTTGCTACCTCCGTGAGGCCAGCGTAGCACCGGTGTTGCCAGCACCGATGCCCAATGAGCGTGATATTCTCCTTCCCGATTTTCTCTTTTCTTCTTTCTATCTTCTCCTTATCTTTTTTTTTTTGACCTTTGATCTTTCGTGTAGCAATGATGTTTTCGTCTGAGCATCTAAGGGTGGGCGCCCGAAGAAGGAGGGAGGCGCCAGTGATGTGGTGAGACCAACATCTAAGATGCCTTGCTTGAAGGTTCAGAGTGAACCAACTTGGGCCCTCGTGGTTCCATCCAAAGCTGCACCTGCAGGGGAGCCAAGAAGAGAGAGTCCCCTCACCGAGGCGCTAGAGGGGGGAACTCTCCTATTGAGATTGAGGAGGAACCGACAAGGGACAACCAGTTGGCTCTGGTGGAATCAGCGAGGGATGAGCCACCACTACTACCGGGCCGAGGGAAGAGGCCAGAGGTGAGGCACTACCGGTGGTCGAGGTTGAAGATGAAGTGACGCCAGTAGCCCCATCGCCGCCATGGGGGACCAACCTAGGGCACGAGTGCTTGTTGGAGTGTGTTCACTTCATGCACTTTCAAGAGGATCTCCACCGTCGACCACTCACTGACACCCTTGATACCTTGTAAACTATCGTGCTTCAGGTAAGTGCTTTTGTGCCATCTCCTTTTGTATTGACTTAAATCATGCCTTAACCAATTGGTTTTTGCAGTTGACCAATGGTATCTTCATCCTCCGGGATGCCTGCCTTGGAACCGCCAATAGTTATGGGCTCACCTAGAGGGAAGCGACTGCCGCTCAAGCTCGGGCCAATAGCTTGGTCAAGGAGTTGCCAAAGTTTGGACTCGGGAGGCGACAATGGTCGGCAAGCTTCTCGAGAAGAGAACCGCGGTTGGGAAGCGCGTTGGAGGAGGCTGAGAAGAAGGCCAGGATCACCAAGATAAAATTGGGGGAGGCCATGGCGAGGCTGAGGCCCACTGAGGAGAAGTTGGAAAACGTTCTCCTCAAGCTGGGCGATGCCGAGGAGCGGGTCAAGAAGGTGGAGTCTGAGGCTCGAGCTATCGAGGAGAAGGTGGTCATCATGAAAATGAATGCACGGGCTACCTGGGAGAAGATGACCGCCACCGAGGCCCAAGCTCGAGAAGCCGTGTAGCACTACAAGGGCTCCACCGATTTTGCCACAGAGATGAGTGAGGTGGCCATCAATGCCTACTTCAAAGGCTTCAAACTTTGCAAGGACAAGATTTCCTGGGTCTTCAAGATTGCCAACTTGATGGCCTCCAGCCTGGAGATCCCAAGGAAGGTGAGGAGCTAGAGAGGGATGGCGTCGAGGACGAATCAGGGCCCGCCGAGCCATAGGCTTTTACATTTTTCTTTTTGTTTTGATGTAACCCAACTCAGGTTGGCTTCCTTGTATAACAATTTAAGTATCAATCGAAAAAATACTTTGTCTAAGCAAGTGTACTTAGCTTTTTGCAGCACCCTTGTCTTTTGCATTCATATCTTGGTTTCATCCTTTAGGCTTGATAGGGCTCATCCCATCCTCCTTGACTCATCTTGGGAGTTAGCAGCCTGGCTTAAGGATTGCGTCGATCTTTTAAGGATGGCTGAGCCTACTCCTGCTCCTTAGGCATTCACTGGAGTGATCTTAGGGTGCTGATGTTGGTCATGGACTGCTGAGTCAAGCTTAAAAGCTTTTTGAAATCGCCAGAGGGTTTCTTTGGTCGATCCGGGGGTGACCTGAGAGCTGTTGAAGTCATCAGCATCTTCTGGAACCACCTCAGGGGTTTCTTCGGCTGAATCGGGGTTGACTTGAGAGCTGCCGAAACCATATGTCTTGAACCGCCTTAGGGGTTTCTTCGGTCGGCCTAGGGGTGACCTGATGATCATAGAACCATCGAGAGCCTTTTGGAACTGCCTCGGGGGATTTCCTCGGTTGGCCTGAGGGTTGACTCAAGAGTCACCGAAACCATAGGTCTTGAACTGCCTTGGGGGTTTCTTCAGCCAACCTGGGGTGACTTGATGATTGTAGGACTATCGAGAGCCTTTTAGAACTGCCTTGAGGGTTTCTTTGGCTGGCTCGGGAGTTGACTCGAGAGTCGCCAAAATCATAGGTCTTGAATTGCCTTGGGGTTTCTTCGGTCGGCCCAGGGGTGACCTGATGATCACAGGGCCATTGAGAGCCTTTTGAAACTGCCTCGGAGTTTCTTTGGCCGACTCAGGGCTTAACTCGAGAGTCGCTGAAACCATAGGTCTTGAACCACCTCGGGGTTTCTTTGGTTAGCCCGAGGGTGACCTGATGATCGCAGGACCTCGAGAGCCTTTTGGAACTGCCTCGGAGATTTCTTTGGCTAGCCCAAGGGTTGACTTGAGAGTCGCCGTAACTATAGGTCTTGAACCGTCTCAGGGGTTTCTTCGGCTGGATCGGGGTGACCTAATGATCACAGGACCATCGAGAGCCTTTTGGAACTGCCTCGGAGGTTTCTTCGATCGGCCCAGGGGTTTACTCGAGAGTCATCGAAACCATAGGTCTTGAACCATCTTGGGTTTTCTTCGGTCGACCCAAGGGTGACCTAATTATCGCAGAATCATCGAGAGCCTTTTAGAACTATCTTTGGGGTTTCTTCGTCAGCTCGGGAGTTGACTCAAGAGTCGCTGGAACATAGGTCTTGAACCACCTTGGGGTTTCTTTGGCCGGCTGGAGGTGATCTGATGATTGTAGGACCATCGAGAGCCTTTTGAAACCACCTCGGGGTTTCTTCAGTGGTCCAAGAGTTAGCTCGAGAGTCACCAAAACAATAGGTCTTGAACCACCTCATGGGTTTCTTCGGCCGGCCTGAGGATGACCTGATGATTGCAAGACCATTGAGAGCCTTTTGGAACCGTCTCAGGGGTTTCTTTGGTCAACTCGGGGGTTTGCTAAACTTCCAAGTTGGATGAGAAGGAAATATTTGAAGCTCCTCTTATTTTCATCAGTTGGATGCATACATCATTGATAATATCGGTGAAGATTGTTCGTGTTCCCGATGTAGAGAATTGGCCCCATTGAGTCCTTTAATCTGGTATGCTCCTCAATGAAGTACTTCAGTGACCCGATAGGGCTCCTCCCAGTTTGGAGATAGCTTGCCCCCCTTCGTTGGCTTGGATACCTTGGCCCTTCTGAGAATTAAATCTTCGAGGCAAAATGTCTTAGGATGGACTCGGGTGTTGTAATATCTTATCGCTCGCTGGCGAAATACAACCATTCTGATCCGTGCCTGGTCACGCGCCTCGTCGATAAAGTTGAGACTGGCTCTCAGTTAAGTGGTATTGTCTTCTTCATTATATGACTCCACTCAGGGGCTTGAAAGGCCGATCTCTATAGGGATAATTGCTTCTGATCCGAATATGAGGCTGAAGGGAGTTTTTCCTGTGGGGATCCTTGAGGTTGTATGATACGCCCATAGCATGCTCGAAAGTTCCTCCACCCATCGGCCCTTGAACTCATCCAATCGGATTCTGAGTCCCTAAAGGATGGTCCGATTCATGACTTTGGCTTCTCCGTTGGTCTGTGGATGGTTGACAGAAGTGAATCGGTGATAGATGTTCAGCTTGACATATAACCCCTTAAAGGTAATGTTATCGAACTACTGACCATTGTCAGTGATGATAGTATGGGATAGCCCAAAGCGATAGATGATGGACTTTCAGAAGAAGGACTTCACTTTGCTCTTGGTAATTTTGGCTAACGCCTCAACTTTAACTCATTTGGTGAGTAGTTGATGGCGACGAGCAGAACCTTCGTTAACCCGAAGCTGGGGGGAATGGTCCAAGGATATCCATCCCCCATTGAGCGAAGGGCCACAGGACCGAGAGCGGGCTTAGTTGAGAGGTTGGCTATTGCTGGATATTGGCATGTCATTGGCAGCTATCGCACTTTCGGACCAGCTTAGCAGCATCTTCTTGCATGGTGAGCCAGTAATATCCCTGGCGAAGAGCTTTATACGCCAGCGATCTGCCCTCCAGGTGGTTCCTGCATATGCCTTCATGGATCTCTCTGAGGATGTGGACCAACGTACTTGAGGAGGGGATAAGAGAAGGACCTCTTATATAATTGCCCATTCAGCACTACGAACTTAGAAGCCCTCCATTTTTAGATCCTCAGAAGGTAGATCATAAACAATGATTGAAGGTAATATATTGATCCTATTATTATTTTATGAATTAATCTATACAATATTCCTGTGTAGATTTTTAAAATATTTACAATTGGTATCAGAGCTTCTAATATCTCTGCCTTATTTTGTTGCGAGTGTTTCCATTATTTTGTGGATATGATTAAATCCAACAATTATCATCTCATTTATTACTTATGTGATAAAAGGAATTCTTGATCTCTATTTTTCTCATCTAAGGGTAGTCCAAAAGGGGAGGCTACTGGTAGTACCTGGTCTATTTGACCCAACGGACGTATGGTAGGGATATTAGGGATGTACCAATAAGAGAGGCTACTGGTAGTATCTTGGTGTGTTTGACCTAACTACCTATGTATGGAAAGAGTTAATAGGTCTAGGTCTCTCTCCTTCTTGGATATGGTTTAAATAAAAGATAATGATATTAATTATAGAAAGGATATGGTGGCATGGTGGTTAGTCGTTGGGTTCTTAACCCAACGATGTCTGATTCGAATTGCCGTGTTTTTTGTTGATCATGGTTCCGAGGTGGACACAGATGCATGCCATGAGGGAATTCCAGATGGACACCGCGATAAGGGTGCCGTTAAAGAAAAATGGCGCAATAAGGATGAAGTCCATGCGCGATAAGGAAGGAAGAAAGTTTTTTTTAAAAGAGAGAATAAAAATAAAAATAAAAAGGAGGCAATTAGATGGCTGGGAATTGGAGACACCTTAATTCAAAATTAGCATCTTATCCCTCTAATTGGATTTTTAAATGCATACTATTATCTCTTTAATGTTTTGATATAATTTATTTTATTATATCATATGATTTATTTTATCATTTGTTTCTTAAGTTTAAATTTTTTATATTAAAATATGCCTCCTGAGCCTTTATGCCTATGATGTTTTGCATAGACTGGCTCAAGAAAATAATGAGCTACGGCCGGATGTGTTTTAATTGACAAAAAAATTTCTTAAGATGATATTTTGAAATTGTATTAAATAGATGCTTGTTATGCTATTGCTCATGTTTTGCATATTAGATTTTATATTATGCATGAACAAAATTATATTTAGTAGTAGTCAAATCCTTTTAAGGTTTGATTGATCAATTGGTGTCTAAAAAAGTTGTTCTTGAAGGTAAAGCGATCATGGTTATTTAATTGGTTCCATTGACTGACCTAACTAATTAAATTTGTGTCTAAGGAAAGCAATGGGGGACCCTCACCTCTCTCCTACTAGCTTGGCCAATTCGATTGATTCAGACCTTGATTGGAAATGTTATGTTGATTAAAATCACTACCTCATACTCATGCTAAATTGGCTAATCTATGTGCATATAATGAAGTTTAAATGTTATGTGGTCAATATTATTTTGATTAATTGAGGACTAACCATACCATCTTTAATTAATCAAAATTATATTGAGTTGCAAAGATCATATAAGGTTAAATAACATTAATTATAATTAATGCAATAAATCTTATTCTATAGAAATTTTTATAGTATTTATATAATTAATTAGGATGTGATAACAAATTATTTTCTTAATTATCCATAGGAATTAAGAATGAATATAATTTTTAGTCGCATCATTAAGTTAATGAATCTATTTAAGTATAATAACTTAGCCCATAGATAGTTATTATATATTATTAATTCATATTGTTGTATGCTTACATTGGTAAGATATGACATTGAGTTATATGCCTTAATTTTAGTTATATGAACATGATTGTTATTTTGTGCAGCTATTTTGCCTATTAATATTTCTGATATGAAATATGATGTTTCTGATTTAAATGGTAAAAATTATAAAGTATGAAAGAAAATAATTCTCCTTCAGTTAGGATGCATGGACATTGACTATACTATCAGAAAGGATGAACCATATTCAGTTACACCTACTAGCATTCAAGCTGAGATTGCTTTATATGAATGATGGGAGCAATCTAATCACCTCAGTATGATGTTCATACGTACTAAGATTTCTGCTAGTATATGTGGTTCAATTTCTGAGTGCAAAAATATCAAAGAACTTCTGAAGGCTATTGATGCACAATTTGAGTCTTCAGATAAGGCACTGGCTAGCACCATAATGGTAAAATTATCATCAATAAAGCTCACTACTATTGGAGGTATGCGTGAGCACATTATGAAGATGAGAGATTGCAGCTCAGCTAAAATCCTTAGAGGTTGAGATGTTAGAATCTTTCTTAGTGCACTTTATTCTGAATTCACTCTTATAGCAATATAGTCCCTTCAAAATATTTTATAACACACATAAGGACAAATGACCAATTAATAAACTTTTGACCATGTGTGTTCAAGAGAAGGGAGGTTGATTCTGAAAATAAAAGAAAGTAAATATTTAGTTACTCAGAGAAAGACTAAAGTTGCTAAAGCCAAATGCAAAGGAAAAGGTAAAGTACCCATTCATACATAAGTTAAGAAGGAATCTAAGTGCTTCTTTTGCAAAAGAAAAGGGCATATACAGAAGGATTGCCTCAAATTTAATAGTTGGCTTGACAAGAAAGGTACTCTAACCTCATTTGTATGTTATGAATCCAATATGGTTGTTTGTCATAACACATGGTGGATTGATTATAGTTCTACAATCCATGTTTCAAATATCTTGCAGGATTTTCTAAATTAAAGAAAATCATTGGAAAGTGAACAAAACATCTATTCAGAAAATAAGATGGGTTCACATGTGGAAGCGATTGGGACGTGCAGACTTATTTTAGATTATGGTTTTATTTTAGATTTGAAAAAAACTTTTTTTTATTTCAAATTTCTCTAGAAATTTGATTTCAGTGTCAAGACTTGTATTCTCAAGATATTCTTTTAATTTTAATAAAAGCTATATTGATTTATTTTATAAATCTAATCTTATTGGGAATGGTACATTGTTTGACAATCTTTTTCAAATCAATTTAAAAAATAATACCTCTTACAATATGATGCACGCCCAAACAACACAGGTATAAAAAGATGTGCTATGAATGAGAATTTCTCTATTTTGTGGCATCAAGATTAGACCACATCTTCATTAAGAGAATTAAAAGATTAGTAAAAGATAGAGTACTTGATACTCTTGATTTTACTGGTTTCGGCACTTGTGTGGACTGCATAAAGGGAAAGCAAGCCAACAAGTATAAGAAAGATGCCAAGAGAAGTTTAGAAATATTAGAGATCGTACTTACAGATATCTATAGTTTAGATATGGACTCGTATGGTCAGAGATACTTTATCTCATTTATTGATGACTATACACGATATATGCATCTTTACTTGCTTCATAATAAGAACAAAGCATTAGATGCCTTTAAGGTGTTCAAGGCAGAAGTAGAGAAATAATGCGGTAAGCAAATTAAGATCATAAGGTCAGATAGAGATGAAGAATATTATGGTAGATATACTAAGGATGGACATACCAAAATGCAAAATTTCTTGAGAATAACTTGATTAGTGGGAGTGATCAATCTCAGTATTTGGCTTCTTCTAAGAAAGAACATTTAGATTTTGAACTTTCACTTTAAGTGAGAGATTGGTTGTTATTCATAGCGTTCCTCAAGTTCAAATAAGTGCTCGACAATCAATTATTGAATTCTACAAGTTGTTGATAATAATCTAGAAGATTCTGTTGTTCAACAATAATCAGTTCTACAAGATACTCCTTAGAAGGTTATTGACACAACATTAAGAAGATCAACAAGAATAAAGAAATCAGTCATTCCTAGTGATTATATTGTGTATCTACAAAAATTTGGCTATAACATTAGAGCCAAAAATGATCCTGAAACATTTTCACAAGCCATGAGTTCTAAGGAATCAAACTTATGGTATAATGCTATGAAGGACAAGATGGAATCTATGGCATCTAATCGAGTCTGGAATCTTGTTGAGTTGTCTGATGGTGTAAAAGCCATTGTATGTAAATGGGTCTTTAAAACAAAGAAAGACTCACAAGGAAACATTGAAATATATAAAGCAATGCTCATTGCCAAAGGATTCACTCAAAGGGAAGGAATCGACTATACGAAGACATTTTCTCCTGTATCTAAGAAAGATTCTCTCCAGATACTTATGGCATTGGTTGCTTATTTTGATTTTGACTTACATCAAATGAATGTGAAAACTGCATTCCTTAATGGAAATCTAAAGGAAGAGGTTTATATGAAATAGCCTGAAGGATTTTCCTCTAGTGATGGTGAACATTTGGTTTGTAAGCTTAAAAAATCCATATATGGATTAAAACAAGCATCACGTTAGTGGTATTTAAAATTTTATGATGTGATATTTTCTTTTGGTTTTGAAGAAAATATCATAGATCAATATATATACCAGAAGGTTAGTGGGAGCAAAATTTATTTCTTAGTCCTATATGTGGATGATATTCTGCTTGCAACCAATGATAAAGGGTTGCTACATGAGGTAAAACAATTTCTCTTCAAGAATTTTGATATGAAATATATGAGTGAGACATCTTATGTCATTGGCATTAAGATCTATAGAAAAGATCTTGAGGCATTTTAGGATTTGTCTTATGAAACTTATATCAATAAAGTCTTAGAGAGATTTTGGATGAAAGATTGTTCACCAAGTGTTGCACCCATAGTGAATGGTGACAAGTTCACTTTGAACCAGTGCCCTAAAAATGAAATTGAAAGGGAACAGTGCACAACATTTCATATGCTTTAGCTGTTAGAAGCCTAATGTATGCTTAGGTTTGTACAAGACCTGACATTGCATTTGTAGTAAGAATGTTGGAAAGATATCAGAATAATCCAGGTTTAGACCACTGGAGAGCTGCTAAAAAGGTCATGAGGATCTTCAAGGGACCAAGGACTACATGCTCATGTATAGACGAACTAATCATTTGGAGGTAGAGGGTTACTCAGATTCGGACTTTGTTGGCTGCGTTGGTTCTCAAAAATCAACATTGAGATTTATATTTATGTTAGCTAGTGGAGCCATATCATGGAGGAGTGCAAAGCATACTTTGACTGCTATTTCTACTATGAAAGCAAGTTTGTTGCTTGTTTTGAGGCTACATCGCATGGTATATGGTTGAAGAATTTCATCTCAGGGCTTAGAATTGTTGATTCTATTGCTAGGCCAATTAAATGGTACTATGATAATTTAACTGCTGTATTTTTGGCTAAAAACCATAAGAGTGATAGTCGAAGTAAACACATCAACATTAAGTATTTAGCCATAAGAGAACGTGTTAAAAATAATAAAGTGGTCATATAACACGTTAGTACTGAATTGATGATGCTGATCCTTTAACTAAAGACATGCTAATTAAAAATTTTAAGGATTATGTGGTACGAATGTGAGTTGATCCCATGATATAATTTAGTTGCATGGATAACTACTTATACAATGAAACTCTTATTTTGGTTATTTATTTATTTTCATTCAGGTGTACGCATTATTTGACTTTTAAGAAATAACAAAAAAAAATTTTGGACTCTGAATAAGCATAGGGTTTATTCATTAAGTTATGTTATCATATTTGGAATAGTGGTAAAGGAATTGAATACATTGTAATACATGAAAGATAATACTCAATTATAGAGGACCTATCGTCATGATTCATATATTTGGTTTCTTTTTCAGTGGTGAGAACTATGGATTAAAATAAAAATACCACCAAGTGAGAGAATGTAGTATCCCATTGGTGATGGTTTTATTTATTTTATTTTATTTGTAACCACTTGCAGATATATCTCGAGATAATTCTCAACAATATCCATTCACTAATTAATTAAGTAATAACTATATCTCTTTTAAAAATTTAAAATGCCTACTTTAATGGGAGTAGGCGATGTAAGGGAGTTAAGAAAGGCTCTATAAATAGACATCCCTTCTAAGGTTTTTGATATCACATCATACGTGAGAAAAGCATATGGAAGTCAGAGAGAGATTGGGTCCTGATCAAGAGCAAATCCTAAGGGAATAACACCATCATTGTGTGATTGGTCATTGATCGAAAGCACTCAACTCAATCAAGATCCAGGTAGATCATAAACAATAGCCGAAGGTAATATATTGATTTGTTATTATTTCATAAATTAATCTATATAATATTTTTATGTATATTTTTAAAATATCTTACTGAAAATTAATTGTTAAAAAACCTTGATTAGCATCTTGTAACTTTGTCCAAAATTTGTTGACATGCAATGTAGCTAGGTGTCATGAACCATTCTTCTTCCCATCTTAGCCATGATTTATTATTGGCAAGCTGGCATTACTGAAGTAATATTTTTTGTGGTTATGTGGAACTCAATTGTGATTTTTTGGTCACTGCATCATTTTGCAGAAGACTATGTAGTGTAGTGATGTAGAGTGTCTTCTAAAGGAGACTTCTATTTTTTGGTAGCTCTACAAGCATTAGCACAACGAACATCTTCTTGTGCTTAAATTCTATAATTTTTTTTGAGCCTGTCACCGCAAGTCTTGCCTTAGTTGCATTAGAAGGCACCCTTGAACAGCCAAAGCCGCTTCTTTTGTACGTCATTGCGGTAACGAGGGTTGCCCTAAGGGACTGCAACCGGGAGAAATTAGGGCGAGACATAGTTGCGTGAATGGCATTTTGCTCTTGCTATCCATGGCTGCAATCAGGGTAAGTCGAAATTATTGGCAGAGTGTGGTATGGAAAAACGCACGCAAGGTTGCAGACATTTTCTGAAAGAGAATTGCCAACATCATTCGACAGTGGCTGTCAGAAAGGAATTGGATTGTAGTGTTATTACTTATATAAAAGGAATATATATATATATATATATGTATGTATGTATGCATGCATGCATGCATGTATGCAATGCAATGCAATATATAGCCTCTGAAGTCATGGGGTTAATGTAAGGATTGAGAGGGGGAAAAATATCTGTAGATTGTTGTAGATTAATTTTGTAGTTTCACGGTCATTTTAGTTTGTACATATGAGATCTAATTGGTTATAATGTTTTTTCTTACATACCACAAGCTAAATTAGGTTAAACGTTATTGATGATGCCCGATCATCTGTCATGAGCGCGGGAAAGATAATCTGCTTGCTGGTGAGATCCTCGCCTAGCTGGATAACCAGCAAGAAGTCCCGAGACCGAAGGATGCTCCGGTGGAGACCCTCCGACGCCCAAGTCAGCAACCGAGGTCACAGCTGATGAAGAGCTCGAGAGAGCTCTTTAGGGTAGAGAAAGCTCTGAGAGATAGAGTTTCTCTGGGATGATAGAGTAAGATGGTGCTTATGTTCGCATACCTGAGTCTCCAGTGGACTTATCCTTTTATAGGCAGTCGAAACGTGCATGGATATCAGCTACGTGGAGTTCTGCATGGGAAAGACATCCGCGGAGGACATGGAAGTTATGTAAATTCGGACTGATTAGCAGGTCTTGTCCCATCGGAGAGGGAGGAGCTGTTGGTTGGAACTTGCATGGAGATCAGCTATGTGAAATTCTGCGAGGGAAAGAGGTCCGCGGGGTACGTGGAATTTATGTAAGTCTGGACTGATTGGCAGGTCCTATCCCATCGGAGAGGGAGGAACTGGTGATTAGTGGGCCAGGTCCCATCGGTCGGTGGAACCACCGGGCAGGTAGGCCTGGTCCTATCAATAGTGTGGTCAGGCGGTAGGTGGACCAGGCTGTGTCAGTCCATGCGGGTCAGAGAGCTGATGGTCTTGGCAGATGTGGGGCCGACTTGAGGAAGTCGGGGCTGCCTCGGCTTGATTGGAGATGCCAGGGCCGATGGGGCCGACTTGAGGAAGTCAGGGCCGCCTCGGCTCGCTTGGAGATGCCCGGGCCGACGGGGCCAACTTGAGGAAGTCGGAGCTGCCTCGGCTTGCTTGGAGATGCCGGGGCCGACAGGGCTAACTTGAGGAAGTCGGGGCCGCCTCGGCTCGCTTGGAGATGCCGGGGCCAATGGGGCTGACTTGAGGAAGTCGGGGCCACCTCGGCTCGCTCGGAGGTGCCGGGGCCAGCCTGATGTGCCTATTCCACGTGGCTGATTTTGCCATGATTATCCCTGTGGCTTTTATTAGCCACATCAGATGCCCCCTCGCTCCTGAGCGCGAAGGACCACATGTCCGTTGTCCTTTGGGCAAAAGGGGTGCGAAAATTTAAAAAATAATTGTCGGTTGCAGGCGCTTTTAATGGCAGGTGAGCTGGCGCGCTCTCCCGAGGCGATGTCACTTCGAAAATCTTCCATGATGATACGGTAGGTGGGAGTCGATGCTGGTGCTGCGCATCCTGAGGAAGCGCCTCTCGAAGGATTGGAAAAAGGTGGGCGCCATCATTTCTTCCCCGTTTTTCGCGCACCATCATTGGCTGGGGATCTCGCTTTTCAGCTAAACTGAGGCGGTGCGCCTCGGGCGCAGGGAGATGGCTAGCGCTCGGACTCTCGGTGCAATAGGCGAGGGCCACATGGCGAGTCCTCGAGCGATGTGATTCGAAGTTGGTGTATAAAACGTGCCCTGCGGGCTCGGAGGAGAGTTTTACACTACAACTGACTTCTCTGCTTTCTTCTTCCTTGAGCCCCTATGCAACCTGAGACTTTCCGTCTTCATCTTCTTCTTAAACCTCAGGTCAGTTTTCATCTTTCACCTCTTCACCTTTGACCCATGGATCGTAGAGCCATTAGAGAGGGTAAGAGACCACTGGTAGAATCGTCCCCTTTCCCCAGTGAGGACCACACTTCGATTGTTAGCCAAGTGCCCCGGCCATTAGGTGGGATCACAATCCGCGATCGGCCGGGGGCAAGCAACCAACCAACTGCCCAAACCTCCCCGGTGAGAGTAGTTCCTCTCCCTTTCCGATGTCCGGCTGCTGGCCCTGACCGATTGGGCTAGGGGGATCGCCTCCACCATGACCCCTGAGGAGGTAGAGGCCCTTAGGGTTATGTATAGGGTCTCCGACTTCATCCGCCTATCCATGCCGGGACCCGAAACAGAGTGAACTCCATCCCCCCAGTCAGGTCGCTCTGTACGAGGAGTTCTTTCGGTACGGGCTGCGGCTCCCCCTCTACCCCTTTTTCTGAGTTTGTTGAATAGGTATAGGCTAGTACCAGCGCAGTTGACTCCAAATTCGATTCGGATTTTCTGTGCCGTAGTCATCTTTGTCATTTTCAGGGCTCAGCGGCCAGTTTGTCTTTGTTTTGGGCCCTTTACAAACTCCACCGCCAGGGCCCTTTACAAACTTCGCCGCCAAGGCAAGAGGGCCTGGTGGGCATTTACTGCTAGGCCGGGTAGGGCCCTGCCCTAGGTCTTCCATCCAAAATCAGGGGGTAAAAATTTCGATTTCTTTTTGCCCATGTGGAGGGAGTAAGGACCGACTGGAGGTAACCGGCCATCAGCTCCAATGAAAATTTGTCCGTGAGTGATAAGGATGGGGAGCTCTTCCGCCACCTTTCGACTAGCCAGATTCCTACCTACAAGAATCTCCTGTCCGAGGAGAACTTGCATGAGGCTGAGTTGGCCCGACAGTTGGTGAGCACAGGATCCTGTTCTTCTTGCCCACGGTCGAGCGTTTTCATAAAATTCTTTCTTCTTTTTTCTTTTCTTCTTTTAAAAATCTTTTCTTGTTTTCTTCTTTTCTCGTACTAACATTCGTTCCTTGCGCAGCAATGAAGGTTACCATCGAGAGGTTGGAGGCTACCTTGTGCCAGAAGAGGCTAGTGGCGGGCGAGCAAGCCAAGACGGCCAAGAGGGCACGGAGAAGAGGTTAGGCCGAGCCAGCTCAAGCCCCAAAGATCCCTGTGGCCCAGGCGCCTACAGACGAGCCGGCCGGGGAGGTGCTGATCGAAAGGACAGTCCCCGTCCCAGCCAGAGCCAAAGTAGAGGAATGGGAGATCCCGACCACTGCCGGGTGACCGTGGTGGTCCTGGACCTCGAGGAGGAGACCCCTGCCGCCGCGGATTTGGCTGAGGTGGGGCAGGTTGCAGTTGCAAGCGGCCCTCTGGTTTCCGCTGAGCCAGAGGTGGAGGGGGCTCCCCCTTCTTCCGGAGAGGGGGAGGCATAGTGAGAAGTTCTGATGCCGGGGCGAGGAGGCCCAGCAGGCATAGGGCTGAGGCGGGGAGTTCATCCCGGTGATCTATGCACCGCCCGGCTCGGCGGCCGGTCGATGAGACGCTGGAGGACCAGCGCGGCCAGTGCCCAAGCTTTCCACCATGGAGGACGCTGCGCGGGCCGCCATCCTCCTATCAAGGGCGCGGACTTCGGCGACCGATGAGGAGATGGGGTGGCAGTCCTATGCCGCTGTCCTCGATATGGTGATGATGAATGTGCTCCTGGTAAATCCTTCAAACATAGTTTCTTTTTGACATACCTTGGTTGACCTGCGGCTGACGAATTCCTTTGGTGCAGCTGGCCAACGGGGCCTTTGCCCTTCGTGCGGCGGTGACCCATACGGGGGAGGCGCTCGCGCGCACCTCGAGCGGGTCGATAGGTATAAGGAGCAAAGCCGAGCATTGTTTGAGAAGCTTGATCGGCAGCAGGAGGAGGCCAAGGTTTGGGAGGAGGACCTAGGCAGCCGAGTAAGAGAGGCGGAGTGTCGGGCCAAAATTGAAAAAGGCCGAGCCTCCGTGGCCAAGACAAGGTTGGCGCTGATATCAGCTAGGCTGAAGGTGGCCAGCAAAAAAATTAAGGAGCTGACCTGCCAACTCCAGCGGTCGGAAAGCCGGACTGACACGGTCATGGATGAGGTCTGGGCCACCATGGAGAGTCGCCGCGGTAGAGAGAGCGGCGGTTGATGCCAGTCATGAGCGGGCCGGGGCGGTGGCCCATGCTCATGAAGCTAGTGCTCGCGCCGAAGGGGCCAAGGGCCGGGCCTGGGAGGCCGAGATGCGGGCATCAGGGAGGCCGAGGCAAAAGCCAGGGAGGCTGAGGCAAAAGCTCGGGAGGCTGAGGCCCGAGCCGAGACCACCGTCGCCAGCTACAAGGCCTCCACAGAGTTTGAGCAGGAAGTCGTTGAGGCCAGCCTCGATGCCTATACAAGGGGCTTCGATCTCTGCAAAGTGAAGGTGTCCGCAGCCTTCAACATCAATAGTTTTGATCTTGAAGAGATCTAGGCCGGGGATCTCAACGGCAAGGAGCCGGCGGAGGAGGAAGAGGCCGGAGAGGAGCCGGGGCCGAACGGGCCCTAGGACATTTTGTATTTTTATATTTCCCTTTCTTTTTGTAACTAACCCTGGGTCATATTTTGTAATCGTTACAAGATATTAATGAAAAGGAGCTTCTTTCAAAAATGTTTTGCCTTTTGTTTGTAAAATATCATGTATGTCGGTGGCATTGCGGCAAATCCCTAAACCTAGGCCTGATAGTGATCAAATAGCTTTGCAGAAGTTCGCGCCGCCGAATAGGCTCAATAGTTCATTGGGGCAATTTGGCGCCGGCCATGGCCGTTTAGAGATACCTTTAGAGTTCTTCCATGAGCTTAGAGAATCCTCACCGGAGTGGCCTATGATGAGAAAGATCTTTCCTTTAGACTGTCCTCCGCGCCTTATTCATTTTTCTTTGTCATCTATCTTTGCGGTGGTCGGACGCACCTAGACTCGATAATAATTTGAATAAGTCTGTGAAGACCCATGCCGCTAGCTAAGCCTTCGATCCATCAGGTCCTCGACCAGCTAAGTAGGTCAGTTAACCGCTAGCCGTGAGGGAGAACCCAAGCGAACTTGAGCGGCTTCTAAGAGTATCCTGGGAATTCGGTTATGAACTCGGCTCAAACAGGCGCTATGGTTTTGAACTCAAGGAGATGCCTTTGGAGGTTGATCCCGAAGGCCACTCTGGCGGACTAGGACCATTGGAGACGGTGCAAATCCGGGCAATGCCTTATTAGTCGTGGTGCCATCGAGCCCTGACCTTGAACCGCTTCGGGTGTTTGCATGCCGTCCGACGGGAAACTCGACAGGGTACGGAGCCTGTAGGGTCTTGAACCACTCAGGGGCACCACTGCGTCGTGGCCGAGTGGTGTCCCGTAGGCCGCGATGCTGGCGAGCTTCTTTTGAATCGCCTTGGGGGTTTGTGTGCTACCCGAGGGGCAACTCGACCGGGTACGGAGCCTTTAGGGTCTTGAACCACTCAGGGGCACCATCGTGCTGGGACCGAGTGGTGTCCCGTGGGCTACGATGCCGATGAGCTCCTTTTGAACTACCTCGGAGTTTGTGTGCCGTCCGAGGGATGACTCGACTGGGTACGGAGCCTTTAGGGCCTTGAACCACTCGAGGGCACCGCTGTGCTGGGGCTGAGTGGTGTGGGCCGCGATGCTGGCAAGCTCCTTTTGAATCGCTTTAGGGGTTTGTATGCCGCCCGAGTGGTGAGTCGATCGGGTACAAAGCCTTTAGGGTCTTGAACCACTCGGGGCACCGCCGTACCAGGGCTGAGTGGTGTCCCGTGGGCTGCGATGCCGGTGATCTCCTTTTGAACTGCCTCGGGGGTTTGTGTGCCGCCAAAGGGATGACTCGACCGGGTATGAAGCCTTTAGAGTCTTGAACCACTCGGGGGCATCGCCGTGCCAGGGCCGAGTGGTGTCCAGTGGGCCGCGATGCTGACGAGCTCCTTTTGAACTGCCTCGGAGGTTTGTGTGCTGCCCAAGGGGCGACTCGATCAGGTACGGAGCCTTTAGGGTCTTGAACCACTCGGGGGCACCGCTGTGCCGGGGCCGAGTGGTGTCCCGTGGGCCGCGATGCTGATGAGCTCCTTTTGAGCCGCCTCGGGGGTTTGTGTGCCGCCCGAGGGGTGACTCGACTGAGTACGGAGCCTTTAGGGTCTTGAACCACTCGAGGGCACCGCCGTGCCGGGGTCGAGTGGTGTCCCATGGGCCGCGATGCCGGCGAGCTCTTTTTGAACTGTCTCGGGGGTTTGTGTGCCGCCCGAGAGGTGACTCGATTGGTACAGAGCCTTTAGGGTCTTGAACCACTCGGGGGCACCGCCGTGCCAGGGCCGAGTGGTGTCCGTGGGCCGCGATGCCGATGAGCTCCTTTTGAACCATCTCGGGGGTTTGTGTGCCACCCGAGGGGCGACTCGATCGGGTATAGAGCCTTTAGGGTCTTGAACCACTCGGGGGCACCGCCGTGCCGGGGACAAGTGGTGTCCCATGGGCCGCGATGCCGGTGAGCTCCTTTTGAACTGCCTCGGTGGTTTGTGTGCCACCCGAGGGGCGACTTGATCGGGTATGGAGCTTTTAGGGTCTTGAACCACTCGGGGGCACCGTCGTGCCGGGGCCGAGTGGTGTCCCGTGGGCCGCAATGCCGGTGAGCTCCTTTTGAACTACCTCGGGGGTTTGTGTGCCGCCCGAGGGGTGACTCGACTGGTTATGGAACCTTTAGGGTCTTGAACTACTCGGGGGTACCGCCGTGCCGGGGCCGAGTGGTGTCCCATGGGCCGCGATGCCGATGAGCTCCTTTTGTAAGATCTGGTTCTTGGGTGCAGGGGAAAGTTGACCGAGGTGTTGAAGGAGGCCTTTTATTGTTCATAATGTAAGGAAATACATTATTGATAATATCGGCAAAGGTTCAGCATTCCAAGTACATGGGATAGGTCGACCGTTGAGCTCTTTGATTTGGTACGCCCCTCGGGGGAGCGCCTCGGTAACTTGGTAAGTACCTTTCTAATTGGCAGACAGTTTGCCCCCCTCCATAGGCTTGGACACCTCGGTCTTTCTCAGAACCAGATCCCTAAGGAAAAATACTTTGGGGCGAACTCGAGCGTTGTAGTACCTAACGGCATGCTGGCGGAAAGTCACCATGCGCAGCCATGCCCGATCGTGCACCTCGTCGATGAAGTCGAGGTTGGCTCTCAGTTGGGCAGAGTTGTCTTCTTCGCTGTAGGATTCTATGCATGGACTTGGCAATCCGATCTCGATGGGGATGACCGCTTCAGACCTGAAGGTTAGGCTGAAGGGAGTTACGCCTGTCGGAGCCCTAGGGGTCGTGTGGTAGGCCCACAGCATGCTAGGAAGCTCTTCTGCCCACCGGCCCTTGGATCCATCCAGCCGAGTTCTGAGTCCTCTAAGGATGGTGCGGCTCATGACCTCAACCTCTCCATTAGCCTGTGGATGGCCGACGGAGGTGAATCGGTGGTGGATGCCTAGTTCATCACAGAAGGTCTTGAGTGTGGCATTATTGAACTATCGGCCATTGTCGGTGACGAGAGTGTGAGGCATGCCGAAGCGGCATATAATTGACTTCCAGAAGAAGGCTTGGACCTTGCTCTCGGTGATTTTAGCTAGCGCTTTGACGTCAACCCACTTGGTGAAATAGTTGATGGTGACAAGCAAGAATCTCCGCTGTCCTGAAGCCAGGGGAATGGCCCAAGGATGTCCATTCCCCACTGCGTGAAAGGCCACGGGGCCGAAAGCGAATTCGAAGGAACAGATGGCTGGCGCTGGATGTGCGCGTGGCGCTGATAGCCGTCACACCTTTGGACCAACTTGGCAGCATTCTCCCTCATGGTGAGCCAAAAGTACCCTGACGGAGGGCTTTTTGAGCTAGGGATCTACCCCCCAAGTGGTTCCCGCAGATGCCTTCATGAATCTCTCTAAGGATATAATCGGCGTCGGCAGGTCCTACGCACTTGAGCAGGGGGTAGGAAAATGATCTCCGGTACATACGTCCGTCTAGGAGGGTGAACTTGGAGGCTCTCCATTTAAGTAGTCTAGCTTCATTACGATTGTCAGGAAGAGTGCCGTCCGTGAGGTACCGGATGTAGGGATCTATCCAAGTTGGCTCCTGGGTCAGTGGGAGGACTTCTTCTTTGTCTTCTATGCTGGGCCTCTCCAAGTGCTTGATGTAGGTGTTCCTTGTGAAACTGTCGACGAAGGTGGCCAAGCGGGAAAGGGTGTCGGCTTTGGCATTCTCACTCCGAGGGATGTAGCTGATGCTGAAATAAGTTAGTGGAGAGACCAAAAGCCGAATCTTGTCCAGGTACCGGGCCATGGTGGAATCACGTGCCTCGTATTCTTCGTTGATCTGCTCGGAGATGAGTTACGAGTCGGTGAAAGCTCTGAGGCACTTCACTTCAAATTCCTGGGCCAGTCTTAACCCTACCAGTAGGGCCTCATACTCGGCTTGATTATTAGTGGCTTTGAATAAAAAGCGAAGGGTGCACTCCACTTTTTCTTCGCTCGGGCCTACGAGGATGAGGCCAGCGCCGCTTCCTTGGGAGTTTGAAGCGCCGTCCACGTGGAGGATCTAGGACTCCTCGCTGTCATCTAGCTCAGTGTTGGGCTGCTTCATGAGAACCTCCTCGGCTGGCTCCTTCACCCAGGTTCACTCGACCAAGAAATCAGCTGGGACTTGGGACTTCAGGGCTGGCCGAGCTTGGAAGGAGAGGTCAAACTCTCCCAATTTGATAGCCCATTTGGCTAGTCGGCCTGAGGTGTCCGGGCGGGCCAAGATGGCTCGGAGAGGCTGATCCGTGAGAACCACAATGGGATGAGCTTGAAAGTACGGGTGCAGTCGTCTGGCGGAAGTGACCAAGGCGAAGATGATTTTTTTTGTCATGAAGTATTTGACCTCTGCATCATGAAGCACCTTACTCACATAATAGACAGGTCTCTGGGTTCTGTCAGCATCAAGACACACCAAAACAGAACTAATGGCCTTCGGAGAGGCAGCAAGGCTTTGACAGGAGCGGTGGGGATGACAGGAATGCCTTTAACCTGTCAAAGGCCTTCTGGCAGTCATCCGTCCATTCAAAGCTATTTACCTTCAGCAGTGCTTTAAAGAATGGTAAACATCTCTTGGCTGACTTGGAGAGGAAACGACTTAAAGCCGCCACCCTCCCCGTGAGCCATTGCACCTCTTTCTTGCTAGACGGTGACCTCATGTCGAGGATGGCACTGATCTTTTCTGTGTTTGCTTCGATCCCTCTCTGGGTCACCATAAAGCCCACGAACTTGCCCGCCGTGACACCGAAGGCGCACTTCTTAGGGTTCAATTTGACTTGAAAACAGCGAAAGTTGTTGAAGGTTTCCTGCAGGTCAGAGACGTGGTCGGAGGTGCGGATGCTCTTTGTCAGCATGTCGTCCATGTAGACCTCCATGTTCTGACCCAGCTGATCTTAGAAGACTTTGTTCATCAATCTTTGATAGGTCGCCCCCGCATTCTTGAGGCCGAAGGGCATCATTTTATAGCAATAAATGCCCTTTCTATCACGAAGGAGGTATGCTTCTCATCACTTGGGTCCATCTTTATTTGGTTGTATCTAGAGAAAGCACCATGAAGCTGAGAAGCTCATGGCCGGATGTGGAGTCCACCAACTGGTCGATTCGGGGCAAAGGAAAATTGTCCTTTGGGCATGCATTGTTCAAGTCGGTGAAGTCGATGTAGATCTTTCAGCTTCCATTTTCCTTTCGCACCATGACCACATTAGCCAGCCAGCTGGGGTATTGTGCTTCTTGGATATGACCTGCGTCAAGCAACTTGTTGACCTCCTTGTCGATGGCTTTTTGCCGCTCGGGAGCGAAGCTTCTCTTCCTTTGACGGACGGGGCGGTGCTTCGGATCGATATTGAGCTTGTGGGTGATCACCTCTGGGGGATGCCGAGCATGTCGGATGCTGACCAAGAAATATATCCGAGTTGGCCCGTAGGAAAGTCAGGAGACAGTCGCAGTCCTCCAGAGGGAGGAGTCCGCCAATGCGCACAGTCCTTACCGGGTCGTCCCTTAGGGGAAAAGTTAGGAGGTGCTCGGCCGGCTCTCCTCCTTTTCTAGACTCTCTGGGGTTAGGTGCTTCCGAGGCTAGCTTGGCCTCTTGAGGGCTTGACGCCGCATGATAGCAAGGCAAGACCGGGCTGACCTCGTCTCGCATTTCATCGATCCCACCGCTGGTGGGAACTGCACGAGCAAGCGCCGGGTGGAGATGACTGCATCCAACAGATTGAGACCCATTCGCCCAAGAATGGCATTGTACGCCAGGGGGACTCGTACGACCAATAACTTTAATATGACAGTGCTTTGACGTGGCTGAGTTTTAGCCGTCACATGCAAGGATATCTCCCCTTCGACCCTCACCAAATCTCTTGTAAATCCAACCAAGGGAGCCGCCACGGGCCGGAGAGAATCAACAGACATGCCCATCCTAACAAATGCATCATAAGTAAGGATGTCAGTTGAGCTACCACTATCAACTAATATCCTTTTTAGGGTATTTGGCAATCGTCATGGAGACAACGATACCTTCATTATTTACATTCTCAACAACTACTGACACCCCCCTGGGAACTACATTTTCTGGCGGCTCCTCCCCTCTTGGCCGCTTAGGTGAGGAAGTTGCCCCCCAGGACACCATTCCAACTGTTCGCTCCATAGGGGTGTTGTCAATGGCAGCTTGAGCAGGCGGGGGTCCCATGAGAGCCGGCACCGGTGGAGGCACTTTTTGGACATATTTCCTAAGGTAACCCCGCTAGATGAGCTCCTCAATGGCGCACTTCAGACTGTAGCAGCTATCCGTGTTGTGGCCATAGTCCCGGTGGAAACGATAATACCGGCTTTTGTCACGGGGAAGGCCTTTTTTCATGGGAGGAGGTCACCAGAGGTAAGGCTCGCCCTCGATCTCCATGAGGATATGAGAGCGAGGGGCGAGAAGGGGCATGAGCTCGCTTTCTAGACGAGTGAGGTTCTGACGTCTGTCGTTCTGTCGATGAGGCGGCTCAGGTCGCCGGGAGCGAGAAGATCTGCTTGGCTCGGGACAAGCGGTCTTTTGGCTAGACCCTCTTGTGGACTCTTGGCGAGTGAGGTCGGCCTCATCTGCGTGAATATGCTTTTGGGCTCGAAGGAGAAGGTCGGAGTAGGAGCCAGGAGGCTTCTTGTCCAAGGAGAAAGTGAAACGGATGGGAGGAGTCCCCGTTTCAGCGCTAGCGTTGCCACCGCGTCGTCTAAATGATAGACCTCGAGGGCGGCGGCCTTGAATCGGGCCACGAAGTCCCGGAGTGACTACCCTTCCTTCTGGCATACAGAGAAGAGGCTGTCAGCGACCCTTAGGATTCGTCGTAGGCATCAAAATGCACCAAAAAGATCCTTTCTAGTTCTCGAAAGGAGTCGATGCTGTGAGGGGACAATGCGCGTGCCAGGCGTGGGCGGCTTTCCATAGGGTGGCAGGAAAAGCTTTGCATAAAAGGGCATCTATAGCCCCTTGGACCTGCATCATGGCTTTGTAGCTTTCAAGGTGGTCAAGGGGATCCATTGTTCCGTCGTATGGATCCATCTAAGGAAAGTGGAATTTGGAGGGTATGGGCTCCTCCAATATCCGGCGGGTGTAGGAAGGACGAGTGTCATACTCCTCCTTTGGCTGGTTGTTGATCCTCTTGGTGAACTCGTCCAACCGCTAGTGGTATTCATCCAGGCGCTCCTCCACCTGCCAGCTGATTGTTAGGGCCCTCCTAGAGGGCTCAGAGGATGAAGAAGAAGAAGATGGTGAGGGGCGCGGAAGGTGGGACTTCCGCCTTGGCTCCCCCTGGCATCGTGGCTCTGGGGGAAGCTTGCTCGCGCCACGGCCAGGGGATCGTGGCCTTTTGTGGGGCTCACGACGGGGCTTCCTGGGGGAAGCTTGGTGATGGACGGTCTCTCACTGGGGAGAAACTCCCCTCGTAGACAGCTAACTAGCAGACGGGGGAGCCGTCTGATGCTGGGTGTCCACGGACTGCTACTCCTAGAGCCCGTGGACCATGGCGGTGAGAGCTTGGACTTGTTGAGTAAGGGCCGCCAGCTGATCAGCTGGGGCAGCTGCATCTAATGGTGGGCAGGCGACGGGAGGATCGATTGTAAGAAGGTTAGCTTCCTGCTGCCTGGCCGGTGGGGGATGCCCCCCAGGGTAACTGATAGAAGCGTCTTGAGCTCGCGTCACCACCATGGTTTGATAAAGAAAAAGGAGGGAAAGCTCGCGAGTGAAGATTGTAGGGTTCACGCTCTATTTCTTCTCCCTATCCCCTACCTGGCGCGCCAATCTAATGACGCCCGTGTTGGGAATTATGTATACAAGATATGAATCTAATTATATAAACATTGTGGAATGTATAAAATAAAATTCTCAGGTTCCTTAGGAATAGATTCATTAAATCTCAAATAAAATCTAATTTTATTCATACCCGAGTCCTTTATCGATGTAGATGAGGATGAAGCCAGTTAATCCTTTGCCACTAGCCATCCACGTGTTCGGCCTCTAACGGTGATTCACGTGGAGAAGAAGGATGAAGACCTCCAAGGTATGAAGATGACACTACAGGAGAGAGAGAGGGGTGCTAGCGCCTCTTGAATCTCTTACAGAAATACAGAAGATATTTTGAAGAAAGATCTAATCTTTTTCTTCTCTTGCTCTACCTTCCTCGTAGGAAGGAACCATATTTATAGGGTGAAAAGGAGACGTTCCAAGGGAGAAGAAGAGACCTCTCTTCATGGTATAGTAACGTCATGGTAACTTTAATCCAAAGAAACAGAAGAAACTCCCACTTTCATGGTAACATCATGGTAACACTAATCCAAGAAAATGGAAGAAACTCCCATTCTCATGGTAATTAATCCAAGTGTCTCAATCTCAGCCTTTGAAATTAGGAGTATCTCATAACTACATGCCCTAATTTGTAGTGTTCATCATCGAACCGTAGAGATTCATCATGCCTCATCCCATGGGCATGATTCCATCTTCACATGGCTGAGATTGGCCATCCATACTCGAATAATCAGAGCCATCCATCATATGGATCAAGTATATCTGGGTATCCAATTATTTGTTCATCATATGCACAAATAATTTCTCCTTAACATTCCTTCTACTATAATGGATCATATCCATTATTATTATATCTTCTTTAAATTGGGTCTCACCCAATTATTTAATTGATCATCTTATCTGAATTAAATCTAATTTAATTCTCATTTTAATTCATCCAAAATTCTTCTTAATGTGTGTGACCCATTAGGCCCTTTAACATGTTGGCAATAATCATGTCCTAATCATAGACCCTAGGAATGATTGGACAACTCTTTGTCCAAGTCAACAACATGATTATAGATCATGAGAGGCCTTAGCAAAGCATCATGACCACCCAACTGCCAAAGGTTTTGTTGACGTGACCATCAACACCTGTCCATGAACGGTTACCGTATGATCAAATCCTTTCGTCACATATCTCATCAATCAGTGGTATGGAATGTATCAACCCTGTAATTGATCTTTGTTTACTTGATCTCAGAAAAATTGACTCATATGAATTAGAACTTCGAAACCATTTCGAATTCCAACTCAACCTTGTAAGGATTTAACAATCAATTTAATCCATCAAGTGGCCTGGGATATAACCCTTTCTATCAAGGGAGACGAATCCTGTCTTGATCAAACACCATCTTCATGTGCTTCATGTCATACCCAACCGACACCATATTTGCCACCCGTGGCTAGAGCAACGTTTGGATGTCGTCAAAGCATGACATTCCACACATGAGATGCAATGAAGATCTCAAGTCAAAGGATCACTCACACCACCGTCATTAGAGATCAACCATCGACACTATATAGAATATCCATATGGGTTCTCTGTACGGGTCATCCAATGCATCGTTACAATAACGAGCATCCACACACCTATTCAAGTATCTTCATACTTCAGCTTGTGAAATCAGCTGCTCACCCAAGGGTGGGATATGCAATGTGTGCCAGTCTCACGGTGTTCGATGGTGTCCAATCCCATCTACACATCGACTAGGAAGTTTAAAGAATCGAATCATAACGTGCAATTTGGATCTCACAATTTGTAATCTCTATTACAAATTTCATATGCACGGTTTACATTCTTTTGGACTTTATCTCACAGACATATATCAAATATAATAAAAGATATCTGGATAGATAAAGAAACCATTTTATTTGATTTGTATTCATAGAATGTATAGCATCCAATCCGATTGGATCTAGGGCATACACTAACAATCTCCCTCTTGCACTAGAGCCAATCACCCATGTATCCAATACCAATGACTCAGCATGACCATCATGCTTCTGCTGCGGCAGGACTTTAGTGAATGAATTGGCAATATTACCTCCGTGGGGACTCGTTCTATTTTATATCATTTCTACCAATAATGTATCTAATTACATGGTATCTCTTGAGTACATGTTTGGACCTCTGATGAGACCTTGGCTCCTTAGCTTGCGCAATAGCTCCATTGTTGTCACAATACAAGTGTATGGATCAGCAATGCTTGGAACCACACCAAGTTCAGTGATGAACTTTTTGATCCAAACCGCTTCTTTGGCTGCATCTGATGCTGTGATGTACTCGGCTTCGGTCGTAGAGTCGGCAGTTGTTTCCTGCTTGAAACTTTTCCAGTTGACTGCACCACCATTGAGTGTAAAGACATAGCCTGATTGAGATTTATAATCATCTTTATCAGACTGAAAACTAGAATCCGTATAACCCTGAACTATGAGTTCGGGTCCTCCATAAACCAAGAACATATCCTTAGTCCTTCGTAAGTACTTAAGGATATTCTTGACGGCCATCCAATGTTTCTCACCAGGGTTTGCCTGGTATCTACTAGTGATACTCAATGCATAAGAAACATCAGGTCTCGTACATAGCATCGCATACATGATGGATCCGATTGCTGAGGCATATGAATCCTATTCATGTGCTCTCTCTCCATTTGGGTCTTAGGACTCATGTCCTTGGAGAGATGTATCCCATGCAATACTGGCAAGAATCCCTTCTTGGATTCCTCCATGCTAAACGTTTTAGCACTTTATCTATGTACGTTGATTGGAACAATCCAAGCAACCTCCTAAATCTATCTCTATAGATCTTAATACCCAGTATGTAGGCTGCTTCTCCAAATCTTTCATGGAGAACTTGCTGGACAACCATTCCTTCACTTCTTGCAGCAAGGATACATTGTTTCCTATCAATAATATGTCATCTACATATAATATCAGGAAAACAATAACACTCCCACTAACCTTCTTGTACACACATGGATCATCCTCATTTTTAATAAAATCAAACTTTTTGATTGTTTCATCAAAACGGATGTTCCAACTTCTAGAGGCTTGCTTAAGTCCATAAATGGACCTTTGCAGCTTGCATACCTTTTGAGAATCAATGGACTCAAAACCCTCAGGTTGTGTCATATACACATCCTCCACTAAATCACCATTTAGGAAGGCGGTCTTGACATCCATTTGCCATATCTCATAATCGTAATAGGCTGCAATCGCAAGCAAAATCCTTATGGACTTAAGCATGGCTACGGGCGAAAAGGTTTCATCAAAGTCAACACCTTGCCTTTGCTTGTAACCTTTTGCAACTAGCCTCGCCTTATAGGTAATCACATTACCATCCATGTCTGTCTTCTTCTTGAAGACCCATTTGCACCCAATGGGTTTTATTCCTTCAGGTGGATCAACCAAAGTCCATACTTGGTTGTCGTACATGGAGTCCATTTCAGACTTCATGGCTTCAAGCCATCTCTTGGAGTTAATGTCACATATTGCTTCCTCGTAGTTAGTAGGCTCATCATCTTCTATAAGAAATCCATATCTCTCAGGAATATGATGTGTTCTACTAGACCTACGTAGCTGATGTGTACTTGGAGCTACCTGTGGCTCCACCATTTCTGATAGAGGCTCACGTAAATGTTGCCTGAATGTGAGTTGAGTCTCTTGCTCAACTCCCACTGCATTTGACATTTGCTCCATGTCATCTAATCGGTCTGTGTCAATTTGTGGTTCTTGAGTTTCACTAATCTCAATATTCTTCACTGTCGTTTCTTAGAAAAATCTCATTCTCTAGGAATATGGCATGCCTTGAGACAAAAACCTTTTGCTCGAGTGGATGGTAGAAGTAGTATCCTTTTGTTTCTTTAGGATATCCCACAAAATTACACTTGTCGGATCTAGCTCCAGCTTGTCTGACTCATTACGCTTTACATAAGCGTAGCAACCCCAAATCCTTAGATGACTAAGGGTTGGTTTCTTTCCACACCATATCTCATAGGGAGTGGAACTGACCGACTTAGATGGAACTCGGTTTAGAGTGTATTCGGCTGTGTGTAGGGCATAACCCCAAAACATTTTTGAAAGATTTGCAAGGCTCATCATTGATCGCACCATATCTAATAATGTGCAATTTCTCCTTTCTGATACACATTATGCTGTGGTGTACCAGGAGGAGTCCACTGAGAGAGAATCCCATTCTCTTTCAAATATTCTAAGAACTCATGGCTTAAGTATTCCCCACCTCGATCTGATCGAAGTATCTTAATACTTTTGCCACTTTATTTTTCTACCTCGGATCTGAATTCTTTGAACTTTTCAAAGGCTTCAGATTTGTGCTTCATCAGATATACATAACCATACCTGCTATGGTCATCTATAAATTTGATAAAGTAAGAAAAACCTCCTATTGCCTGAATATTAATAGGACCACATACATCCGAATGTACTAGTCCTAAACATTCAGTTGCTCGCTCACCCTTTTTAGTAAAGGATGACTTAGTCATTTTGCCACAAGCATGACTCACATTCCTCAAACGATTCCCAATCGAATGAGCCCAAGTAGCCATCCTTATGTAACTTGTTAAACGTGTTTCATTTACATGGCCTAAACGACAGTGCCATAGGAATGAGTTCTTAGAATTATTTGATTTTAATTTCTTAGTTTCTATATTGAGAATAGGGCATTGTAAATTCAAAACATAAATCCGTTGAACATTTCAGCAGAACCAAAGAACATTTCATTTTTAAAAATTAAAATTCTTTTATTTCCAATTTCAAATGTATATCCATCATTTACAAGACATGAAACAAATAATGTTCTTTGTTATGTTTGGAACATAGTAACATTATTAAGCTCCATTACAAGCCCAGTGGGCAAAGACAAAGAACAAGATCCTATAGCTAAAGCAGTAACCTTTGCTCCATTTCCCATGCGCAGGATCACTTCATCTTTTTCCAGCTTTCTACTGCTTCTTATCATCTGCATATTAATACAAATATGATCCACAACCGGTATCCAATACCCAAGTGGAATAAGAAGTAACAGAAGAAAACATCAATCATAAATATACCTGATGTAGAAGCATCTGTATGTTTCTTTTCTTTCAGGCTAGCCAGATAAGCCTTGCAGTTTCGCTTCCAGTGCCCTTCCTTGCCACAGAAGTGACACTTCCCTTGGCTACTTTGTTTTTCTTAATGCCCTTATTTGGTTTAGTCGCCTTGGCCTTTTGGACCTTATTCTTCTTTGGCCGCTTCTTATGAGCGCCAGAAGACTCCACGACCATAACCTGCCCCTTTTCTTTCTTAATGTTGGGCTCGGCATTTGTCAGCATATTCGTGAGCTCAGGTAGAGATGTCTCTAGCTTGTTCATGTTGAAATTAAGAATAAACTGCGAATAGTTGGAGGTAATGACTGTAGAACCAAGTCATTACTTAGTTCATGATCCATCACAAAACCCAAACATGCCAACTTCTCAATCAGATTGATCATTTTTAGTACATGGGCACCCACTGATGAAACCTTAGTCATTTTGCACTGAAACAGCTCTTTAGAAGTTTGAAACCTCTCATATCGAGACTGTGCACCAAACAACTCTTGCAAGTGCATCAAAATCTCCTGAGCATTCATATGCTCATGCTGTTTCTGAAGATCAGGTGACATCGAGGCCAACATCAAACATGTGGCCATGTCTTCAGCATCTTTATACTGGTTGTATGCCACATGAACCTCAGTCGGAGCATCCGCTGGTGGACCTCTAGTGCAACCTCATCTAGGACAAAAGGAATTTTCTCAGATTGAAGAACGATCCTTACATTCTTAGCCAATCAGGGAAGTTGAGTCCAGTAAATTTGTTGGATTCTAAAATATTCCTAAGGTTGATGTTTACACTCATGGTTTCTCTGATAACCTACATAAAATTAGAACGAGTCAATTATTATGAATACTAATCACCAACTTAATATGGTAATTCTAGATTTTTAATTAAGTTAGTTTCTCCCACTATTTTATCAAGGTTAATAGCCCTCTCTATTAATCTCGAGAAATTGGCATTCAATTTCTTTGTGGGCTAGGATCCTCATTTGAATTACTTTGACCTTGGCTTTGGCACAACAAATCTCGGTAAGCCAAATTTGGTAGATTATCATCAATCACATCTAATGTGACTCCTAGATCATTTAGGGACAATGCCTTGTCAATCACATCCATATGTGATCACCCTAAAGTTTGCCTCTAGATTAGACTGACCCTGACTTTGGCCAATTATGCCAGTTAATCTAGTTAAGTCAACCCATTGTTCCACAATCAACTCCTCATAAGTACACTCGACCTCGGCTTTGGCACGACAAATCTCATGACCTAATGATTTTGTATCATGTGAACAATGGAAGGCTTATGACTTAATATTCGTGGAGGGATTTAGCGCATATAGGTCCCATCTACATCTACAACATTTATACTATATTAGGTTACATATCCTATATGTAGATTTTAGATTAATCTCAATTAACCTTAATTTCATAAGATCCAATCTTATGATTGGGACTCCTAATCAAATTAGGATCATAATCACTATCTAATTTAGGAACCCTAATTATGTGACCAAATCAATTGCTACCATCCTGATCAACCTTAATTGATTTAATCAATTAAGAGCTTTCCTTAACAATGGCCAGATCAGCTGATCAATGGGGTCCTATTTAGCATACCCTTCGATCCCATTGAATGGGTTTTCCAGGCAGCGAATGGAGCAATTAAAAACCATGATCAAACCTTTCTAGACACCAATGTAGTTAAGCCCAATTGATTAGATCAATTATGGGATCATAGGATCAAACAATGACATGGTTAAGACTAAGTTTCCTAAATCTTTATCATCTATTACATTTTATGATAACTTTAGATAGTGATATAGCTAGGGTATTATGATAAGAATTCTTAATTTAAATTTTAAATTTTTTTATCATTTATTACATGTTATGACATGTCGGTTTCACATCCCATGTAAATCCTAATGTCTCTAACAAACCCTAATCATATTCTTGTCATGATAAGATTTTAGATTCAAAATATAAGATTTTAAATTCCATATGATTACTTTTAATCATAATCTTATCTTGATCCAAATATCCAAACTAAGTTTTCAATGTTCATTATCATAAGAATATCAAATCTTAATCATATCAATAATCATGTTAAAATTAAATCCTAAACATGATTTCTAGGATTTCAGCATATAGTATATCATGCATAAATAATAATTGCTATTTTAACATGACACATATATGATTAAATCTAAATGAATTATTGTTTATTATCATATAATAAATCTTTATCTCTGATATCACATATCAAAGTACTCTATTTTAACATGATAATGAACATGCATAAATCTAATCAAATAATAAACATTTTATTATATTTTAGATTTATTATCAGCATATGAAAACTCTTCATGATTTTAAGCATAATCATATTATCAATCATATTGACTCAAGTATCCTATCAGATTAATGAATCTGTAGCCTAAGGAGGCTCTGATACCACTGTTGGAAATTATGTATACAAGATATGAATCTAATTCATATAAACATTACGAATGTATAAATAAAATTTCAGATGCCAGGATCCTTAGGAACAGATTCATTAAATCTCAAATAAAATCTAATTTTATTCATACCTGAGTCCTTTATCGTTGTAGATGAGGATGAAGCCGGTTAATCCTTTGCCACTAGCCGTCCACGTGTCCGGCCTCTAACGGTGAGAAGAAGGGATGAAGACCTCCAAGGTATGAAGATGACACTACAGAGAGAGAGGGGTGCTAGCGCCTCTTGAATCCCTTTACAAAAATACAGAAGATATTTTGAAGAAAGATTTAATCTTTTCTTCTCTTGCTCTACCTTCCTCGTAGGAAGGAACCATATTTATAGGGCGAAAAGGAGACGTTCCAAGGAAGAAGAAAACCTCTCTTCATGGTATGTAATGTCATGGTAACTTTAATCCAAAGAAACAAAAGAAACTCCCATTTTCATGGTAACATCATGGTAACATTAATCCAAGAAAACGGAAGAAACTCCCATTCTCATGGTAACGTTAATCCAAGTGTCTCAATCTCAGCCTTTGAAATTAGGAGTATCTCATAACTATATGCCCCAATTTGTAGTGTTCATCATCGAACCGTAGAGATTCATCATGCCTCATCCCATGGGCATGATTCCATCTTCACATGGCTGAGATTGGCCATCCATACCCGAATAATCAGAGCCATCCATCATATGGATCAAGTCATATATGGGTATCCAATTATTTGTTCATCATATGCACAAATAATTTCTCCTTAACATTCCTTCTACTATAATGGATCATATCCATTATTATTATATCTTCTTTAAATTGGGTCTCACCCAATTATTTAATTGATCATCTTATCTGAATTAAATCTAATTTAATTCTCATTTTAATTCATCCAAAATTCTTCTTAATGCGTGTGACCCATTAGGCCCTTTAACATGTTGGCAATAATCATGTCCTAATCATAGACCCTAGGAATGATCGGACAACTCTTTGTCCAAGTCAACAACATGATTATAGATCATGAGAGGCCTCTAGCAAAGCATCATGACCAGTCAACTGCCAAAGGTTTTGTTGACGTGACCATCAACACCTGTCCATGAACGGTTACCGTATGATCAAATCCTTTCGTCACATATCCTAGATCAATCGGCGTATGGAATGTGTCAACCCTGTAATTGATCTTTATTTACTTGATCTCAGGAAAAATTGACTCATATGAATTAGAACTTCGAAACCATTTCGAATTCCAACTCAACCTTGCAAGGATTTAACAATCAATTTAATCCATCAAGTGGCCGTGGGATATAACCCTTTCTATCAAGGGAGACGAATCCTGTCTTGATCAAACACCATCTTCATGTGCTTCATGTCATACCCAACCGACACCATATTTGCCACCCGTGGCTAGAGCAACGTTTGGATGTCGTCAAAGCATGACATTCCACACATGAGATGCAATGAAGATCTCAAGTCAAAGGATCACTCACACCACCGTCATTAGAGATCAACCATCGACACTATATAGAATATCCATATGGATCTCTGTACGGGTCATCCAATGCATCGTTACAATAACGAGCATCCACACACCTATCCAAGTATCTTCATACTTCAGCTTGTAAATCAGCTGCTCACCCAAGGGTGAGGATATGCAATGTGTGCCAGTCTCACGGTGTTCGATGGTGTCCAATCCCATCTACACATCGACTAGGGAAGACTAGGGAAGTTTAAAGAATCGAACCATAATGTGCAATTTGGATCTCACAATTTGTAATCTCTATTACAAATTCTATATGCATGGTTCACATTCTTTTGGACTTTATCTCACAGACATATATATCAAATATATAAAAGATATCTGGATAGATAAAGAAACCATTTTTATTTGATTTGTATTCATAGAATGTATATAACATCCAATCCGATTGGATCTAGGGCATACACTAACAGCCTGATCACCTATCTTGAGCGCGGGAAAGATAATATGCTTGCTGGTGAGATCCTCGCCTAGCTGGATAATCTGCAAGAAGTCTCGAGACCAAAGGGTGCTCCGGTGGGGACCCTCCAATGCCCAAGTCAACAACCGAGGTCATAGCTGAGGAAGAGCTCGAGAGAGCTCTTTAGGGCAGAGAAAGTCTGAGAGATAGAGTTTCTCTGGGATGATAGAGTAAGAGGGTACTTATGTTTGCATACTGAGTCTCCAGTGACTTATCCTTTTATAGGCAGTCAAACGTGCATGGAGATCAGCTACGTGGAGTTCCGCACAGGAAAGGCGTCCACGGAGGATGTGGAAGTTATGTAAATTCGAACTGATTAGCAGGTCTTGTCCCATTGGAGAGGGAGGAGCTGTTGGTTGGAACTTGCATGGAGATCAGCTATGTAAAATTCCGCGAGGGAAAGAGTCCGTGGGGTACATGGAATTTATGTAAGTTTGGACTGTTGGCAGGTCCTGTCCCATCGGAGAGGGAGGAACTGGCGATTAGTGTGGCCAGATCCCATCGGTCGGCGGAACCACTGGGCAGGTAGGCCTGGTCCTGTCAACGGCGTGGTCAGGCGATAGGTGGACCAGGCTGTGTTAGTTCATGCGGGTCAGAGAGCTGATGGTCTTGGCAGATGTGGGTCGACTTGAGGAAGTCGGGGCCGCCTTGGCTCGCTTGAAGATGCCGGGACCGATGGGGCCGATTGAGGAAGTCGGGGCCGTCTCGGCTCGCTTGGAAGATGCCAGGGCCGACGGAGCCGACTTGAGAAAGTCGGGGCCGCCTCGGCTCGCTTGGAGATGCCG
This sequence comes from Calamus simplicifolius, assembly GCA_900491605.1. Taxonomy (NCBI): domain Eukaryota; kingdom Viridiplantae; phylum Streptophyta; class Magnoliopsida; order Arecales; family Arecaceae; genus Calamus; species Calamus simplicifolius. The sequence goes on from UESW01004876.1 coordinate 589,260, forward strand.
GGCCAATGGGACCGACTTGAGGAAGTTGGGGCCGCCTCGGCTCGCTCGAAGTACCGGGGCCGGCCTGATGTGCCTATGCCATGTGGCTGATTTTGCCATAATTATTCCTGACTTTTATTAGCCACATCAGTTATGATATTTTTGTTGAAAAGAAATTTGATTTTCAATGTTTAGTTTTATCCTGAATTCAAGAAAATTTGCTGAGAGTGAGAGGGAATGGAGGTATAGTATAGATAACCTCTATATGTCTATAATTAAATTTGATTGGATTCAGATATGAATTTGTGTGTAAACCCTTAGTATAACGAAGACATCAACTTTAAAGAAAGTATGTAAGAACTCATACGGTAAGTATTTTTTTTTATATCGATTATATATTAGAGAGCTCATGATTCCATATAAAATTAAGATACAATTAATATTTTTTAGCTAGCCTTTGTTATTTAATTCTGAGTTATTATAATGTGTAAAAGATAAACATTGTTTTCTTGGGTTTGTTCTTCATCTTATACTAAGAAGAAAAAAAAATGGGATCATAGGAAAAAATAATATAAAAAATATAATAATAAAAAATTGATGAAAAAAAGTGAAGCAAAAAAAATTATATCTATGATAAAAAGTTATGCTTTTGATCAAAAATTATATAGAGATTACAGCAATGCTAGTGATGCCATCTAAGTTAAGATTCACTATAATTAAGGTAGTGTTTGATAGAAAAAATATTATCCATGGATAAGTGTACGGAATAGAGTTTGTTCCCTAGCTATTACTAGGGATATCCCTTGGCTATCCCATTGATCATATCAAATGCAAAAAGATAATCCATAGGATAACTTTTTTTTTACTCTTATTTGAAGGGATAACCGGCTATTCCTGCATTTTCTAGAAAATAAATTGAGGGGATATTCCTTGGTTAACCATGGTTAACCATGGATTATTCCTTTGGTTAACTTTATTCCCAGCTATCCCTTATAGTTATGACTTTTGGGAATAAGATGGGATATACAGGGGATATCCACTCTTATCCCCTATTTCAAACACTACCTAAGGTAGTGTTTGATAGCTCAAAAGCTATCCCTGGATAAATGTACGGGATAGCATTTATCCAGAGGATAGCTGAGGGAATAAGCATTTTTTTAAAATTACAAGTCTGCCATCAAGGGATAACTTTAGTTGTTCATGGGTTTCCTAGGGAATAAGTTCAGAGAATAACCCATTGTTAACCATGGGTTATCTCCTCTGGTTAAATTTTTTCAGAGCTATCCCTTCTAGCTATAGTATTTGGGAATAAGAAGGAATATCCATGGAATATCCTTCCTTATCCTCGTATCAAACACTACCTAAGAGATTAAATGAGAATCGTTGAGTAAATAAAAAAATTACAATGATGGCACGGTTACACACTGCAAATAAAAAAGAACAAGAGTTAAGATATTTTAAATTTTTTTTAAAAAACATGCTATGCTATGAATTAAAAATTAGCTTATCTATCGTCTCAAAGGATTGGTCTTTCTTTACTTATTTCACAAATAAACAGTGGCTATGAGAATTTTATATAAAATTTTTTTAATTAAAGAAAACAATATAAATGGGATAATCGACATTTCCAATGATACCTATCCATACCCTGTTTAGTTTTGATCGTGTTATTTTCGAGAGATCCCGTCAGCCGAACACGTTGTTTATTGATTGCGACGGGTGGGGGGATGGAAATGGGTTTGGCAAAAAAAAAAGAAAAAGTATCCGCATAGAAACTTCATTCTATGCGAGTTTCGCACCTGAAAGCACCAGAAAATCCTAGAAAATATCCCCTCCTTATCACGGGTCTCCCTCCCCTCCCCTCCTCCCCCTTCCCCTTCCCTCGCCCCCATGGCTCTCTCTCAATTGCCGTTCCTCTTCTCTTTTCCCACCGTGCGAGACAGCCGCTCCTTTTCGGCCACTACCCTCGATCCTTAGAGCTGGGATGTTGGCCACGGAGGAGCTGTGGATTGCACGATCGAGGACACATAGCAGCCGCCGCGGTTCTGGCGGAAGATCTGGCCATCCGCGCGGGGGAGGACTTGCCAGAGGACTACACGTCGCGGCTCTCGGCGAAGGACCCAAGTCGTCGTCGGCGGCGGGCCGGTGTGTTGCTGCATCCGACCTCGCTGCCGGGGCCATACGGGATCGGCGATCTCGGCGACGAGGCGCTCCGCTTCTTGGACTGGCTTCGCTCCGCCGGTTGCTTCGTCTGGCAGGTCTAAAACCGTACCGCTCGTCTCTCTCTCTCGATCTCGATCTCGATCTCGATCTCGGTCTCGAATTGTTCGTCTCCAGGTCGGGTCTGATGGGGTGGACGTTAGGATATATCTGGATCCGATTTGTATATTTGGGCTCGAAAGTGGATCGGTCGGGTCTGAATTTATTGGACTGGGTCCGAAATTGTCCTCTAATTTTGTTTGGTTTCGACGGATCGGCCGGGATGCACTCAGACACTAGGAACTCAGTTTTGGGACCCACGCCTAATTTATCATCGCACTCTTCTTCTTCTTCCTCCTCCTCTCCTTTTTTTTTTTTTTTTAAATTTCCAACTAGCATCTTTTTATTTTTATTTTTATTTTTATTTAGAAACCAAGCTATTTACATGTTCAAACAAAATATCGGCTGCATTTGGTATACAAAATAAAATAGAATAAAAAATAAAAAAATGTGATAAAAATAACTATATTTTATATTTGATAGAGGACAAAGTAATAATAAAATAGAACAGTTATGCTTTTTAAAAAAATAATAATTATTACCAAAAATAAAAATAAAAAAGAGAAAAAAATATTAGTGATAAAAATAAAACATCTTTAGGATAATTATGTTCCTTTTAATGGGATTAACTATCGTATGAAACAAAATTTTATCTTATTGTGAAAGAAAATAAATATATAAAAGAGCTAAAAGAATTTTATTCTTTTCTAATCTAGTATACCAAATGTATTCTTCAATGCTAGCCTCCTTTATGCTATTGGATTTGCATTTTTTATGGTACCATTCAAATACAATAAAAAGTATTGCTGTGAAAATTTGTTCTTTGATTTGGGGGCGATCAGGATCCGGGTGACGATCTCCTGTTAGATAAGACCTGCAAGACAGTCTTCATGCAAAAACACAGGGGTGATCCCTGTGGAAGACCTTCCAACGTCCAAGTCAATAAAAATTCTTAGCAAACAGATGAGAGAAGAAGGCTCCAGTAGAAGGATCTATCAAGGATGGCCTTCGAGAGCTATGAACTTTGCTAGAGTTTTTTTTTGGAGTTAATTTGAGCATACCTGAAAGAATCTTAGGACGGTATTTATAGACTGCTGGAATGGCGGCAGATGGTTACTTGATTTTTTGGGCGCATGTTAGGAAACCCGAAGCTGGTATGATTAGAATCTAATTAGTTATGGATTGTTATGATTCGAATCTTGGTGGTTAGAAGGATTGGTGGCTGATTGGTGCCCCCGCGATTCAGTTATTCATGGGCATCAAGCCATATTTAGTCTCTGTTTCCATTTTAGGATGTTGGGAGCCGGTATGATTGGAATCTCGCCAGTTGATTGGGGATTTGAAATTTAGGAGGATTGTTGTGAAATCTGTGTGATTTGGACGGTTCATCTTCTGCAATTCTTGGCGTAGCTCAAGGCGATGAGGGTGCCTAAACCGAAAAGTTTTTCGATCTCATCGAAGTATAGAGATAGTTCAGTCTTGCCGAGGTAGAGAGATTGCTCGGTCATGCCGTGGAGATTGCTCGGTCATGCCGAGGCATGAAGGTAGTTCGATCCCGCTGAGATATGGAAACAACTTGATCATACCAAGGCATGAAGATAGTTCGGTCCTGTCGAGGTATGGGGGCAATTCAGCTCTGTTGAAGCACCGTGGTGGATCGGTTTTATTTTGTCTTCTTCTGGGTGTGGTTAGCAGGTTGAAAGTCAAAATGACCCTTCCCATCTGCCACGTGCGCTAATATCGAGGCGGTGACGATCCTACCCCGCATCACACGTCTTCCACTCCCTAGTTCAAAGTATAGGTTCAGGCATAGAGAGTAGAGTTCCACATGGCTCGATCTGGTTGAAGAGATTTGAATTTATAAAGATGCACCATGATGGTTTAATAAATGTCACGTTGCCGTTTCATCATTTCTTTTAGACGGACGAGGCGGAACCCTTCGTTTTCGATGAGCAATGATTGGCAAAATGACATGTGGCGGGCTTGTATCGGTAGTACCGGGTCGACAGTCTGGGCGCTTGGGGATTCTCACTAGTTATATCCCGTTCTTTTGTGGAGGCGGTTTAAAAGGAGCTTAGGCGGCACTTTTCCTATTGTGCTTCTTCTTATTTCTTTCCTTAGATCCCCTTGGAAACCCTACGTTTCTTGTGAGAGCTACCTCTGCTTATTTGGGGACATGGAGCACCCAGGTGATTTCGCTTCCATGATGACCCCGACAAATTTGGAGAAGATCCGTCAGAGGTATTGAATCCCTCGGACATCCGGTTACGGGTGCCGGAGCCTGAACAGAGGATGACGGAGCAATTAGAGTCCGGGGCTTTTTTTTCTATGAAGAAAGTTTGTGAGCAGGTCTTCGATTTCCCTTCATTTGTTGGTGAGGGAGATAATGTGGTTTTACGGTATTGTCCGACAATGGCCGACAATGGTGGCTCCAAATAGCTGGCATCACTTTATTGGATTCATCTCCATGTGTGCTCTGGTTGGAGTGACGGCAACGCTTCTGTTATTTCGGGTATGTCACAGCCTTATCTTTGGGAAGAAATTGGAGTGGCCCTTTATTGGACTTCGGAGGTCATTCAAGATGGTGCTGGACATCCCATCTTCCATAAAGGGATGGAAGTCCCGATTCTTTATTGCTGAATGGGATGGTGGATTCAACTTTTCCCGAGTATGGTCAGATTACCTTGCGAATCCTAATAAGCATCAAACGTTAACGACACGAGGGGAAGAAGACCTCAAAGTTCTTCGCGGTAGTGAGGAGACGTTCTCCTGGCCGATGATGCCCTCTTCAATGCTGGGCTTAGCCCTCTTGATCCTCGAGGTAAGTTTCGTTTTCATTTCTTCCCTTGGTTTAATAGATCATGATGGTCTCTGGTCGACTAATGCCTTTCCCTTGCGTTTGTAGCCGAAAGCTTGAGGTATGGGGCCCAGTTGAGGGACGTATTGGGTAAGCGTCCTAGGAAGCATGGTTCCGAGGAAAGACGAAAGCCTAAGAAGAAGCTTCGCCTCCTAGAATCGATCCTAAGGGAGGCGAAGAAAGTTAAGATTGGTCGGCAATCTTCCACACCGATAAAAAGGGAAGAGGAAGCATCGGCGGCGGGCAGGTCGGCTTCACTGGAGGAGAGATCGGCGGTCGAAGAAGATTTAGAAGAGGGTTACCAACATAGCTCTCCGTCCATAAATAATGGTGGTGTTAGATGATTCTGATGAAACACTACCACCTAATCATGAGGTTCCTCCGTCCGAGGAAAAGGAGTTCCCTTCCGAGAGGATCGAGAACTTAGAGACTCCCATAGCTCGCAAAGGAGATCTTTCGATTCAAGGATCTCCCGTTGGAGGGGCAAGGGAGGCTGAAGGAGACATTGAGGTGCGGGAGGAGCCTGCTATTGAAGAACTTCCCCTAGAGGCACTGAGGGGAACTGAAGGAGATGCTGAAGCGCAGGAGGAGCCTCCTACTGAAGAATTCCCTCCGAAAGAGCCGAGGGAGGCCGGACAAGTGTTTGTAGATCAGGAAGAGTCCTCGGATGAGGAGACTGATCAAGCCGAAGTTCCTCGAGCTGAAGCATTGGCTGAAGGGGCCAATCCGGCCAAAGTTGCTCAGGCCGAGGCTTTGGTTGAAGAGGCCAGGCTAGTTGAAGTTCCTCGGACCGAGACTTTTCAGATCAATTTATCGGCCATTAATCTGCTCACGCTTGATCCTAATGTCAAGGAGATGCTGGCCGTCCTAATGCGGTCCACCTTGAGTGGAGGGAAAAGTTCTTCGGTAAGGGGGCCTGCTGAGGAGGATCTTGTTGCTACAGCATTTGGGCAATTGGGTGTGCTAAGGGATATCGACCTCGTACTGAAATCAACAATTATTCCCTTACCAGGATCGCAACGGCATACGCTTCCCGGGTAAGCTGAAACATTGAAGCGCCTCGTTTTTATTGATTAATTTAGCCGAAACTTATTATCAGGGCTTTATTGCATAATGCCATGTTAATAAGGACATTGTGCTATTGTCTGTACTTGGTCATGGGAGCCTATGCACAGGCCTGGAGGGAAGTCGATGCCCTTCGAGAGAGGGCGGCATCAGCTAATGAGACCTCCAGGGCCTTGCTACCAGCCCAAGGAACGCTGGAGACATCAGAGAGCGTGGGACAGGCTGTTAGAGGAGAAAACAATAAAACTTCAGTTGAGATTGACGAGCTTAGGGGGGCTCGTGAATTAGCCAATAAGGCTTGGTCGGAGTTGTCACAGTGCCAAACCGAGTTTGCTAAGGAGATGGAAGCTTTAAATAAGCGCTTTGCCGAGGAGAGGAATGGCTTAAACAGAAGATTTGCTGTAGAAAGGGGCGGCTTGAATAAACGACTTACCGAGGAAAGCGACAAGTCGAGATGGCATCAAGGGCAGATTGCCAAGCTTACGACGATCTGGCTTGAGCGCAAAAGGAGGTCGAAGACAGGCAGCGAATGATCAATGAGACCATGCCAAGGTTGCATCGATATAATAAGGAAAGAACTAAGGCCTACAAGTAAATCAAATAGATGGAAGTAGAGAAGGCTCGGCAAGACGAAGAGGTATGGCTCGGCGAGTTTCCCTCATCTACTTTCTTTTTGATTTTCTTTTATCGCCGTTAGCTTGGTTGATCTTGCTTTTTTCAGGTGAACAAGATTATGGTTGAGGCCAATGACAACATAAGGGCTTGAGCGGGGAGCTGGCTTCAAGTCACCAGAAATGTTCCGAGCTTCATGACCAAGCGGTCGAGGCCAACAGGTAGGCTGTCTTGGCAGTGGAGAAATACAAGAATTTTGCCTAATTTATGAAGGAACGAATGGTGGCCTGTGTTGAGGCATATCAGCTTGGAGGGTAGGACGTACGGGCAAGGGTATCTCAGGAGTACCCAGACCTGAGCCTCTCCTTCTTAGTAGCCGAAAAATATTGCAGCCGTACTCCGGGGGCTGAGTCATCAGTAGAGGTTCAATCATCCATCGGGACCGAGTATGAAGAAATATCGAATATTGACTTTGATGTGGTATTGGACGCAAATATAACCGAGGACTTAGCGGCGACCACTCAGAAGGGAGAAGTTCCTCATCCCACTCCGGGGGAACTGAAGCTCCACCGCCAGCCACTTTCGAAGTAGGCGAGTCAAGCCAGATTCCTTCGATCGTTCCCGAAGCTGTAATCGAGGCCGAGCCCAAGACTTAGGAATTTTTTCTTGTATTTTTCTTCTATATTTGGAAAGACTTATCAAGCATTCTGTCCTTGTAATGCCAATCTTTATGAATGGAGTTATGTTTTTCCTTATTTTTTCCTATTGTTCGAATGTCGTCTACTTGACGGCATACTTTGCCAAGTCTGGGTGCTTGCACCTTGTTTTCAACGAGTTGCATAGGGAAAGCTTTTGTTCGCTTTCGTCGAGGCTTGAAAATAACCCAACTCTAGTGAAGCAAATATGTGGCTCAAATTTGCTGAGGGCAAAGAGTTGGCTCGGTTTTAAAGAAATTATTCGACTTCACTGAGATAAATAGATCATTCAGTTTTACCGAGATAAGAGAGCTTGCTCGACCTTGCCAAGGTAAGAGAGGTTGTTCGGCCCTGCCGAGGTAGTAGGAATCACTTGGTCTTACGAGATACAAGAGGATACTTGGCTTCACCGAGGCTTGTCAATGAATGGCTCGACTTTATCAAGGTAATAGGATCACTCGGTTTTGCCAAGACAAAGAGATTGCTCGACTTTATCGAGACTCTTCAATAGCTCGGTTTTGCCGAACTTCCTTTTTGTTTTTTTCAAGACATTTATTTCATCATTAATGCGCTCCCTTTCCGGGTCTTATCTTCCGTATACGCCAAGTAATCGATTGCCGTCAGGTCACATGCCTTCCTGAAGCCGGTTCCCGCCATTTAATCGTACTTTGGAAATCAGAAACAGCTCCTTGCATTTAAAGCGTGACGGAGATCGAGGAGAGACCTTTTATTGTGCGAGGGGAGACCCATCGTATGCCTGGTGAGATTGCTCAGATGGCGACACATGGTCAATCCATTGGCTTTGAAAGCGTTCAACTTCATTGGGCAAAGAGAGACTCTTCGGATTCCACCCAGAGAGCGGATAGGCGACACGTGGCCCTAATAGGGCTAAGGTATGGCGATCGATGCGCTTTGAATCTCAAATCTCCTCCTTAATAATGGGGGTTATTTCTCGCCTGACGGCTATAAAGAGGGGAGAGTGGGAGGCAGCGATTATAGACGAAAACTTTCTTTCTGCTGAGTGCAAGGGAGAAAGAATTTGTGAAGGATCTTAGCCCATGTCGGAGCCAAAGGCCGAAGGGTCGGCCTTTCCGTATGAGGTTTGGCTTGGGCTTGATGGTTCGGATGAAGAGGTTGTTGAAAAGCAAGTCACTCCCGAGGCCCGAGGGCACATTTTCAGGTGCCGCAAATTCGCGGTGTGATGCTATCAATGATGGCCTAGAGATCTTTTCCTCGTTTCAAGTGTGGAGGATGAGAAGGAGAAGAAGAAGGGAGGAGCCTTGGAGGTTGTACGTGAAGCGCAAGGGAGGATGTATAGAGGTTATATAGGGCTTGGGCTTGATGGTTCGATGAAGAGGTTGTTGAAAAGCAAGTCACTCCCGGAGGGCCGAGGGGCACACTTTTCAGGTGCCACAAATTCGCGGGTGTGATGCTATCAATAATGGCCTAAAGATCTTTTCCTTGTCATTCAAGTGTGGAGGATGAGAAGGAGAGAAGGGAGGAGCCTTGGAGGTTGTACGAGAAGCGCAAGAGAGGATGTATAGAGGTTATATGGGAAGCGCATGAGAACGTTTCCTCTCGGCTTTATACATCCATTGTGGAACTATAGAGGCCACAGTGGAAACGCTATTTTTTATGGGCCTCGACTTTCAGGCTTTTCATCAATCATGGTAGCCGTTATTATTGGGCCTCTTCTTCCTGAGGCATTCCTTCAACCATGGTAATCGCCGCTTGAAGATCCATCAGGTGGTTTCTTAGCGGATGGAAAGCCGAAGGTAAGTTTCTTCAAGTTGCTTCTTCTTTCCATACCTTTATCCGATGCCTTGGAGATCGCAATTCAACGGAGTTCGCTTTCTGAAGCAGAAGCCCTTTTGATGCAACGTCCATAGCTGGAATTCCTCGTTTATCAATAATTTTTTGTATTTTCTGTGCTGTAATGCACTTGTAATGCCTTGCAATAGGCTGTAATTTTTTATAATGTAATAAATGAAAACTTTTCTTTTTCAATTTTTCTTAAGTTGCTCGGCTCTTGTTCCCAAATGATTATATTTGTTGCAACGTATTAATTCTTCGGCCATTTTTAAGGCACATAATACGCTCAGGTGTGTCAAGAATAGTTTCTTGATTTAGCTGAGGTATAGGTAAGACTCGAACCTACCGAAACATAGGAATATCCAACGATGCGAACAAGGCTCGGTCCTGCCAAGACATAAGAATCAACAGAGTATTTCTTCGCTTTAGAATAGTACTCACCTTTTACCGAGATTTAGATTAATATGCGTGATCGGATGAGATTCGTAGAATCATAGGAATTTGGCATTTACCAAGTTTTAGGTAGTTCTGTTCAGCCCTATTGACATTCATAAGCTGTCAGGCTGTGCTGAGCCTTTGATAACATGGTGTTTAATTCTTTTCAAATTGTAGGAAGACTTGGATGGCCCTGCCAACATTCGTAGAGTATTTTGGTCATACCATAGTTTGAAGAACTTCCTCTTGGCAAGAACTTCCTCTTGGTCATACCATAGTTTGAAGAACTTCCTTTTGGCTTGCCAAGGTTTTGGGAAAAATTATTCGACCGTTCCGAGGCACGGAGAGAGATATTGACTTGAGCTAGCTAAAGTACGGAGATTGCTTGGCCGTGATGGGGTTCGAAGAGATTTTACTTGGCCCTGCCAAGGTACGGAGAAAGTTGCTAGGCCCTGCCGAGGTTTGGAGAAATTTTTCTTGGCCCTGCCAAGGTTCGGAGAAAGTTGCTCGGCTTTGCCGAGGTTTGAAGAAATTTTTCTTGGCCCTGTCAAGGTTCGGAGAAAGCTTCTCGGCTCTGCCGAGGTTCGAAGAAATTTTGCTTGGCCCTGCCACGGTATGGAGAAAGTTGCTCGGCCCTGCCAAGGTTCAGAGAAATTTTACTTGGCCCTACCAAGGTTTGGAGAAAGTTGCTCGGCCCTACCGAGGTTCAGAGAAATTTTACTTGGCCCTGCCAAGGTATGAAGAAAGTTGCTCGGCCCTGCTGAGGTTCAGAGAAATTTTACTTGGCTCTACCAAGGTACAGAGAATGTTGCTCGGCCCTACCGATATTCGGAGAAATTTTACTTGGCCCTGCCAAGGTTCAAAGAAAGTTGCTCGGTCCTATCGACGTTCGGAGGAATTTTACTTGGCCCTATTAAGGTACGGAGAAAGTTGCTTGGCCCAGCCGAGGTTCGGAGAAATTTTACTTGGCCCTATCAAGGTACGAAAAAAGTTGCTCGGCCTTGCCGAGATTCAGAGAAATTTTACTTGGCCCTGCCAAGGTTCGGAGAAAGTTGCTCGGCCCTGCCGAGGTATATAGACTGGGACCCATGGGTTAGTAGTTGGGTAGGACCCGTTTCTCAATAACGACTTGGAGAAATGGTCAGAGATGAGACATTGAGCTCAAAGGTAGAGTTTTATTATATTGAGCAAGAAATGCTCACTTTAGATATACTCTACTGGTGGTATATTCGGAGATTGTCAGCATTCCATGTTCTTGGAATGGCTCTTCCATCTAGATCTTGGAGCTTGTAAGCGCCGCGTCTAATGACCTCTGTAACTTGATAAGGGCCTTTCCAATTTGGGGCCAGCTTTCCTTGCTCCGTCGGTTTAGAGACTGATGCTTTGCAAAGCACAAGGTCGCCAGGAAGGAACAACTTCCCTTTGACTCGAGAGAAATAATAACGAGCCATTCGTTGTTGATAGGCAGCAATTCGAATTCGAGCTTTTTCTCTAACTTCTTTATTAAGTCGAGATTGGCTCGGAGTTGCTCGTCGTTTGACTCCTTTGAGTAGCTCTTAACTCGTGACGAAGGTAGGCCTACTTCCACAGGAGTAACGACTTCAGTGTCGAAGGCCATCCCGAATGGAGTTTCTCTAGTGGGAATCCTTTGGGTGGTTTGGTAGGTTCATAAGACGTGATGAGCTCATCTGCCCATCTACCTCGTGCTCTGTTGAGCCGAGCTTTAATCCCTTGCAGTAGGGTTCGATTTGTAGCCTTCGCTTCATCATTGGCTTGAGGGTGCCCAACTGATGTAAACCGATGGTCAATGTCGTGGTCTTCACAAAATTTTTGGAATTTAGGGTTGTCAAATTGCCGGCCATTATCAATGATTATAGTGTGCAGGAGGCCAAATCGGCAGATGATTGACCTCTAAATGAAGTCTTTGGCTCGGGCTTCAATTATCTGAGCAACCGCCTCGGCTTTAAGCCATTTGGTGAAGTAATCAATTGCCACAAACAAAAAATTTCTCTGCCCAGTAGCAAGGGGGAAGGGGCCAAGGATGTCCATCCCTCACTTAGCAAAAGGCCAAGTAGATAATATTGGTGTTAGATGAGCAGAAGGAAGGCTCTGAATATTGGAGTGCCCCTGGCACGAATCACAGGCTTGGACGAAATCGTCGGAATCCTTCTGCATAGTTGGCCAGTAGTACTCTTGGCGTAGCACTTTGTGGCATAAAGCTCGACTACTCAGATGATTGCCACAGATGCCTTCATGAACCTCCCGTAAAGCATAGTCGGCCTCTGATGGTCGAAAGTATTTGAGTAATGGCATGGAGAAGGAACATTTATATAATTGATCCTCAAGCAAGACATAGTGAGATGCTTGCATCTTTAGTTTTCTCACCTTCCTTCTATCTGATGGAAGCGACCTATTTTTAAGGTACTTCAGGATCGGATCAAACCAAGGTGGTTCAGCCTCAATTCGCATGATTCGGTCGGTATCTGCAATACTAGGCCTATCGAGAACTTCCAGGTGGAACTTTTGCTTGAGGTCCATCGAGTCCGTGATGGCCAAGCGAGAGAGGAGGTCAGCGCGTGTATTTTCGATCCTTGGAACCTGGATAACTTCAAGTTTAGAAAAGTTGGAGGACAAGTCACGCACCTTTGGAAGATATCGAATCATGTTCGGCTCCGAGCTTCGAATTCTTCTCGCATATGGTCAGCTACCAATTGCGAATCGGTGTAGACGTTCAGCCTTTTGACTTTTAGGTCAAAGGCGATCCGGAGTCCGGCGAGTAAGGCCTCGTACTTAGCTTCGTTGTTGGAGACCAAGAAGGAGAAGCGGATGTCGTACTTAAAGGTTGCTCCTTCCGAGCTAGTGAGGACTAAACCCGCTCCGGAACCGCTTATGCTGGATGACTTGTCTACATGAAGCAGCCACAGGGCTTCAGACTTTGGTAGCTCAGGGTCTTCTAGAGTTGAGCCGTCTTCTGGTATTGTACATTCAAGAAGGAAATCAGCCAAAACTTGTGCCTTGATGGCTGGACAAGGCTAATACTGGACATCATGCTCGGTTAGCTTGACGGTCCATTTGACCATTCTTTCGGATCTTTCTGGCCAGTAAAGGACTGACTTAATAGGTTGATCGGTTAGAACCACCACAGCATGTGCTTGGAAGTAAGGGCGTAGCTTCTGGGCTAATGTTATCAAGGCTAGTACCATCTTTTCGTTCCGAGTGTATCTCGTTTCGACATCACGAAGCAGTTTGCTGGCAGTAGATCGGCTTTTGGATTTTGTTTTCCTCTT
>UESW01004877.1:0-71646 GCA_900491605.1 Calamus simplicifolius
ATTCCAATACTTTTTATGTGAACCTACGTACTTAATTTATCATTTTATGCTTAAATTTTTTTTATACATATTTAAGTATGTTCTGCCTAAAGTTATAGTTTTTTTTAAAGCAAGGATACCCTGTGGTTGGCTATGACTTTTTGGCTTTAGAAATCGTCGTCGCACGTGCTGTCACAAGGCCAACAACAAACAGTGTTTTTTGATATAAAGAGGGATTAGTACTCATGAGCTTGGTTGTCTCCTCCTGAAGTATGGTTAGATGAAGACTCTTAAACAATATTAATTACATAGTGCGGACTTTGACTTACGTCTTCCCGGTCTACCACGGCTGTGGGATGCGCAGCTTGATTGTCTCCTCATTAAAATGTAGTTAGATGGAGAAATGTCAATTAGATATTGCTGACTTTGTCATGAGAATTTCCGGTCTAACAAGGCAGTCACGTCGACTTTAATTAAGTATGGGTCCAAGACACGTAAAGAAAACTTATTTCTTATCAAACAAAAAAAACTGCCCGTTGGACTTCCAAAGTCTATCATGCGTAGCTGCAACGTCTTCCACATGCTATGCCCTGTCATGTCACTCAAGGTTGCTGGCTATCGTGTGGAAATAATCGCTCAAAAAGCATTCATAAATTAAGCTTTTGTACGTGCTCTTTTTTTGTATTTTCTTGTATGGAATTATCGGTTTGTACATTTCATAAATAAAAAACCGATAATAGTAAGAAGTTTTAGACATTTTTATATACATCCACACATAATATTCTCATTAAAAAGAACTTTTATGAAGAATATCCTCATCAACGACCACACTTACAAAAAAATAATAATAAAAGGTGCAATGACCGTGACCATAAAAGGTTCCAATATTGCCAGCTAATTGCATGCTTAAGATCTACTTTCTCTGAATAACTAATAAATATATTAAAAAATATTTTCTTGAAAAATAATCAAGCTCGTAGCCTACAATTCCTTTAATTTTTTGAAAAACTTATGTCTTGATAATAGGTGTAGCTCCCCTACCAAGCTTGTATTAAATTATTTTTTATTCTTGACCCTTCTATCTTATAATATCAATGTAGATTAACAAAATTTGGCAAAAGTTTTTCTTTCTCTCTATCTTTTTTTTTTTTAAATATCAATCATCCTTGATTGTTTTCTTAGATAACTACCTACCCAACCAATTTTGTAGTTGGTATCATTTGAATCAAGCCATTAAACACTACTCAGAGTGACTATACCGGCATTGATAAGTTGGCACTCTACAACAAAAAAATAAAAAGAGTAAGCTTTTCTTGGTCTAATTAAGAGAAATGGGAGAAGGAAGATTATTGTGGGAATTGAGGCGGGACCGATTGGCTTACTTAAGTAAACCTTGGACCTATCTAGAATTCTTTGCTGAAAAAAAAAATTCATAGAAATGAACAGAAAAGTATAAAAGGTCCTTGCTATTCATAGTCTAATTAAGAGGCCAGTTTTGAAGCGAGAGAAGTATGAAAAGATTGATTTTTATTAGGTATCGATTGGGCTAACGTAAGACCACCTATCTCCTCAAAGCCAGACCAAAGCAATCTTCTAAAAACGATGCGACCATGTAAACATAATAAAAGAAATAATTATATTAGATGTATGCAAAATTATTAAAATTTTTTAATTACTGATGACGCTCGATCATCCCTCCTGGACGTCGAAAACGGAGGCTCTTCTTCCTCACCGGGTTGCCTGCAAAGAAGTCCCAAGACCGGAAAGGGTTCTCCGGTGGGACCCTCCGACGCCCAAGTTAGTGACAGAGGTCACAGTCGAGAAGGAGCTCGAGAGAGCTCTTGAGGAGGGAGAGGTCTCAGAAGGATCATATAGTTCCTTTGAGAGTTAGGGCATCGAGTGCGTAAAATGTGTGTTACCTGGTTTTCGACGTAATTTACCCTTTTATAGGGGTTGACGCTGACACCATCACGTGTGTTTTCGTGAAGTCAGAAGGTTGCTGAGCCGTTGCGTGAATCTGGACTGATTGGTGGGTTACGTCCCATCAGCAGCAGGGCTGTTGGGCAGCGCACGTCGCGCGTCTGACGTTGTAGGGTGGCGTGCGTCGAGAGGCATTTTTTTGAACCGCTGGGACTGATCTAGCAGGAACCGAGGGGTCCCGTCTTGTCAGGGCCGAGCTGGGTCGACCTGAGATGGCCGGGGCCTATCCAACCGGTAAGGCAGTGCCGGGGCGGGGCCGAATCGATGGACTTCGAGACGATGGGGCCGAGTCGAGCCGGTCAGGGATACCCTTGGCTGACTCGGCGGGGCCGGAGACGCCAGGGCCGAGTCGGCCGGCCGGGGACGGCCTTGGCCGACTCGGCGGGACATGAGATGATGGGGCCGAGTCGGGCCGGCCGGGGACGGCCTTAGCCGACTCGGCGGGACACTTGACTCATCTGAAGATAGTGAAGATGATGTACTGGTAGTTTCAGATGGGATTAAGAAGTGTGATAGTTATTGGACACTTGACTCAACCTATTCTCACCATTCACTACAAAAAAAATGACTTATTATGATGAATTAATTCATCGCAACAGGTACAAAAGTCGTCGTAATAAATTATTACGATGATAAAAAATTCATCGTAATACATTATAAAATCATCGTAGTAATATGTTGTCGTAATAACCTATTACGGCGCATTATTTTCATCGAATAGCTTCCTATTACGGCGATAACATATCGTCGTTATATTTTTTAAAAAATTTAATTTAATTAAAATCTTATTACGACGACTTAGTTTCGCCATAATATCAACCTATTACGGCGAAAATAAATCACCGTAATAGGTTTTTATTTAAATTTTAAAAATATTAAAATCTTATTACGGCAACTTAGTTTCGCCGTAATATCAACCTATTACGGCAAAAATAAGTCGTCGTAATAAGTTTTAAATATTTTTAAAATTTAAATAAAAACCTATTACGATGACTTATTTTCGCCGTAATAGGTTGATATTACGGCGAAACTAAGTCGCCGTAATAAGATTTTAATTAAATTTTAAAAATATTAAAATTTTATTTTAATATTTTTTATTTTGCATCTGTTACAATATAATATAATATTAAAGCAACGATACTAGAAATAATTTTTAATATAAAAGTTTTACAAAAAAATTAATAAAAGTTTACATTCATTTCAATAAATCATCATATACAATGTTTCAAAAAATATATAATTTAAAAAATACATGTACTATGGAGGTGAAGTCTGCTGGGATCCACTAGGACGATATCCAGGCACTAACTATCGCATGAAAGCAGTGAGCTCAGCAGTCGTCGCCTTTAGATCCTGGATGGTCTTCTCTTGCTGAGTGAGTTTATCCTCTTGCTGAGCAAGCTTATCTTCTTGCTGAGCAAGCTTATTCTCTTGCTGAGCGATGAGCTCTCGGCACTCATGTAATTCACCCTTTAATTGTGAGTTTTCAGAAGATGAAGAACTACCTCTAATTCTCGATGTACCCTTCGGTAATGGACCCCATCCTCTTTATAACCAGATCTAGAGCCTAAAACCTCCTCAAAAATGACATCCTCATTGATTGGTTCTATTGTAGAGTCCTGTGAGGAAAGTCACTCTATTAACTGTGCCTGCAATGAAAGAAAACAAATTCAATATGTTTAGTATAAAACATTACATTCAATAATATTATATTTTAATTGATAAAACTTACATGGGTTTCTTCAGCTTTTTCATTTATCCATTGATTCTTCTTTTTATCAAAATGAAGAGTATTCCACAGATGAAGTCTTGATGGCTCCTCTCCAGTAACAGGATCTCTCTGAAAAGAAACAATAATAATTTAAAACAATAATTTAAGACAATAATCTAATACAATTATCAATGTATCAATGGAATAATCTAATACAATGTATCAATGTAATAATCTAATACAATGTATCAATGTAATAATCTAATACAATGTATCAATGCATCAATAATAATCTAATACAATGTATCAATTCATCAATGTAATACAATTATCAATGTATCAATGTATCAATGTAATAATCTAATACAATGTATCAATGTAATAATCTAATACAATTATAAATGTATCAATGTAATAATCTAATACAATGTATCAATGCATCAATGTAATACAATTATCAATGTATCAATGTATCAATGTAATAATCTAATACAATGTATCAATGTATCAATGCAATAATCTAATACAATGTATCAATGTAATAATCTAATACAATGTATCAATGTATCAATATAATAATCTAATACAATTATCAATGTATCAATGTAATAATCTAATACAATGTATCAATGAATCAATGTAATACAATTATCAATGTATCAATGTAATAAAAGAAGAAAATTGGGTGAACTATATGACTATGATACCATAAAAGAAGACAATCAACTCTTGAACTCTCTTATTCTTGGCATACTTGGAACCTGTCCAAATTCATCTTAGTGAATGTCTCCCAGACTGATTTTCTGGGCTATATAATTAGTGGCATTTCAGGTCATGTCAGGCCTCAATAACTCCCAAGTTTATGTTTGATCTCATCATTGCTACATAGTGGCATATTGGGAAGCCTCAACAACTTCCTCTGTACCTTTGATCTCATCAATGTCAGCATGCAGGTATGATTATACATCTATCTGGATACTTATTGCCCACTCTCCTTGATTGACTTCACTTATTTTAAGTTGCTGGCATTCTTCAGCCTTATGTCTGTGCAATGTGCTGCATAAGGGATCCTGAACAGATGTGGCTTCTCTAACAACTTCTGCCCTTTCCTTTTATACTATGGACCTTCGTTCGTAACCTCTTGAACAATAGACTTGTTGATCTCCTAAACAAAATCCCTTATCAGACTTGGAATGCAGTCGACATTGTTAATCTGATTTGAGGCATCCACTGACTTGTGGAATAGGTATATCTGTCAAATTAAACAAGGAGTTTATGGTATTCCTTTTTGTCAGCCCACACATCGAATGTCACCTATATACATCTGAGTGGCTCTGGAATTAGTTGATTCAGGCCTTGATATCCTTTATCTCTACATCCAGTTATGGAATTTGTATCTCCTATAGTGCAGGAAGCTCAACACCTAAACTAGCCTTAGAGCAAAATTTAGTTAGTGTCCACCAAGGTGTGTGCTGGGATGTGATTGAAGTAGAACTTACTACCGATTGCAATCCTAAGTTGGATCTAGCACTCAACATAGATGCTGGATCAAATCTTAAGTTTGGATCTAGCACTCAACATAGATGCTGGATCAAATCTTTCATAAATATGACTACACTAGATTTATAACACTACAACAATATCAGACCATAAAATACATAAATATAAAAGCACTAGGTTCACAGTATTCCTTACCATATCATAAGAGTGAGCCGGTATAGACTTCGATCCAGTGAGAGCAGCATATGGCTGCAATTCCCGATTAGATTTATTTGTTTCTGATTTTTTTTACATCAAAGAATTAATGAAAATGGTTACATGAGTTTATAAAAAATAAACTATTAAAATATTTGTATGGATGTATTTACCTTATACTCATCTGAATAAAAGTAATCACATAGAAAGTCCCAGTCACTCTGCGAGACACGAGATGGCTTATTTTATTTTGCTAAGCTCACACTTGTGTCCCCACCGTGACTAATGAAGTGGATATGAAGCCGATATCTAAATTCTCGATAAACTTTATTCATTTGAAACTCAATACCTTTTTTAATATGATCTAAATTCATATCAAGATCGAACTTCTCCTACAAGTATATATATATATAAATTATAAAAGTTATAAGGTATATTAAGTACATTAAACGTAATCTAAAGTAATCTAATACAATTATACTAGCCTGAAGTCGATCGATCATAGATGCTTTCTGTGCATCAGTGATCTCACTCCACTTCCTGACCGCAAGTGGTGCCATGTCACGTACTACCACTCCTATCTCGGTCAGAAACTCAGAGCGAAACTCTCCTAATGGTCGTCCAACCTCAGGTGGCAGAAGAATAGGCAACTTCTGTCCACGACGCGTATCAATCAGATGTGTGGACTTGTATCCGCGAGCAGGACCTCGGCCCTTCTTCTTTAATGATGTAGCTGCAAACATAATGAACTAAATTAGTGCAAAATAACATAAAGAAATATAGACAAATAATATAAGTTTAAAGTAGAGTTATTACATGATGCGCCGACAGATGACCCCTCTGTCAGAGCTGGAATGTAAGGAGAATCATCTCGCCTCGATGTAGCAGGAGTATCTCTCGAAGACATCTGCAAACAAACATACAAACTAGAATTAACAAATAAGAAAGTATAAGAACATATAGTTATAATAAGTAAAAAAAAATGAATGCTACCAAATTAATCACTGTCATCACTAATATGCTCATTTTCTTCATCATCCTCCATATCGGAACTATGTATAGATCCCTCACTGTCATAATCAGCTAGTGTGTCGTCCTCCTCTGCATCTTCGCATATAAAGTCATCTTGACCGACATCACTTTGACCTCTAATGTTTTCTTGAATTGCAACTAATTCAGCATCAGTGTCCGTACGCCGAGATGTTATTAAGTCCATGTTAGGTTGCTCACATATGAATCGAAGGGCTGCTGAATCATCTTCTTGATATACTTTCCTGAACATCATCATCTTTTTTTGGAATATCCCACAAATGACGATGACTAACCTTGTATACCACTTTCAATTAGAATTGTTCTTCAAATCATCCAAGTAGAAAACCTTTTCAGCTTGTGATGCTAAATGAATGGCTCATGTTTGTACCATTCCAAACTAATATTTATACTTGTAATATTATAATGTTGTTGCATTCTCCTGTGCTTTGGTTCAGTTTCAAACCATTTGCACTTGAACATTATCGCCTTACAACCTTTAACAAAATGAAATTCAAGGACCTCTAATAATATACCATAAAAGTTAATTTCTTCTCCTAGATGAGTAGAGGGAACACAAATGCCACTATTCTGTGTTTTATGGCCGACATCCCGAGTAACAGTGATAAATTTAACGCCGTTCACCACACAGCCAGTATACGAGAAACACGACTGTCGGGACCAATAGCCAATGAATAAAGCTCATCAGTAGCTTCAGATGCCCCAGCAAAATGCTTATTTAACATCTGGATAAACCAAACATCAACGTCATTTGAAATAAAGACATATGATATATTAATTGACAATATAAATGAATGTACGGGCTTACTTCATTTTTAAACCACTCCAAAAATCTTTCCTTTTGTAATTGGTCCTAGTTGTTCCGGTCTAGTTGGATTTAGCTGATCAATGTGTTGGCTATAGAGAACATTACGCTAATGAGCACTATAGAAAATTGCATGATATGAAGAAATAATTTTACAAGTATACTTACTTGAGAAATGGTTGCACCTCTGGACAATTATTGATGAGGTACCAATGTACTTGTTTTAAAGTTTTATCATCTAAATGCACCATTCTTCCTTTTCCAAGAGGCCACCAACGAGTTGCAAATATATTTAATTGCTTGTCCAAATGGCTATCCGAATCAAAATTTCGTTCCGGACGATTGAATTTTGTTTCTATGCCTCGAAGATACATTGAACAAAATGTTAGAGACTCGTTGACAACATAAGCTTCTGAATTGAACCTTTCGGACGAGCCTTATTACGTACGTATTGTTTATACATACGAAGTGCCCTTTCGAAAGGATACATCCATCTACTTTGAACAGGTCCGGCAAGTAAGGCCTCGTAAGGCAAATGAATTGATAAGTGCACCATAACGTCAAAAAATGCTGGTGGGAACATTCGTTCAAGCTTACATAAGATCACCACAATCTGCTCTTGTAACAACTTCAAATCCCTAACATACAATGTCCTTGAACAAAGTTGTTGAAGAAATTAGAAAGCTCAATTAAAGTACTACTCTCATGTTTCTGCAAGAATGGTTGAATGCCAATAGGTAACAATCTTTGAAGTAGTACATGACAATCATGTGTCTTCAAACCGGATATCTTTCCATCACCTTCATTTACGCACCTTGAAATATTGGAAGAATATCCATCGGGCACCTTCACAGATTTTAGCCACTTACAGAATTGTCTTCTTTCATCTAATGTTAAGGTGTAAGATGCAGGAGGCTTATAAACTCTATTACCTTGAGTTTGTAACCACAACTCCCTTCGGATCCCCATTGAAGCCAGGTCCTCTCTTGCTTTATATGTGTCTTTTGTCTTACCTTCGATGCTTAATAAAGTTCCCACGACATTGTCACAAATATTCTTCTCAATATGCATTACATCTAAGTTATGTCTCAATTTTAATGATGACCAATACTCCAACTCGAAGAAAATGCTCTTCTTATACTAATTCAACTCATTTGGTGCTCGCTTTCGCTTTCGATGTTTATTGTTTGGATGCTTTCCGGACTGTTCAGCAGCTATGTGTTCTAATTGCATTAAAATTTCTTCTTCGGTCAAATTTTTGGTTTGACTCCATGCTCTCTACTTCCATCATGGAGTCTACTATTTCGCCACTTGTGATAAATAGGCAAGTAACGGCGATGTCCCATATAGCAAATCTTGTCTTTCAGCTTTTTGGATGAGGTTTGCTCATTACAAACTGGACATGCCTTATAACCCTTTGTGCTCCAACCAGATAATAATGAGTATGCTGGAAAATCATTTATAGTCCATAAAACAGCTACGTGCATCTAAAAACTCTCTTTGGTAGATGCATCATATACATCAACACCTTCGGTCCATAAATGTTTAAGTTATCCACTATTGTCCTTAAAAAAATATCCATATCCCTTCCTGGAGATTTAGGACCGGGGATAAGCAACGACATCATAAAGAATGTCTCTTTCATATATTTCCATGGAGGCAAGTTATAAGGTACTAAAATGACGGGCCACATACTGTATGCATTACTCATGTTCCCAAATGGATTGAATCCGTCTGAAGCACCTAACCTTACATTTCTTGGTTCACTGGCAAAATTAGGATACTTTTGATCAAAATCTTTCCATGCTTCTCCATCTGCTGGATGCCGTAACACCCCATTTGTGATCAGTCGCTTATCATAATGCCACCTCATATCTTCAGCTGTATATCTTGAGGCATAAAGACGTTTCAAACGAGGTGTGAGTGGAAAATACCGTATAACTTTATAAGGTATCTTCTTACCTTTATCTCAACCACTTGGTACCTAGGCTCGTTGCATACCGGACATTTTTCTAAAGAGGCATTCTCCTTCCAAAAGATAGCACAATCATGCTTGCATACATGTATGTTCTCGTAGCCTAAACCCAACTCATTCATCTTCTTTTTGGCCTCATAGTGCGAAGATGGTATCCTAGTACCATTCGGAAATGCCTCTTTCAATAGTTCAAGCAACATATTGAAAGACTTATTTGTCCACCGATTGAGGACCTTAATGTGCATTAACTTCACTAAGAATGTCAAAGCAGAAAACTTTTTACATCCAGGATAAAGCTCAGATTCCACCTCATTGAAAAGATCATCCAATTTCTTACTGTGATCGATCCTTCCATGGTCAGACATCATCGGATTGTCATTATCATTGCCAACCTCAGTATGAGCACCACTTGGGCCAGTGATGTCCTGCAATACTTCGACCATCTCATCTTGTTCCTTTCTGGGTCATCATCTTCATTCTCATTTTCATCTGAGACATTGTTTCCAAACTGTTCTCCATGAAAATACCACGTCTGATACATCTTCGAGAAACCCTTTAACATACAGTGTAATTTAA
Source organism: Calamus simplicifolius (assembly GCA_900491605.1). Classification (NCBI taxonomy): domain Eukaryota; kingdom Viridiplantae; phylum Streptophyta; class Magnoliopsida; order Arecales; family Arecaceae; genus Calamus; species Calamus simplicifolius. Next base: position 9,772 of record UESW01004877.1, read on the forward strand.
CTAAATCAGGCTTATGCCATTTGCCATTATAACACCGCACACAAGGACAACGTATCTTCCCTTCTTCATTAACATGAAGCCTTACCTTTTCTATGAACTTCTTAATACCGGCATCATATTCTGGATAATTTTGTTTTTATGTATCCAACTCTTATCATCGGCATTGTTGGATAACATCAAATCTGAGTAAAAATAGTGAACATCATTTAAAGAAATTCAGATTTATCTCAAAAATATCCTACTCGTTTAAAGAAAATCTCTAAAACTCATGTAAACCATATATGGAGCTGCAAATATATAACACCAAGAATGTGTATTTACAACAGCAAGGAGGAAAATTATAAACATTATAGCTGAAAATAAACAGAACAAAACCTTCTATTGGTCAAACACAGAATAAAACAAACTTTGAAAATCTAAAACATTCATGTTACCCCTCAAGAACATCAATAAGAAATGTACCTCTAAGAAAATAGGTGTACAAAATCTGAAAAGAAGCGAAGAAATGCTGTTTTCCTTTGTCCTCCCTCAAGCTTTTCTTCAACCTGCATATAATTTGGTGATATAAATTCAAGTATCTGGAAAAGTAGCATGAATTATTCAATGACTGCAATCATCAAATTTTGATTATTAGTTGAATATTTCCATAGAATAATAAAAGGCGAAGATAGAATCTATATAATCTTCTAATACATTAGCAAAGCTTCAAAGCACTTGATCTTTAAGCAAAGAAGATTGCACTTATTATATCAATCAACATTTAAGGTTCTGTCCCAAAATAATATTTCTTTATCACTGCTCCAATTAAACCCAAAAAAGCTTGTCACGTTATTGATTCACAAAGCAACTTCTTGAAACAATGTACCATTGGATAAGCACCTGGGCTATACCTTAAAGCTTCTAATTATCAGGTCCAATCCCATTATCTCACTGAACTTCAGACCTGCCTTTTTTTTTTCTTCTTCTGAAATGTTTACCTTCTTCATGCTAGTGCAAAACCTGCAGTCATAGATACTTTAAGGTCATGAACCATTGTTTTTTACCTATAACCTATCGAACATATCTAAAATCACAAAAACGTGCAATTGGAATAACATGACATCAAATAATAATGCCTCCACAACCATCTCTTCAACAATGTTCACCATTCTTCATGAAACACTATGTTGCTGAGAACAACAAACTATCACTACTTGGCCTCCTCTGTGTTTTCTTGGAAATCAATAGTTGTATTCATCTAATTCTCCAAGACATCTTAACTCTTTTAAAGTTCAAGATTCAATCGGATAAATCCATCCAGACATACAAGGATTAAATACTCATCTCTATAAACAAATTTTATTGTGCATGGAACTGGGTTAAAGAGCAAGTAGATATGATTTCTTATTCCAGTACCACCGTAAACATACCATGAAAGGTGACATCCATGACCAAGAAATGAACCGTGCTCAAAATGGATTAGTCATGGATAAAGTTGGGGCTACATCATGAAACTAAGAATTGGGTGGTAATCGCATATTCGCCTATCAAGTGAAGAAGAGGTTGGACTGAAAGCAAATGCATAAAAGAGAACACGAACATCAACAAGAAGCCAGATCAAGATTTCAGAACACCATTGGATCAAATGCCGAAGAACAATCCAGAATGGAGTCATTCAGTCAGTCAATAATCGATCTTTTTCAAGATAAAACAGAAGGAATCATCGAAGTTATCTACATGATCATTGATTTCTATCTCCACCGTTACCTCCAACACAACTCTCCAATTCCGAGTGGTGATCAAATGTCAATTTTTGCCCTTTTTTTTCTCATTCTCATCACTCCTTGTCCGCATCGAATTTGACATCCACGAAAGAACCCAAACATAAGCGAGATCACGGAAAGAATGAGATCACGAACCAATTAAAATCCACATATTCTAATACTTGGCAATCACTCCAAAAGGAGTAAGTATCGTCCAACGGCCGATCACAACCCTACGGTTCCACATAACAGAATGGTGATTCTTGGAATAGAAATCTAACCTTCTTCTCGTCCACTTTTGAGAAGGGTGGTGGAGCGAACGGCACCGGCAGGGATCTGGGCGGAGCGCGAGGCAGCCGACGGGCAGGTGAAGGAATAAGGAGGCCGAGGATCGACACGCTTTGTAGGTAGTGCGGTGGCAAAAGCTAACAACGACGACAGCAGTGCGAGCAGAGGGAAAATTAAAACCCCCCAAATCAGAAAATAATAAAATCGAAAAAAAAAAATCCAAGTGAAAGAAGAATCGCGAGCAAGAGGGTTTTATAAAGCCCTTCTTCTTCTCACATCGTCCGAGGGCTGACAGAGAGGAGCTCTCGGCGTCCGCAGCGAGGGTTCTAGCTCTGACGACGCTCTCTAGCCTGGGGGCTGACGGCAAAGAGGAGCTCTCTAGCGTCCGGGCTGACGGCGGAGCCGTCCTGACGGCGGAGACGAGCTTGGGGGGAAGACGGCGGGAGCAAGGGTTTCACGAAATAAAGTCGCGGGAGGGTTTCAGGCGAAGTATTAGGGGATCTTATTACGACGAAATTAACTTTCATCGTAATAAGGTCACGTAGCAAAGAAATATTTTTTTCACTCTTTACGATAAATTTCAACATTCGTCGTAATAAGTTGTTCTATCATAAAAAATATATCTCAGACCTATTACGATGAATTATAACATTCATCGTAATAAGTCTTTTTATTACGGTAAAAAATTATTTTTTGCCGTAATAAATAGAAAGAAAAATAAAAAAATTAAATTCGTAAAATACAACATGGACCTATTACGACGAATTATAACATTCATCGTAATAAGTCTTTTTATTACAGCGAAAATTTTTTCACCGTAATAAATAGAAAGAAAAATAAAAAAATTAAATTCATAAAATACAACATGGACCTATTACGACGAATTTAATATTCATCGTAATAAGTCTTTTTATTATGGCGAACAATTATTTTGCCGTAATAAATAGAAAGAAAAATAAAAAAAAATTAAATTCGTAAAATACAACATGGACCTATTACGATGAATTATAACATTCATCGTAATAAGTCCTTTTATTACGGTGAAAAATTATTTTGCCGTAATAAATAGAAAGAAAAATAAAAAAATTAAATTCATAAAATACAACATGGACCTATTACGATGAATTATAACATTCATCGTATAAGTCTTTTATTATGGCAAAAAATTATTTCGCCGTAGTAAATAGAAAGAAAAATAAAAAAATTAAATTCGTAAAATACAACATGGACCTATTACGACGAATTATAACATTCATCGTAATAAGTATTTTTATTACAGTGAAAAATTATTTACCGTAATAAATAGAAAGAAAAAAAAAAAATTAAATTCGTAAAATACAACATGGACCTATTACGATGAATTTAATCATTCGTCGTAATAAGTCTTTTTATTACGGCGAAAATTATTTTGCCATAATAAATTAGTTTTACGAAGAATTTAATTTTTATTTCGCCGTTATAAATAACTTATAACGATGAAAATATGTCGCCATAATAGGTTCGCCATAAATACCATACTTTCTTGTAGTGATTTATACTTCGCATAGGGAGTGGTTTGCAACTTATAAAGAATCTGATGGAGGGAGTGTATGCCTTGGTGATAATCATCCTTGTAAGGTTGCTGGAGTTGGAAGCATAAGGGTGAGGATGTATGATGGGGTTATAAGGACTTTGACCAATGTCAAACATGTCCCGGAGTTGAAGAAGAATCTAATTTCTTTGGGCTACCTGGAGAAGCATGGGTATGCTTTTGGAAGCCAGACGGGGAGTGGATGTTTGAGGATAACCAAGGGTGCATTAGTGGTGATGAAAGGGAGAAGGTTGAAAAATAATCTCTATCAGATGGAAGGCTCAGTGGCCATAGATGGTGCAGAGGTGCTAGCAGCGGCACAGGAGGAACAGTTGGTCTATAAACTGTGGCACTATCGAATGGGACACATGAGTGATAAAGGGCTTATAGAACTCAGCAAAAGAGGTCTGATTCCAGCACTTAAGAAGGAGGACAATGACATCTGTGAGCCCTGTATTTATGGCAAACAACATAGGGTGAGATTTGCCAGCAGTTTCAAGCAGAGTGAAGGTATTCTGGAACTAGTTCACTCAGATGTATGGGGACCGGCCCCTGTGTCAGCCAGAGGTGGGGCTAAGTATTTTTTGACCTTCATTGATGACTACTCCAGGAAGGTATGGGTATATCTGATAAGAGAAAAATCAGAGGTATTTTTTCGGTTTAAAGCTTGGAGAGTTGGTGTTGAAAAGGAGACAGGAAAACCAGTGAAGTGTTTGAGATCTGACAATGGAGGGGAGTATACAAGCAATGAATTTAGAAGCTACTGTGAGGAAAATGGGATCCAACGCCATTACACAGTGAGGATGACTCCCCAGCAGAATGGTGGCAGAGAGGATGAATCGTACATTGACAGAGAAGGCTAGGAGTTTGAGGCTGCAGGCATCACTGCCCAAGGTCTTTTGGGGTGATGCAATTATGTTCTCTGGTTTTCTTATTAACAGGTCCCCTAATAGAAAACTTGATGGAGGCATTCCAGAGGAGATCTGGAGTGGGAAGAAGGTGGAGCTTGGACACCTAAGGATTTTTGGTTGCCAGCCTATGCACATGTGGAGGCAACTGAAAGGAGCAAGCTGGACCCAAAATCACAAAGGCTGATCTTCATCGGGTATCCACAGGAGTTAAAGGCTATTTGCTATGGAGTTCAGATTCACAGAAGTGTATCATCAGTAGAGACATTATTTTTGATGAGAAGAGCATCTTGAAGAGGTCAGAGATTGCAGATGGAGCTGAAAAGGCTGAACAGGACAGCAGTGGACAGCATTGGCTGACAGGTGATGTACCTTTTACTTCTACTTCAAAACATGCTTCTTTTGAGGTGGAGTTTGGTATGAATGTTCCAATACATGTAAAAGATCAGCCAGGAGAGCCATCAATCCAGAAGGAGGTGCAGGTGGAGTCACACACTTCAGCTTTGAGAGATGATCAAAGGGGTGTGGCACTACACAAGGCAAAGCGTACCATCATCAAACCTGCTCGGTATCGCATTGATGACATGATTTTCTATGCTCTAATCACTGCAAATGAAGATCCAGAGACCTTCCAAGAAGCCATGGAAAGTTCAGAAAGAGACTCATGGATGCAGGCCATGATGGAGGAGATGGAGTCCCTGGAAAAGAATAAGACATGGCAGCTAGTGGATCTACCTAGAGATGCTCGGGCCATTGGTTCAAAATGGGTGTTCACAAAGAAGGAGGCACCTTCAGAGTAAGGTGGAGTCAGATACAAAGCAAGGCTTGTTGCTAAGGGGTTCTCACAGAGAGAGGGAGTGGACTACACAGAGGTATTCTATCCAGTGGTACGTCATGCTTCAATTCGTATGTTATCTCTCGTAGCACAACATGGTATGGAGTTGCAGCAGATGGATGTGAAGACGGCTTTCTTACATGGGAGTCTAGAGAGAGGATATACATGAAGCAACTAGAGGGTTTCAAGGAATCTGGATTGAAAGAAAAAGTATGTCTACTAAAAAAATCGCTCTATGGTTTGAAGCAGTCACCCCATCAGTGGTACAAAAGGTTTGACACTTTTATTTTGAGCCTTGGATTTTCTAGATGTGAACATGATACTTGTGTCTATGTGAAAAATGTGGATGAGGATGATGCACTGTATCTCTTTCTGTATGTGGATGATATGCTTATTTTCAGTAGGAGTGTTGAAACAATGAATGGACTGCTTATGCATTATCAACAGAATTTGAAATGAAGGATTTGGGGTCAGCTAGGAAGATACTTGGGATGAAAATTTATAGAGATAGGACCAAGGAAATTCTACACTTGTCATTGGGTGGATATATTCAGAAGGTGTTGGAGAGGTTTGGGATGGATAAGGCCAAACCAGTTGGAACACCTTTGGCTAGTCACATGTCTCTTTCTAAGTTACAGAACCCCCAGACAGATGAGAGAAAGAGTACATGGAGAGAGTTCCATATGCCAGTGCCGTGGGCAGCATTATGTATGCTATGGTGTGTTGCAGGCCTGACATAGCATATGCAGTGAGCCAGGTGAGCAGATTCATGGCGAACCCAGGGAAGGATCACTAGAAGGAACTCAAGTGGATTTTGAGGTACCTTCAGGGAACCATGGACTTGGTCTAATTTTTGGGTAGCAAGAAAGACCTAAGGAGAAATCTAATATCCCAAGTAAATCATTAGGTCCATTGGAAGGGTTTGTGGATGCAAATTTTAAAGGCGATCTGGATACAAGAAGGTCTACCACAGGGTATGTGTTCAACATGTATGGTGGATTAATTTCTTGGAGATCAATCCTTCAACCTATTACAGCTTTGTCTACAACAGAAGCTGAGTATATAGGGATTACAGAAGCTGCCAAGGAGGCTCTTTGGTTGAAGAGACTCGTCATAAAAATGGGAGTGAAGCAGGGTACAGTATTGCTATACAAATAGTCAGAGTGCCCTGCAGTTGACTCAGAACCCAATCTATCAAGCACGAACAAAGCATATAGATGTGAGGTATCACAGAATCAGAGAATTGATGGAAGAAGGTGAAGTGGAGCTGGTAAAAGTTTATACAAAGAAGAACTAGGCTGATGCACTTACGAATGCTCTTCCACGGGATAGCTTTCTCTCATGTGTGACACTGATGGGTCTGAGGGAATGTGCAAATTTTTTAGCATGTTTGAAGCACCAAGGTGGAGATTGTAGAGCCTGGTGTGGTACTCCAAAGCTTAAATCCTAGGATGGAGGTTTATAGGCTCCACATTTAAGGCCCAGGTTATTGGGTCTTGAGGGGGCTAGTCTATCATTGGGCTGGGTTTGGGCCCAAGGTGTGGGCTAGTCTAAGGGAGTTTTTTAGGGTTTATTATTCATATAATAAGGCACCGGTTCATATGTGGTGCTGGTTTTATTTTGGTGGCTGTCATGGGACGGGGTTGATATAATCATGTAACGATGATGATTATAGATGAATGAAAGAAACTCTTTCTCTCAAGAATAAGCTATCACTCTCCTTTTCTCTTATCCACATCTTTCTCTTTTTCTCACATATAGATGCCCTAGATTTCTAGGATTTTATTGCTGTCATCTCTGTCCTAGCCATCTCTTGGAACCGCCTCTCTTAAGGAAGAAGAAGGAAGAAACCCTAGCAGCACCTTCTACTTGGGCAGCGTCTCTTGATTTTTGGATCAGATTTGAAGGTTCACGTGAGGAAGAAGATAGGCCATGACCTTCTCTTACAATCTTGGGGTGCAAGAAACCAAAGAAAATCCTAGTTGCTAATCAATCCGGGAAGATTACCAAGATCAAGATCCAAAATTCTGCTACAGAATTTCAGCAGGGATATCATCTCACTTCCGCATCTCCATATGACTTGGGGCTGGTCGAATGCGTGCTATGCTCTAAGGGTAGAAAGAGAACGATGCACTCTTCATATTACTCCAGTACAACCAGCTCGAGGCAAGGAGTGCCCATGATTAGAGTTTTATTACTTCTCTAACCAACTGCACAAATCTAAAGTGGTTGGATCTATCCAGCAATGCTCTTGGAGGCAGTTTTCCTAGCTCTATTGCAAGCCTTTCCAAGCAACTAGAGCGGCTATTCTTGAGCCGGCTTCAGATGTCGGGGCCGATTCCCCAGGAGATCGAGAACCTCAAGGGATTACAGCAACTCGATCTCGGTGATAACCTTGTCAGCGGCAACATCCCCTCTACCGTCGGGAAGCTTCATAACTTGGTCAAATTAACTTTGTTCGGAAACAAATTTTCAGGGCCAATACCAGCCTCCCTTGGCAATCTCGCTAACCTTGAAGTGCTTAATTTGGGACACAATAATCTGCAAGGATTCATTCCAAAAAGCTTCGTAAATTACAATTACAACTTTCTAGATACGCTGATCCTTTCATACAACCAGCTCAGTGACACTATACCGAGCGAGGTTCTTAGCATTTCTTCTCTTACAAAGGTCCTTGATCTGTCTCATAATTCTCTGGTTGGGTCCATTCCACCAGATGTCAAAAAGTTGAAGCATCTTGCTGAGCTGGATATTTCTGAAAACAAACTCTCTGGTAAAATTCCTAGTGCTCTTGGCGATTGTGTGACGTTGCATTACCTTTCCTTGGAAGGCAACTTCTTTGAGGGAGATATTCCTGTTCAGTTGAGCAATTTGAAAAGTATGCAATGGCTTGATCTTTCACACAACAAACTATCTGGCCAAATCCCAGATTTCTTCGGTGACATTGGTACCCTCCAATATCTCAATCTATCCTTCAATGATTTTGAGGGCCCAGTGCCAATTAAAGGTCTCTTCACAAATACGAGTGCAGTTTTTGTTCAAGGCAATGATAAGCTCTGTGGGGGTGATCCAAGGTTGCGGCTTCCACCATGCCCAGAGGAAAGGAAAACATTTGCTTCACTCAAAAATATACTCACAATTGTCATGGTATCTCTTGGTTTGATTGTTCTCCTTCTAGCTATTCTCGGTTGGAAGAAATTCCCGAGAAAAAGACACCCATCCGAGTCTTCATCGGAGGATCGATGTAAATTTGTTTCTTATAGTGAACTGTACAAAGCAACTGGTGGGTTTTCTTCTGTCAATCTAATTGGGGTCGGGAGTTTTGGCTCTGTGTATAAAGGAGTTCTAGAAGCCTACGACAAGGTTGTTGCAGTGAAGGTACTCAACCTTCATGAAAAGGGAGCTTTGAAGAGTTATCTAGCTGAATGTGAAGCCTTAAGGAACATACGGCATCGGAATCTCATCAAGATCATTACTACATGTTCAAGCATTGATCACGCTGGAAATGATTTCAAAGCTCTCGTCTTCGAGTTCGTGCCTAATGGGAGTCTAGAAAGTGGTTGCATCCCAAGGCATCCAGCAATTACAGGTCAAGGCAGTTTAGCCTGGCTCAAAGGTTAGATGTAGCCATCGATGTTGCCTTGGCGCTAAAATATCTTCATCATCACCATGGCCAGACCCCAATTGTACATTGCGATGTGAAGCCGAGCAATGTTCTTATCGACGATGAAATGTGTGCTCACTTGGGTGACTTTGGATTACCAAAGCTTCTGAGTGGAGACAACTCCATATCAGCTCAAAATCCAAGTTGCTCGATTGCAGTAAAAGGATCAATAGGATACATAGCTCCAGGTAAGTATTCCGAACTTACGTAGCATTTCTCCTTCGTAACTCTTTGTAAAATTTTGGAAATTCGCTTCCATGAACATCTAAATATTGGATTGCAGAGTACGGAACGGGTGCTAAAGTTTCCACGCATGGAGATGTGTATAGTTACGGGATACTGCTGTTGGAGTTGCTGACAGGAAAGCGGCCTACTGATAAGATATTTAAAGATGGTTGGTCACTTCGTAATTTTGCTGAGATGGGGTTTCCTGAAAGAGTAATGGAGATAGTGGACGCTAGTATGCTCTTAAACATGGAAACTGGTAGCCTGAGTGAAAGCATTGCTAGAGAGAGAACAACGGGATGCTTGGTCTCTATTAAATAAAACAAGACCCATTATTTTGTTGTAACCCCAGTATTGCTTATGTGTAGGGCTTGATGTCCAAACTTTATTATTGTGGTGTTAAGGGTTTGTAACCCAAAACTTTTAGTATTCAGTAATGAATTTGGCTTAGTTATATATAATAGTGTTATGTGTGAAAAATTTTGTGACGCCTTGCGTGCCCGGCACGCGACGGGTTGTCATCCTAGCCCGATATTGGGTCTGAGGCGTGACAATGCTCGAAACCGCTCTCTTGTGTTCGACTGAAGCACCAAATGCGCGGCTGGATATGCATACTGTGTTGAACAACATGAAGGCAATTAGAGCTGCGTTCCAAAAGCTGGGATCTGATAGATAGTCCACTAGCCTGTCAAGACTATGTGTCAGTTTATGGTTCTTTGTTTGGTTTTACTGTGTTCTTTGTATAAGATATGAGGTGTTTCACACTTCAAGTATTACTTTGTATAAGAGAACAAGTTTCTTTTTTATAGTTTTTAATTATGATAGATGATATTTTAGAAAAATCTAATTATTGTACCTTCTCAGTTATGATATGTTTTTATCAAGCAACTTGTATTTATTGCTCCAATGCAAAATAATTTTTAAGTCCAACAACAAAAAGGGCACAACATAATCTTTTTAAGAGTATTATAATCATCAATTCCACAACTTCGTTCTACTATAATGTCATCTTTCAGTACCATATCTTATTATATATTCTTTTCTATAGAACTCAACAAATTTATCGTTACACAATAGCTTTAGAATAGTGAGTATGAGTGCTACACTTTGCTTTACTCTATTTACTATACATATAAGATTTGCAGAAATCTAGCTTATTAATTTTATACTATCAATTAGATCTCTTTTAGACAACTCCACTTTCATCTTCTCACTCATATGCCCTAACTATAAAAATTATAATCGAGCAATGTCTGAATTTGATAACTCCCAAGATGAAGAAATCATAATAGCACTGATAATACTACTTTCAACCAAGTGATATAAGCCATTCATCAGCCTTAATTTAAGAAAATTAGATTTCTATCAATTCCAAAACCTATTAAGTTTTCAGAGACCTCACAATGCCATGAAATATTTTAATATAATTAATCCAATCCAAACAATATTTACAGTTTTATTGTCATCTAATAGAATATTTTCTGCTTTTAATTGATAGGTAAATAACTATTTTCTTTAGCTCTTTAGATTACAGGTTATTTCTTACATTGTTAATTGAGAGACTCTCTTTCATGCAATAATTGTTGCCCATTTTAGCAACCCAAGAGGAGGGAAGGGTGAATTGGGTTTCTTAAAAATTTAATTTACTAGCAAGTATGTGCACTTATATTTTCTTTTACAAATAAATAATGTCTAGTGATGTGAAACTAATATGTAAACAACTACATATAATATCACACACAAACACACCAAGATTTAATGTGGTTCGATGCCAAACCTGGCACCTACGTCCATACCCCAAGAACCTCTTGGGAATCCACTAAACACCACTAGCCTACCTGGCTAGCAAGTTTATTTTCGGGCACAAGCGAGCCTTACAAATACACTCAAGGGTAGTCCTCTACTCTCACAGGTTTCACAACTATGAAAAATAAATCAAAGCACAATAAATGTAATATTTATACAAGATGCTCCTAATAAATTAAGTGCACAACAACAATAATGAAGCATTCGTGGAAGCCTTGAATGCTCTTCAAAGAAAGTTGTTGGAGCTTTAACACTACATCAAGAATCAGAAGTAAATGCACTCCGAGTGGCTTTGAAACAATCAATGCAAATCTTCAATAATTTCTTACAAAATATTTTTCTCTCTTTTTTACATGATTTTTCTTATAATTTTTTGCTGATATTTTTCGCACCGAATCACTGTTCAACTGGCATATAAATACCCAAAAGAAATATAGCCGTTATATGAACGTTGTGTGATAGAACAAGAGAGAGAGAGAGAAAGAAAATATGCATGTCAGCGCACCCTCTCTCTTCAGGACAATTGACACAATCTTGTAACCTATGAAAATTGGGTAGAGTTCTACTAGCCTTTATGTTGCACACCATAAAGTATTAGTGAACTCTATCTAATTGCCATAATTCACCAGCTCAAAAATCTATCCCGATAAAAACATTTCATACATGTTCATTAAATTCATTCATAACATCATATCACAGTATCACGTGTCCCTACTCATATATATATATATATATATATATATATATATATATATTTTCCTATAACATCCTTAGGCAATTTATAGGATCATAATCACAATCAACATACGAGTCACGAGTCACACTAATACATAAATTATACTTATAATTTTCTTGAGAATAGTCTTTATCTCATTTCATAAGGGTCCATGATACATCACAGAGTATCAACTGCATATACACATATATACAAATGCATACATAACTCTCATTTTCATATACAAATAAGATTCTGTCTACCTTTTTAACATCCACATTAAAATTTTCCAAGCTAACAAATATTTTCAATATACAATACCAACTCCAAGATCGGGACCATAACTAAGGCCAACCACCTAGTCCTCTCAATCATCTCATTGTCTTGCAATAAAAATATAACAACCATAGAGGGGTACTAAGACCGAAGTTTCAGTGACTGAATAATAATCTAACATGAAGAAATAGATAACCATAATAATCATAATTTCAACAGTATGTTGATACAATATAGTATGTAGAAATCAAAGTACATTTTTAACATGATAATAGATAACATAAAATGTTGCTTATTCTTCAAATAATATACCAGTACTGAAATACTCTATAAATAACTTTTCCTACTAGAAATAACTCATTTATATAAAAATTCATGAATGATGCATTTCTTTATAAACCACAAAAATCTCTTTTATGCAACCCATCTTTTCTTTTTCTCACTTTCTCTGATCCCTACTGGGATCTACACTTGGTCCACCGGCCTCTCATATAAAATCATTCCCATCAGGATATATATATATATATATATATATATATATATATACACCTGATCCATTGGTCCTTTTTAAAAACTCAATGCATGCTTTTTAAATCTTGCCCATCGGCATTTCTTTTTGAAAGCCTTTTCCCATTGGGAATATAATTGGCCCACTAGCCTTTTTAAAACTATATGCATAATTTTAAACCATCATGATGCTAGGCTATGGGTGATGCCTCCGAGGTACCATCCTATAATCGCCCTCCTACATGTGTACTCTCATCAGGTGTATGACTAGCAATAGGTTCTTCGCACAAATAGCACCCCTTACCCGTGCGGTTCACCCAACAAAGTCCTTTATTCCTTAACCCTGAAACTTTGTATTTTCTCTCTATCCTCACGAGCTATATAATAATCAGCTTCACTGAGCTATGATTTCTGCCCTCATGAGCTGCTTGCAACCTGCCCCATTGGGTCTGGTCTAACGTGCACTCATCCCTGGCCCCAGGGATCATTGTACAATTGAATCACAAGGAGGTATCGGCTCAATAGTAGTGTGCAATGCTCATACTACAGCATAGTTTACAGGATGATCAGTTCCATAGCTGCCTGAATGCTCTGTATGACTCATGCATCAAAACATATTCTTTTTAACATTTTTTCATGCACATGCCATGTATGCATCTGAAACTCATGCATCAAAACTCAAGCTCAATTCTTTTGCTTTTAAAACTCATGCTCATAAACTCGTGCTTTAACTCATACTCAAAACTTATGCTTTTAAAACTCATAATGTAAACACAAGCTTTAAACTTATGCTATAAACATATACTGAAACTCATGCTATAAAAACATGTTCAATTTATGCTTTAAAAACCCAGGCTTATGCTCATATTCCATTATATCATGTACTTTACATTTATACTTTGCATATATATATATACACACACACATGTCCATACATGCCTCTCAATTCACATCATCTCTAAACCTCCTGTTACACTTTAACTCAAGTTACTAGAACATACTTTGCTTTCCTCAAACTATAACATTTCTGAAACTCATGCTTTTCATTCCTGGTTTGAAATTGCTATGCTTTACATATAATGTACATCCAGACTTTCTTTAATTTATGCCTTAACTTATATCTCAACTCATGCTTCTCATTCATGCTATATCTTTTACTTTAACCCATACTTACCACATGCTTCAATTATACTACATACTAGATTCTCATCTTCCAGGTTTAAACCATATACATCCATATAGTAAGCTTTTCATATCATAGGCTTACATCAGAATGTTATCATATTATCATGATTCATATCTTTAACATATACTATTAGCTCATACTTTTCATTGATACTCATGCTATCAAACACATGAACTGGACTCAAATCATCCATACATTTTGATAAGTATTCACACATACCTCTATAATGCATACCCTTTTTTTTCAAGACTTGATATGCTTTAACTCCAACTATTAATTCATACATATAAACTCATGCCTATAAACTCAACCTTAACTTCATGCTTTAAGTCATGGCATGCTTCAACTCATGCTTTTCTTTTCTATTTCATAACTAGTACTCTTCCTCAAATTCAGGATCCCTGCTCAGCCCTTACTCTTTCTTCAACCTTGTATTCATTCAGAAGATTGAGATCTATCCTCAAATTTAGATTCCATTATAGAACTCATGTTCATTCCTCAGTTCCATACTCTTTTCTCAGCTCATGCTTTTTGTTAAATCTCATGATCTTTTATGAAACTCAGTCTTTCCTTAAACCTATGCTCTTTTCATGACCCCTATGTTCATTTCTTAGCCTCCTATTCTTTCCTCATTTACATATATATACATATATTCTTTTTCCTTAATTATCTATATATATTCATTAATGAAACTCAAATTCCTTCTTTTAGTTGATACTCTTAGAATGAGACTTATGTTTTTCCCAAGTTCATGTTCTTTTATGAATCCCAACTCTTTTCTCAATTTCATACCTTTCCCTCGTATCCATGTTCTTTTATAAACCTATATTCTTCCCCAAATAACATTCTTCCATTCTTTCCTCAATTTCCTATGCTTTATGAACCTCAGTTCTTTTCACACTTAGTTTTTATTTTGCACCTCATGCTATGCTTTAACTCACGTTATAGACTCTTTTTTTTTGTTTGAAACTCATGCTTTTATAAAAATACACATATATTAGTTCTCATTTCCCCATATTTTAAAAATTCTTTTTTGAAACATCATGTTTAACATAGCACCAATTAAATCTATAATAAAATATCCATACAATCTTTCAAAATAAATTACATAGCCAGATGAGGAACCCACTCGCCTTAGCTGCTAGCATCCCAACTGACACTAATCTTCTGTGCTCTGGCTTCCTAGAATCATCGTCCAAACCTATGCCATCATACATAGACACATATATCATCAGGGTTCACTACAAGAAAATAGTATAATAGTGACAAAAACTTTCATCACTATTCCGTCACAAATTGGGTTTAGTGACGGATTAGTGACGAAAATCTTATCGTCACCATTTTTGCCGTCACTAAAATTTAGTGACGGAAAGAGGTCCATCACAAAATAATAGTGACGGATTTGTGACGGAAAGAGGACCGTCACAAAATAATAGTGACAGATTTATGATGAAATATTCAGTCAAAAATTTGTGACGGAATATATTTTTCGTCACTAAATTATGATGAATTAGTGACGGACTATCCATCACGCATTATTCCATCACTATTCCGTCACAATATTTCCATCACTATTCCATCATAATTTAATGACGGATTAGTGACGAAAATTTAGTCACTAAAACTTTCGTCACTAGTCCGTCACTAATAGTGATGAATTAGTGACGAAACAATCCATTAATCATTGTTATTGTTCCATCACTAATCAATCACTAATATTTTCGTCACTAATCCATCACTATTATTTCTATCAGAAATCCATCATAATCCATCGTTAACCTAATAAAATTTCATCAAATTTTTATTCTTATAAATTTAAAATTGTTTTTAAATTATAATATATTTAATGCATTCTAATGAGATTTATAGATGAAAATTTAAATTTAAGAATAAAAATACATGCCACATGAAAAGGTGGAGATTCAAACAAGCTAGGTGAGTTCTTCGCTGGAATTTTAGTCACAGAAGTCGCATATAGAGTACATGTCTTGCATTTATTACATGCATATGATAAACATTTACAAAGCCCACACTAAAGGCTAACCACATCAAAATAAAGGCTGCAATTGAATCTATCAGCTTCGATTACTATTTCCCTTGCTGCTTCCATACAAGCGAAAGAGGTTAAAGGCAGAGAGACCGGAGAGGCCGACCATGCCAAGGCTAACCACAAATGAACTCGTCATTCCCTCCCCAACTTGGGAACAGAACTTCCCATAGAGATTGCATATCTTCATCCATTGCAGCTTCGACTGCCCGAACTCCCCGAGCACTGCCGATTGCGCTGCTGCTGCCACTGCAGCCAGTGTCACATATGCCATCACCTGCATAGAAACCACAACAGTAAGCACTCATCAACTCATGTCACCAGACCACATATTCCTTCCACTTGCTGATTGAGAACACAATGGAATATAAGGTGAATTGACATGGAATTCTCTTCTCTATAATCTGGCTAGATGGCAAAAAGCAAGAGCTCTGGCAACCTGAGGCCAGAAAACCAATAATAAATGGAGGAGGGTCAAACTGCATTATAACTTGGTGTATCACAATCTCCTACAGTGAGTATGCACTAAAACATCATCTTCAATCCATGACATTAAGAAAATGCCCATATCTTCCATTT
This sequence comes from Calamus simplicifolius, assembly GCA_900491605.1. Classification (NCBI taxonomy): domain Eukaryota; kingdom Viridiplantae; phylum Streptophyta; class Magnoliopsida; order Arecales; family Arecaceae; genus Calamus; species Calamus simplicifolius. The sequence continues at coordinate 26,120 of UESW01004877.1, forward strand.
GAAACTAGATTGCAGGTATGATTGACATGGAATTTGCAGAATCTAGTTACATGGCAGGAAGCAATAACAATGGCATCACAAGTTAATGATAGGCCATAGAACCATAATAAATGCAGAACAATGTAGGCATAAATCTCAGATCAAGTGCATCTCCATAAGCATCATGAAGGCCTTCGCAAGGACAAATTATTCACCACCCACTAGCACTTGTGTGACAAATGCCATGCACTCATGGCACCAAACAGCAGTCCATATATATGTGGCTGACAAGTCATTGGGCTGACATAGACTTTGGCATTGTAATGTAAGAAATTCAGAAAGCTCCAGGCTATACATCTTCAAACTGAAAGAGCATGTCACAAACCTAAATTGACTCTTCACATTTAAGCAAACATTGCCATATTTGAGGAGAGGATGCAATAATAACGTAATACATATTCCTACCAAACATTTGAGTTGTTCCTACTAATATATATTAGTGAACAATATTAGCAACTCAACACCAAGAATATACCTATAAAGGATAATGTCATGTGAAACAATAGTATTCTCTAAGAAAACTAGTATTCAATCCAGTTTAGAAGTAATACTATCTTCATTAATAAAAAATAGAAGAAAATGCACAATTGTGAAGGCTTGAATAAATTATTCTAAACTTAGGTTAAAGATGAGAGCAATATATAAAGAAAAAGAGTAGATTGAGGTCTAAAATTGTTAATAGCTGTAAAATTCTTAGCAAGTGCATTCACAAATAAAACAATTGCTAATGCTGCATGGAACTTTATGGTCTCATGCCCAGCAACAAGTCTTTAGCTAAAACTATACATTATCCAACACAATAAGAGGAACAAAGTATCGTCTTTGTGAAGCTTCAGAGATATTATCCACCGTCTTGCAACAACACTAACAAGAAGATTGTGGGCTATATAAGAAGTCAGGCAGGCACAAGAAATGGAAATAACTCGGTCTCTGTATCCAACATCATATGCAAGGCAAGCAGGACTGGTACTGCTAAGGGCGCAGAGATTCTTGTGGAGGAACGTACAGTACACATATAGTAGACTTGTTGGATGCATGATGATCAGGTTTCTGATGGGTTCTCTTTATTTTCAGATTGAGTACAAAGATTTATATGGTGTGAGCTCACGGTCATTGTACATATACATGCAAATCATACTCATTGGGGTGATATCTGCAAACAATGTTATTCCCCAGATTGGCACGGATATGCTGGTCTATTTCCAAGAGAGAAGATCAAAGATGTACCTACCAATATTCTATCCAGTGTCATGGGTTGTTGGAGAAATTCCATACTTCATCACTGCAACGCTCGCAGTAGTGGGAATTGGAAATGGAATGGCAGGCATTGCTGCACAGAGTGTTTCAGTTTTCCTGCAGTACTTGTTGGTGCTCTTCATCTTCACACTGTGCACGACTTATTTTGGTATGATGCTGACATTCCATAGCTTTCAAACTCTTACTAGAGAGCTGGATTTCTAAATTCTTAAGAGGTTATGTTTAGTAATATATTGTACTGATGTTAGTCAAAATTTTATTAGACCTAATAGTACATGATTTCCTGATGCTCATTTGTAATCTATCTTCGCTAGTAATTTTCTTCATAATTGTCCACTAGTTAAATATAAAAAACAATTTCCACAGGCACTAATTATCTCCATATTACTGCCAAGCTTTATTGCCACAACCAAGCTGCAGGCAGATCAATAGTAGAATTTATTCTTTGCTTGGGATCTTATTCTATTTGGCCAAGATCCTAATAAGCATTTCAAATTATTCTTTTCTTATCAAATGCGACATGGTGTGGCAGCATTTCCAGATGATGCATCAATTTTCAAAGTAAGGACATGCTATGTACTCTGTTCCATGTTAAATGCTTGAGATGAAACAAGAGGTTTCCTTTACTTAATTTAGAATAGTGAAGCAGATAGCACATGCCAAGTCTGTAATCAAATATGAGCATGTTAATCAAACAAGAACCTTGTTCAAATAAACGATCGAAGTCGCATCAAAGTTTTGCAAAACAATTTTATCAATCATGGTTAAAACAGTAAGTCCTATCCATGTTTGAGAACGGAACACAGGTTACACACCATCTTAGTGACCAATAAGTTGGCTCTAGCATCCTCTCTCAAGCACCATGCTTCTAAACTTGCTAAACACATGCATAAATGTTAGTTAAATCCAGTCTTTAACCAACTGGCAGAAACAAAGTCAATGCTAACTGGAAAGCTTCTCTCTTATAAACCTCCTTTCTAATAATAATAAGATCCATTTTTCTAAAATTTTACAAAACCAAGTCTGAAGTATGAAATCAGAAAGCTTATACCAACTTGTCCTTAAAATATGCCCAAAGACTGCATGTTAATATATCTTCCATTTATATCATTCTCAATATCAAGTGAGCTTGCAGTCTTTTAAATAGGTAGCAAACTTTCTAACACCTGACAGCAGCAAGACATAGACATTAGTGCATTCAACTCAGCCCCAAGATTAAGAGAATGGTTTAAGCTTTATCTACTATTGCATATCTACTTGGAAGAAGGTCTCTCAGTGAAGAGATTTCTATAGATAACAATAGCATTAGCGGAGAGATTTCTGATATTATGAAAGTTGGTCCAGTTGCATTGAGCATAGAGTGGATGCCGGAAAACTTTTGGATGTGAGTAAAATAACTTGAGTGGGATCATCCCAAAAAGTCTGGGTCAGTTATCAGCACTAGAGTATTTGGATCTCTCCTCAAACTCCTCTATAAGCAATTTGACTAAAGCTCACTTTGCCAACCTTACGAGACTATGGAACTTGGATTTATCTGACAACTCATTTGAAGTGAACCTAAGTCCAGATTGGATTCCTGCTTTTAATGCCCGATCAATTGGTATGCGCTCCTGTCATTTGGGACCAAAAATTCCCACCTGGCTTCGAACCCAGTCAAATCTGGAACGGCTACAGCTTTCAAAAAAAACATTTCAGATGACTTCCCTACTTGGTTCTGGGATCTCGAATATATGATTGAATTGAATGTGTCATATAATAGCATGAAAGGAAGGCTACCGCCTTCTTCAAGAGGTCAGCAATATTTGTATATCGATATGAACTCCAACAACTTTCATGGTTTATTGCCTGCATGGGATCTGTCTGATATATACAACATAGATCTATGTCTGATATATAATCAGCTACAACCACCGTGGACGGTGGCGTCCCACGGCCGGACAACACTATCCTTCCTCCGGCGATCTTCTCTGACAACGGCAACCCTCAAACCTTCCAAAAATTCCATTGATTCCTCAGTTGAAAAAAAAAAATAGAGGAGGAAAATTTTACCTCCTCCTTGCCGTGGTCGCCGAAGATGATCTGAACTTCCCCGAAGGTTCGCCTAGCTCCGGTGATCCTCCCCTACTCTTTAATTAGAAAATCTCTCGCGCCCTTTCAGCCGGAATTGATGAGATTGTCAAGAAACAGAGCTTTGAGAATTAAACAGAGGAAAAGAGCGTGATAATATTTTGGCCTCCCTACCTCACCGGTGACGTTAGCTCAAGCTCCGGCGACGTTCCATGGTGAAGGAGGTTCAAACTATACCCTCCAACAATGATTCACGAGTCGGATACCCTAGCTGAAAATACAAATCGAGAAGACTAAAATACAAAAGAAATCTCTTATACATTAGCACTGGAATAGAGCAAGTTTGCAGGGAGAGAGAGACACGGTGGTAGAAGAACTCACCTCAATCAGTCGTCGACCAGCAGAATGGTCGATGCGGATCCTTACGAAAGAAGAAGAAAGGCGAGGAGAGGCGGACGAGGGCGAAGCGTAGAAGGCGAGATCAATGCCCTCTTGCCCTCTCTGGTCCGACTCGAGATCGATGGCGAGATCAATGCCCTCTTGCTCTCTCTCCTCCAGCCCCTTCTTTCCGCCTCCTTCTCTGGCTCCGTCAGATCGAGAGAAGCGCAGGCACCGATTGGAAAAAATAAAAAATAAAAGTTGCTGATAATCATAAGAGGGGCATGTTAGCGATGGGATGTTAGTGAGGGAATAGGATTTTCGTCACTAATGAGGGGAATTATAACTCGGTCACTAATTTTATCATAATTTTTTTATTTTAATTATAAAAATTAAAAATTTAGTGAAGGATGAGACAGTTCGTCACTAGATTAATGAGCAATGACTAATTAATTTTTTATCATAATTTTTTTTAAAAAATTAAAGTATAAATTTAGTGATAGAAGGAATCCGTTATTAAATTAGGAATGCGGGCAGGAAAATGCCAATGACCGGGCAGGGCGCTGGGCACGCGCAGACACGGTGCAAGGAGCGCCCAACACAGGCGAGATTGTGCAGCCGAAAGACAGGCTAATTGGTGTAAACGCGTGTGGGCCATGGTAGGTGCGCACATAGGTCGAGTAGCAGATGCGCATAACGTGCGCAGGGAGGTAGACATGTGGCTGGGACGTGTATGGGTGGCGGTGCACGTAACTGGCACATGCGCAACTTTTTTCGTCACAATTTTTTTTTAAAAAAAATTAGAGTATAAATTTAGATAGGCAATCCGTCACTGATTTGTCACTAATTTAGTGACGGATTACTCTTCCATCACTAATTTATGATGGATGAGGCAATTTGTCACTAATTTAGTGATATATTAGTGACGGAAGAAAAATTTATCCCTAATCCATCACTAATTTAGTGATGGATTGCCCCATCCATCACTAATTTGTGATGGATTAGTGATGAAAGTAAAATCCATCACTAATCCATCACTAATTTAGTGATGGATTGCTCTTCCATCACTAATTTGTGATAGATTAGTGACGGAATGGCAATTCGTCACTAAATTAGTGATGGATTATACCATCCGTCACTAATTAGTGATGGATGTGATAGTCTATCACTAATTCGTCACTAATTTAGTGATGAATTACTCTTTCATCACTAATTTATGATGGATTAGTGATGGATGAGGCAATTCGTCACTAATTAGTGACGGATTGCCCATCCATCACTAATTAGTGATGGATTAGTGATGGAAAGAAAATTGTCACTAATCCATCACTAATTTAGTGATGGATTGCCCCATCCGTCACTAATTATGATGGATTAGTGATAGAAGTAAATCCGTCACTCATTTGTGATGGATTAGTGATGGAATGGCAATTCGTCACTAAATTAGTGACGAATTGCCCCATCCGTCACTAATTAGTGATGGATGTGACAGTTTGTCACTAATTTAGTGACGATTTAGTGACAGATAGACTAATCCGTCACTAATTTTAATTTTCATTACTATTTTGTTACTAAACCGTCACAATTTAGTGACGAAAATTTTATCACTAATTTTCGTCACTATTTTAACATTTTCTTGTAGTGGTTCATGCTTAGGAAATTGGAAGGTTTCCTTGAAACGCTGCTGCGCATATGTATGCTAAATCCTCAAACATCTCATTATTTTCTTTCACCCTTTCATCCATCAATGATTCACATGCTATTATCTCAATAACATAAATTCATGTAAGATATATGCTATACTAGGCTTAGAAAATTAAAGCTTATCTTAGAAGCTAGCACCGCCACCAAGATACTCCCCAAGCTTTCCGTTTTCCAACTCCTGTGAGATCCCCCCTGACTCGATTCGTATTCGGGAAGATGCAAAACGGCAAGAATCGCTCGCTAACAATCTCAAAATCGATTTTCATCAATAATAATAATAAATAAATCATTTCCGGCCTTCCGATCCTCTCGGACACCATTTTCTCGGTATGTACTTCCACCGCGAACCCCCCCCCCCCCCCCCCCAAAACGGAAAGAATTGGTCGCTAACAATCTCAAAATCGATTAGTTAGTACTTAGTACACCTAAAATATAAATGATACCTTTATATATATATTATATGTATAAAGCTGGAGTGCAATATAATTATAAAAAAAAAATGAATAATGCTTCGATGGAACATGGCCATGGGGAATGCACGGAACGCGTATCCAACTTAGAAATGATTTTCTGCGATCTTGGAACCAAACGGTAACTTGGCTCAATTGTGTTAGAACTGCCTCCTTAGGGTAGACCTAGTTTCCAGCGTGAGCTCTGTTTGGTAAATTTAGATCCATTTTAGAAACATGAGTAGTCCCAAGTAATTAGAATGGTTTAAAGATCTTTTATATGCGGCATCACTCTATTTATACGTGCAAAGGAAGTGTTAGTTATAGCTTAGGATACCAACATTACCATCCAAAGGCGCCCATTTGATATCCGCAAACTGCTATGCAAGAACATAGAAATTATCAATTCAAAAGACATACCGGACAATAGAGATAATTTCTTTATTAATGAATGATTAATAGAAAGTCCGCGGCGTGGTTCAAACATCGGGCTTTTTCCCACGTTCGATAATTTTTTTTTCTAAAAAAAAACTCTAACAAACGTATTAATCTTATGGAATCTTGGCTAGTTGGGATTGAAAAAATGCCAAGCTTACGGATGCCAAATGATAATCATGTTAGAGTACTGCATCCAGCGATCATTTTGAATAATTCTAATCCTAAGGTAATCTAATCTTCAATGATTAAAAATCATCATATTTGATATGTTATACTGTAATGATCACGATGATATATAATAATATCATATTTAATATGCTATAAAAATCTAAGAATATTGATAATAAAATATTAAAATTATTCTTATTATATTTATATTTTATTACTATAATGTATAATATAATATATTAAAATATATGTTATATTATATTATATGTAATATAATGTAATATAACATGTTATATGTATTACTATATTATTATAAAAAAAATTATAATATATATAATATAATATAATAAATTATAATAATAACATACTCAACTCAACTAAGTCTTTTTCAACTACATGGGATCGGCTACATGAATCTACTTCTTCCACTCTACTTATTCAGGACTAAGTCGACACTCAAATTACAAATAGTTATATTTTTTTAATTATAAATTAATAATAATATCATGTATTGTATTTTATATAGTATATTATAAATAAAATATGACTATAGATTATATTATATATTGCAATATAATATAATATAATTTTATATATAATATAATAATAAATTATTGCTGTTGCCACCAGGATCCATCCTTCGACTCGGACGCGGTCGATCTCCAGGGAAGAGGGGGCGGACCTGCACAAGAAGTTCTCGCGCGAGAGGCGTTGGGGTTGGCCCTCCGTGGAAGACCTTCTGACACTCAAGTCAGTGGAGAAGAAATCGGCGATAACCAGATAATGGGGAGGTGGATCTCTCCGGAGACCTCTCCGGGGACGGCCAATCGAGAGCTCTAGAGGGCAAGAGCACCAACGAGCCGCCGGAGAGGGCAGTGAGAGTAAGAGCGCACGTATGAGTGTGCCAAAAAGATGCGTACCTGAGGGAATCTGGGAGCGTCCAATTTATAGACTGTCACCTGGACCTTGAGCGTCTTCTGGAAGGTTCAGAGGTTGTTAGGATACGGAGGTGGATAGAATCAGGCCGCTGTGGGGCCGTGGAATCCGCATCCTGTTTGTTAGGGGATCGATGGCCAGGAGAGCTTCTTGATGACTGAGATCTGGCTGAGTAGGCATGGGGTAGTTATGATAGGTCCTAGGCCACGTTTTGACATGATTCTTGTCTAGGATGTCGTTCTGGCAAGCCTGGGCTCTCCTGCGTCAGGTTCCGTGGAGGTAGGTATTAGGTCGTGGATCGCTTGATGAAGCCGGGTCATGGAGACTCGAGGGGGAAGCGAGCTAGGGAAGCCCGAAAGGCCGAGCTAGGTAAGCCCGGAAGGGCCGAGCTATGGAAGCTCGGAAGGAGCTGAGCTAGGGAAGCCCGGAAGGACCGAGCTATGGAAGCTCGGAAGGAGCCGAGCTAGGGAAGCCCGGAAGGGCCGAGCTATGGAAGCCCGGAAGGGCCGAGCTATGGAAGCCCGGGGAGGCCGAGCTACGGAAGCCCGGAAGGGCCGAGCTAGGAAGCCCGGAAGGGCCGAGCTATGGAAGCCCGGAAGGAGCCGAGCTAGGGAAGCCCGGAAGGGCCGAGCTATGGAAGCCCGAAAGGAGCCGAGCTAGGGAAGCCCGGAAGGGCCGAGCGGAAGCCCGGAAGGAGCCGAGCTATGGAAGCCCGGAAGGAGCCGAGCTATGGAAGCCCCGAAGGGAGGAGGTCAGCCTTAGCCGCCTCGCACGGATATCAATGCAATGACGATTTTACCCCCCAACACATGCCCCCCACTCCCTAGTTCGAAGCGTAGGTTCGGGCGTAGGGAGTATAAGTTCAAGTGGCGCGCCCCGGATGGGACGTTTTGGCTTAAACAACCCGTGCAATGATGCCCTAATTAATGCGATAGGGCCGCCGTACCTTCGGAGGTAAGGCTCCTCCATTAGCGACGGTTGGGATTACGCCACGTGCCGTGAATCCCGATCGATCGGGGTATGTCGAGGCGATCCCGGACGCCTCGAATGGGGAGACGCCCTCTCCAGGGCGGTTTCTTGGCGGAGAAGCGAAGTGACAGCCCCCTATATATACGCGCATGTTGCATGGTTCTCGTCCTTTTTTTCGAAGAGCGTTGGCCTTTCATCCTTTCGACGCTCGTTGTTTTCGCTCAGGACTTCTTTCGAGATGGCGATGAGCCCTGGACGACGTAGCCTCAGAAATCGTCGCTGAGGATTTGGGGAGGATTCACCAAAGGTATGGCTGCCCATGGATGTTTTGCGGGTGCCGGACCGAAGATAGGGTCACCCGGGATTTGGAGTCTGGGGTTTTCGTCTATGAAGACAGTTTGAAGGCGGGTCTTCGTTTCCCTCTCCATCCCTTGGTGAAGGAGATCATGACCCACTACAACATCTGCCCATCGATGGTGGCTCCAAACAGTTGGCGGAACATCATCGGATTCATCTCGATGTGCCACCAGATCCAAATCGTGCCACTCTCCCCCTTTTTCGCACCTGCTACCACCTGACTCCGGGAGGAAATCGGAGTGGACCTCCATCGGGCCCCGGAGGTCTTTCAATGTCATTGCGGATAAGCCTCTTCCATCAAGGGGTGGAAGAGTCGGTTCGTTATGCGGAGGGGAATATCGGTTCCGGCTTCCCTCGGCGATGGGGGGAAGTTGCGAAGGGATGCGGAGACGCATCCGGCCTTATCGGCGCAGGAGGAGAGGGACCTGGACGTCCTTCGCAATGGACAGGTTTTCGGCCAACGACCTGCTATCGGAGGGGGCCCTCTTTGCAGCCGGGCTCAGCCCTTGGACCCGCAAGGTGAGTTTCTTTTCGCGCTGCGTATTTTTCCGATTAATGCGCTTGGATCTGAGTATGTGTGTTCCGTTTGGCAGCCACGAGGTCGGCGTTGTCGAGCCTCTCCAAGAGGAAGAGAGGAAGCGCCCAGGGGAGGTAGCGGCGCGGACAGCGGCCGGCCCGAAAAAGGGCCCATACCTCCGCAAGAGCCCGCCGGACGCGGAGCAGTCACGGCAGGAGCGCCGGGGGCGAAGGAGGATCCGGGGAGAACGGTTATGGCCCCCGACCCTCTTGTTGGAGATTCGGACAGCTCGGATGAGGCTCCGTTGGCTCGTCCGACCGCGTCCCCCCTGAAAGAGGAACCGTGACGGTCCAGGGAGGCGTTGGAGGGTCTACTGTCCCCGCGGGATCGCCATCGGCTCCAGCAGGAGAGGGGAGGAGACAGCCGCAGCGGGGAGGTTCAGGGAGAGCTCCTCTTGGCCTATCTATGGGGAGTCCGGCAGCAGTGAGGTACCGCCCTCGATGGGTCAAGAGGCGGGTCAACCGAGGCTCGGGGGAGCCTGCGGAGGGATGCAAGTGGTGGACGGCTGGGCCCGACACGGTGGTACCGGGAGGTGCGTCGAAGGAGGGGAACAGCAAGTGGGGTCCCGCATTGGGGCCCCTTCGAAAAAGATTTTGGGGAGGCTGGCGCTTGGGCTGGCCGAGCTATCTGAAGAGGTCCAAGCCAGGGCCTTGATGGAGGAGGCTGGGAAATTGGGAGGCCTCTCAGCTGGGGATCGCCCAGGCCGGTCCCTCAGGCGGGGTCACCCAGCGGCTCGGAGGCTAGTGTTGACGAGGCGTTTTCCGCCATGATGAGGTCGGCCTGTATCCGGGTGCGGATCCTTCGGCGGACGAGTTGCTGACCGGGAGTTGATAGATGCTGCATTCGGCAGCAAGGTGGCTGAGAGTTCATCTCCTCCCCGCCATCGATAATACAACTTTGATGAGATGACCGGGACTATGCCTCGCGGGTGAGTTATTTTCTTGTGCGGTAGATGTTTCCCGATTGACTCCATCGTGGGCGCTTATTCATCTTTTGCCTTGCAGAGGTTTTGCTTTCTCGGGCGATTGCTGGCGCTTGAGTTTGGCGACGGGGCCAGTCCAGGCCGGAGGGACAATGCCGAGCTCCAGTCAGCTGAAAGTGTCTGAGCAGTTCGAAGAGCTTATGGACACGATGATAGGAGCTCGAAGGGCCAGGGCGGCACACCAGGTGCTGTGGACGAGGTGTCCAAGCAAAAGCGTAGGGTGGAGGAGTTGCAGGGACTCCTGGCGAAGAACGATGACGCATGCCGGGAGCTGGCCAGAATCAAATCAAAACACTCCGCGGAGATGGTGGCGATGCGGAGGAACACGGCGAGAGTATGGGCCGGCTGAGGAGAGAAGCCGCCGACGAAGGAAGCGTTTGACTAGAATGTTGGGCGAGGTGGAGGAGACGACTGAAGCGCCGCGATAGCGAAATCGCCCACTGAAGGGAGGGCGCTAAGTGGCAACAAGGGGTAATAGCTCGAGTGAATGGCGAGTTATCCCAAGCCCGGGAGGATTGAAGCCAAACATCGAGGATCAATAATCTGCAAGAGAGGGTCGAGCTGGTCGGGGCTGACAGGACGAGAGCCGGAGTGAGGCTGAGGAGTTGGCCAAAGGTTGGCCAGACGAGAGGAGGAGGTACGATCTCATTCCCCTTATTTTTCTACTGGTTTCTTGTGATGCCGATTTACTTTGGCTTTTCAGATGGCGAAGATGGGTCGGAGGTTCGGGCTCTTCAAAGAGCTTGTGTTTAGCCGCAACAAGAGCTCGGAGCTCGAGACGCGGGCTAGCGAGTTCGAGGAGCAAATATCATTCTGGGGCCCAAGTCGCTGAGGCGAGAAACAGGCCTGCTGAGGCCAACATGCAGCTCGCCATACTTCAAGGGGAGGCAAGATGCTATGGCGTAGACGCCTTCCACGGGATGGAAGAGTGCAAAGCAGAGGATAAGCGGGCACCCGGAATGGGACCTTTCTTTTCTGGATGCTGAACTCCGAAGACGGCGAGTCCGAAGAAGAAGATGGACGAATATGTCGACGTTTCTGACACTGAGCCTGGGCACCCCTGGTCCCAGCGAAGCCGTAGCCTCTGAGGGACGGTCGCAAACCGCTGAAGGGGCAAAAGTATTAGAGAAGGGCGAGCCTAGTCATACTTCCGCAGATGTAACTGAGGGCTCCCAAACCGTGGGCTCCTGGCTCTTAGGGGCCACTCCTGTATTCCCTTTTAAACATTTGGTTTCTTAATAAAAGGTGCTTTTCTTGCGTGGCCTCGTTGTCGTCTAGTCTCGCCTCAATCGTTTTGGCTCACTGATTTCTTAGGTCATCTTTATTCGATTGAGGAATTTGGCTTTTTGGACCGACGAAACCGTGGCTCGGTTATGTCTTGGGCTCCGGGACCGATCGGAAGTAGGTCGGCTTGGCCGACAATCAAATAGGTCGGCTTCGGTCGGCGCCGACGGGAAAATAGGTCGGCTAGATAGGTCGGCTAATAGGTCGGCTCGGTCGGCGGGCCGACGGACAAAAATAGGTCGGCTGGGCCGACGGGAAATAGGTCGGCTGGGCCGACGGTCGGCTGAAAATAGGTCGGCCGGGGGCCGACAGAAAATAGGTCGGCTAGGGCCGACAAAATAGGTCGGCGGCCTTTAGGTCGGCTGAAAATAGGTCGGCTTGGGCCGACTAGGCCTTCTGCTTTCTGCATTCTGCCAGCGCCCTGCCGCAGGCAATTCGGTTTTTCTTTACTATAAGTGGATGATACGGCGCGGGGGTATAAAGCTGTATCAGAGCTTTCCGGAAGGTGCTCTTTTCCCATGCAGGTCGCATCGTGCGCACGCAACCGCCACCATTGGAGGAGTATTTTCAAAGGACGATTTCTGAGCCGCCAGTTTTCGAAGCGTCAGCGGACGATTTTCTGCATTTAATGACGCGATTCGGGATCAGGAGGGATCTCCGTACGTCCCTCAGGCGGTGGCTTGGCGCGCAGTGGGGCTACGCCAATCCTGAGGGGCCACGTGGTGGCGTGGGACAGGTGTTTGAATCTCGGGACTTTCAGCTTGGGTAGTCCCGGTCTTTCTGCCTATAAAAAGGGGAGAAAGGGGTCATCTGGCTATCCCCAAAGTTTCTTTCTCGTGGAAGCTTCCATTATGCTCATTTCTCTGTACTGCGAGTGGGAGGATCGCCCTTCCTTCATGGGCTCCTTGCCGCCGGATAGCTGGGGCGACCGGGGAGCAGCTGAAGAATGGCTCATCCTTAGGGGATGAGTCTCGGAGATCATATGGAGAGCGCACATGGAGGGGGCAGAGATCATACGGAGAGCGCACAATGCGCTTCCGTTGTGGTTTGCGGCTCCTGCTTCGGAGACGCGGGTAGGAAGTGCACGCGGGCCTCCATGACTCACTTGAACCCCTCCTTCCCCGCTGGATTCCTGGGCTCGCCCCTGGGGAATCTTGCCACGGGAGGGGGTGAAAAACCGGACTTGGATGGCCGGTTTGGGAGAGCGTTCCGACGCCAGGTTCTGGCCTCCCCTGCTCGCCGGGAGTCCCTCGGTTGGGTGGTCTGGGATGGCCATCCAGATATCTCGGTTGGGCCACCAGATATCATTTTGACTGAAGCTGGTCGCAACTATTGGCCATGTCACCCGGCTTTATGCGAACTGACTGGATGCGACGGTTCGGATGCCGAGCATCACAGTTGCCTAGGTCTGCTTTGGAGCAGTTGCCCGAGTTTTGTATTTGTCTTTATTTTATGCATTTCAATGCTTTTGTAACGCCTATGAGGCATTTGTAATTGATCATGATGGGCAATAAAGAGAGTTATGTTTTGTTTTTCAATCTCTATCTTTTCTTGTGCCGATTTGCTGTCATTGTGTTTGTGGGGTATAAGGTGTCCGCTCGTCCTTAGACGAGGATCCCACCCGCCCGTACTAATGAGGTTCATGAGCGGATTTGTTCGGCGAAATCACTCCTTACTTCGGTCCCTTGGTTTTTGTGCCTCGCTATCGGAGTATCGCGGGTCGGTTTGGCCGAAGTCGGGGATCGTGGGTCGGCTTTGGCCGAAGTTCGGGATGCCAAGGTTCGATTTGTTTTCGGAGAACTTTAACTTTTACAAGGTTAACTGCCACAAGGTTCGGAGGAGAGGTTTCACAAGGTTCGGAGGCTTTCACCTGCCAAGGTTCGGAGACTGTCGAGGTTCGGAGATAGCTGGCCCTGCCAAGGTTCGGAGAACTCGGCCCGCCGAGGTTCGGAGAGCCCTGAGGTTCGGAGAGCTCGGCCCTTGGCCCTGCCAAGGTTCGGAGACTGTAGCTCGGCCCAGCCGAGGTTCCCTTGGCCCTGCCAAGGTTCGGAGACTGTAGCTCGGCCCCGAGGTTCGGAGAAGCTTGGCCCTGCCAAGGTTCGGAGACTGTAGCTCGGCCCAGCCGAGGTTCGGAGATACTTGGCCCTGAGGTTCGGAGAGCTCAAGGGAGCGATTCAGTCGCCGAACGATGGTCGGCGGCGTATTGTCACGCTTTTTGCTTGGTGACGCTCTTTTCGAGGGGACAGGTCGATTGGCGTCGGACTCTGTTCCCCGTTTTCCCGAGAAAGGGAGCTTGGGGAAGCGTCGAAAGCATTTATTGCAGGGGGCGGCAGATCGGGAAGATGCTCTGTTGAATTCCGATCATTTTACCGATCTTTTGGGATGGGCGCGACCTCGGATTTTGCACATTGAAATGCGACACGTGGCAAGTCTTATGGGTCGGCGGTACGGCGCGACCGACTGAGATACCTGGCGGGTATAAATATGACCGAGGGGTAGGTCTGGCCATCCCTCGGTTTGAGCTTCGAAAATGGCCTTCTCCAGCGCGATCTCCGAGCTGCGCTCCTCGGTCAACGGCCGTCACTCGGAGGGGAGGCATACCTCCGTCACTGTCGACGGGCTGGGCCTGGCGTCGGCCTCGCGAGTAATGAGCAGCTCGAGGGTCGTGAGGAGTCTGGACGTCTCGGTTCGGGAGGCGGAGGCCCTACGCCGGTAATGGACCGGCAGAGGGAGGAGATCGGCTCGTCAGCAGGTGGCCGACCTGACCGAGCGCTGGAGGGAACTGGCTCCGGAAGTGACTCCAATTCTGACTTAGGGCCTGCTTTTGTTTTTGCTTCCGTTTTTGTCTCTTTGTGTGCTCCTCTTTTTATGAATAAAAAGGCTTGTTCTCTTTCTTTTTCAAGAAAACGACGGGGGGTCGGCGTGGCCCATCGCGCGTCGAAGTAGATCTTTCGAATGACGGGCTATAGGGGCGTTACCCAAAGGATTTTAGTAGCAGAGGGGGATTCCTTGGCTCTGCTCGGGGCTTTTGGCCGATTACGCGGGCTTAATGGCCCTTTTTTTTTGTCAATGGTTTTTGCTCAACGTGCTCGTTTCAAACCGGAAATTTTGGGGCTATTTGGGGTCCCTCGGCTTTTCGAGGCCTACCCTTTCTTTTCCGAGTTTTACTGGCCTTGCTGTTTTACTTGGCCCGCCAAGGTTCGGAGGCTCGGCCCTGCCGAGGTTCGGAGAATATTTTACTTGGCCCTGCCAAGGTTCGGAGATTTGTTGCTCGGCCCTGCCGAGGTTCGGAGAATATTTTACTTGGCCCTGCCAAGGTTCGGAGATTTGTTGCTCGGCCCTGCCGAGGTTCGGAGAAATGTTTTACTTGGCCCTGCCAAGGTTCGGAGATTTGTTGCTCGGCCCTGCCTACTTGGCCCTCGGCCCTGCCGAGGTTCGGAGAATGTTTTACTTGGCCCTGCCAAGGTTCGGAGATTTGTTGCTCGGCCCTGCCGAGGTTCGGAGAATGTTTTACTTGGCCCTGCCAAGGTTCGGAGATTTGTTGCTCGGCCCTGCCGAGGTTCGGAGAATGTTTTACTTGGCCCTGCCAAGGTTCGGTGCTCGGCCCTGCCGAGGTTCGGAGAATTTTACTTGGCCCTGCCAAGGTTCGGAGATTTGTTGCTCGGCCCTGCCGAGGTTCGGAGAATGTTTTACTTGGCCCTGCCAAGGTTCGGAGATTTGTTGCTCGGCCCTGCCGAGGTTCGGAGAAATGTTTTACTTGGCCCTGCCAAGGTTCGGAGATTTGTTGCTCGGCCCTGCCGAGGTTCGGAGAAATGTTTTACTTGGCCCTGCCAAGGTTCGGAGATTTGTTGCTCGGCCCTGCCGAGGTTCGGAGAATGTTTTACTTGGCCCTGCCAAGGTTCGGAGATTTGTTGCTCGGCCCTGCCGAGGTTCGGAGAAATGTTTTACTTGGCCCTGCCAAGGTTCGGAGATTTGTTGCTCGGCCCTGCCGAGGTTCGGAGAAATGTTTTACTTGGCCCTGCCAAGGTTCGGAGATTTGTTGCTCGGCCCTGCCGAGGTTCGGAGAAATGTTTTACTTGGCCCTGCCAAGGTTCGGAGATTTGTTGCTCGGCCCTGCCGAGGTTCGGAGTTTTACTTGGCCCTGCCAAGGTTCGGAGATTTGTTGCTCGGAGATTTGTTGCTCGGCCCTGCCGAGGTTCGGAGAATATTTTACTTGGCCCTGCCAAGGTTCGGAGATTTTCCTGTTCAGCAGATAGCTCGGTCGTGCCGAGGATTGATAAGCAGCATCTATTTCCATTTACGATTTATGGCAATATGGGATATAATTCATTCAGAAAATGTACAGGGGCGTAAAGGACATACCCTATTGATAGTATTTGCGGAGGTTGTCCGAGTTCCACGTTCGGGGGACGGATTTCCCTTCGAGGTCCTGCAGCTTGTAGGTTCCCTGGCCCAATGACCTCCGTGACTTGGTACGGGCCTTCCCAGTTCGGCGCCAGCTTTCCTTGCTCCAGCGGTTTGGATACAGAGGCTTTCCGGAGGACAAGGTCGCCAGGAAGGAAAGTCTTCCCCTTAACTCTGGAGGCATGGTACCGAGCCACCCTCTGTTGATAGGCGGCCGTCCTGATCGGGCCTTCTCTCTGACTTCCTCCACCAAGTCGAGGTTGGTGCGGAGTTGCTCGTTGCTGGCTTCTTCCGAGTAACTCTCCACCCGCAAAGATGGGAGGCCCACTTCCACAGGGATGACGGCCTCCGTACCGAAAGCCATTCGGAATGGGGTCTCGCCCGTTGGGATTCTCGGAGTGGTGCGATAGGCCCACAAGACATGGTGCAGCTCATCTGCCCACCTGCCTTGGGCTCTAGAGAGGCGAGCTTTGATTCCTTGGAGGAGAGTCCTGTTGGTTACCTCGGCCGCTCCGTTGGCTTGTGGGTGTCCGACCGAAGTAAGGTGGTGACGAATTCGGAATTTGGAATTGTCTGCTTGCCGTTATCGGTGATTATGGTGTGGGGGAGGCCGAACCGGCAGATGATGGACCTCCACACAAAGTCTCTGGCCCGGGCTTCGGTGATTTGGGCAACGGCTTCCGCTTCAACCCATTTGGTGAAGTAGTCAATGGCGACAAATAAGAATTTTCGCTGTCCCGTCGCCAACGGGAATGGGCCGAGGATGTCCATCCCCCATTTGGCAAAGGGCCAAGCGGAGGATATGGAAACTAGCTCGGCGGAGGGGAGCCTCTGGATGCTCGAATGCCTCTGGCAGGCGTCACAGGCTCGGACTAGATCGTCCGCATCTTTCTGCATGGTCGGCCAATAATAGCCTTGCCGTAGCACTTTGTGACACAGGGACCGGCCTCCCAGATGGTTGCCGCAGATCCCTTCATGTACCTCCCGTAGAGCGTAGTCCGCCTCGGATGGGCGGAGGCATCTGAGCAGCGGCATGGAGAAAGACCGCTTGTAAAGCTGGCTGTCGATCAATACATAGTGGGTCGCCTGCAGCTTCATTTCCTGGCCTCCCTTCGGTCGGACGGGAGCGACCCTTCTTTAAGATAGCTGAGGATAGGGTCGAACCAGGATGGTTCGGTCTCGATTTGCATCACCCGGTCAGCTTCCGTGATACTCGGCTTCTCCAGAGTCTCCAGATGGAATTTTTGTTCAGCATCCATTGTCTCCGTGGTTGCCAATCGGGAGAGTAGGTCGGCACGGGCGTTTTCCGATCTAGGAATTTGAATGATTTCAAACTCTGAAAAGTGAGGAAGTAGGCCGCGCACCTCTTGGAGATACCGAACCATATTGGGTTCTCGGGCTTCAAACTCCCCTCGCACATGGCCGGCCACCAGCTGAGAGTCGGTGAAGGCGCTAATCTTTTCCACCTTCAGGTTGCGGGCGATCCGGAGACCGGCTAACAGGGCCTCGTACTCGGCTTCGTTGTTGGAGGCCGGGAAGGAGAATCGGACGCCATATTCGAAGATCATCCCCTCCGGGCTGGTGAGAACCAAACCCGCACCGGAATGATGGGCGTTGGACGACCCATCGACGTGAAGGAGCCACCGAGCTTCAGGTTTTGG
This sequence comes from Calamus simplicifolius, assembly GCA_900491605.1. Lineage (NCBI taxonomy): Eukaryota > Viridiplantae > Streptophyta > Magnoliopsida > Arecales > Arecaceae > Calamus > Calamus simplicifolius. The sequence goes on from UESW01004877.1 coordinate 43,790, forward strand.
TCCTTCGGGACTTTGGGGTAGAGCCGTCTTCCGGGATGGTGCACTCAAGGAGGAAGTCGGCCAGCACTTGAGCTTTGATGGCCGGGCGAGGTTGAAATTGTATGTCGTGCTCGCTTAGTTCGACGGCCCATTTGGTCATCCTCCCCGATGTTTCTGGACGGTGGACCACCGCCTTGATGGGTTGATCGGTCAGGACCGTCACTGAATGTGCTTGGAAATATGGTCGCAGCTTCCGGACCGAGGTAATCAAGGCAAGCACTATTTTCTCGATCCTGGTGTACCTCGTCTCCGCGTCGCGGAGCAGCCTACTCACATAGTAGATCGGTCTTTGGATCTTGCCTTCTTGCTTGACCAGTACCGAACAAACTGCTCCCTCGGAAACGGCCAGATACAAAACAGAGTCTCCCCTGGGACCGGACTACTAAGAAGTGGAGGCGAGCCGAGGTACTTCTTGAGATCTTGAAATGATTTCTGGCATTCAGGAGTCCATTGGAAATTCTTGGCCGATCGGAGGGTTTTGAAGAAGGGGAGGCACCTCTCGGCTGACCGAGCTACGAAGCGGTTAAGGGCCGCTATTCTCCCGGTTAGGCGCTGGACCTCTTTAATGGACGCTGGGGGCGCCATTTGTTGGAGAGCTTGAATCTTCTGAGGGTTAGCCTCAATGCCGCGCTGGGAGACCATGAATCCGAGGAACTTCCCAGAATTGACGCCGAAGGCGCACTTGGTTGGGTTGAGCTTCATTCCATACTTGCGCAGCGTGGCAAAGCTCTCCGCGAGGTCCTCAACATGCCGCAGCGCTTCCTTGCTTTTGACCAGCATATCATCCACATACACCTCCATGTTCCGGCCGATTTGCTCCTTGAACACCTTGTTGACCAGGCGCTGGTAGGTCGCTCCTGCATTTTTAAGACCGAAAGGCATAACTCGGTAACAGTAGGTACCTCGGTCGGTTATGAAGGCTGTCTTTTCTTCATCCTCGGGGGCCATCCGGATCTGATTGTAGCCCGAATAGGCATCCATGAATGACAGCATTTGGTGGCCCGAGGTGGCATCCACAAGCTGGTCGATCCGAGGGAGAGGGAAGCTGTCCTTCGGGCATGCCTTGTTGAGATCGGTGAAGTCGATGCAGATCCTCCATTTGCCATTCGACTTCTTCACCATGACGACGTTTGACAGCCAACTGGGGTAGTTTACCTCTCGGACAAAGTTGGCTTTGATGAGTTTGTCGACCTCTTCTTCAATGGCCTTTTGCCGCTCTGGGGCGAAGCTTCTCTTTTTCTGCTTAACGGGCCTGTGCATCTCGTCCACATTGAGACGATGGACGAGGACTTCGGGGCTAATTCCTGGCATGTCGGAGGCGGTCCAGGCGAAGATGTCCGCGTTGCTTTGGAGGAATCTGATTAGCTCGCGACGAGGCTCTCCCTCAAGCAGCGACCCGATCTTTGTGGTTCGGTCGGGCCGAGCTACGTCCAGCGGTACTTCTTCCAGCTCTTCCACGGTTCTCCCCGTTGCTCGGCGAAATCCTCGCGGGCGTCTAGCCCGTCAACCTCGGGAATTCTGGACTGAAGGCTCGTGACAAAACATTGCCGAGCCATGGCTTGACTTCCCCGAACTACTCCAACTCCTTGCTCGGTGGGGAACTTCATCGACAGATGCGGGATAGAAACAACCGCCTTAAGAGACATCAAGCCGGGCCTGCCGAATATGGCATTATACGGGGACCTGAGGTCGGTCACTAGGAAGTCGGCTTGTACAACGGTTACAAAGGGCCAGGTTCCTGCGCGGACCGTCAGGGTGACAATTCCTTCTGGGATGATGACGTCGCCGGTGAATCCCATCAAGGTGGAATCCACGGCTCGAAGGTTTTCCATGAGCAATTTCATCCTGGCAAACACATCGAGGTACAAAACGTTTCACCGAGCTTCCACTATCAACCAGGATTCGGCTTACATCATAATTGTTCAAATTTAGGGAGACAACAAGTGCGTCCTCATGGGGAAGCTGTATCCCAAGAAGATCATCATCAGAAAAGGAGAGCTCGCCCGTGCGCGCCTTCTTTGGCACCGGTGCATCACCATGCCCCGGAGCCCGATCCGCCGGCCTCTTCAATCATGTTGATGCGGCCAACCACTGGCGGATTTGGAGGAGGAGGAGTTGTGGAGCTCAGGCTGGCGATCACCTCCCTGCTGTGGCTCGGGTGCCCTTCTGAACTGGTCCAACCGTCCCCGCCGAATCAGTCTTTCGATCTCGTTCTTCAGCTGCCAGCATTCTTCAGTGTCATGGCCATGCTCCCTATGGTAGCGGCAGTACTTGGCGGGATCTCTCCGGGTTGGGTTCCCTCGGAGAGGCACTGGTCGGGGAAGCTGGCGCTCTATTTCCATGAGGATTTGTGCCCGGGCACAGTCAACGGAGTGTAGCGATCGAATCGCCTAGGGGGACTCCGGGAGCGATTCCTTGGCGGCGGCGGAGGGACTCTTTGGCGGCGAGGCGGGCTTGGCCGCCGACAGGGACGGTGTCTGTCGGGAACTTTGGGCTCCTCTTCTTCGTCTGCTCAGCGCGGGCCATTCTCCGCGACTCCTCGACCCGAGCGTATTTGTCCGCAAGGGCCATCATATCAGACAGACACGGGGGGTAGCTGACTTCCATTGCCAAATAGAAGTCGCTCTCCTTCGAAACTCCCCCCGCTAGGGCGGACATGGCCACCTCATGATTAAGGTGGTCCACCTCCAACATGGCCTTGTTGAAACGGCCAAGATAATTTCTCAAGGACTCCCCCTCTCTTTGCTTGACTTCGGAGAGGGAGTCGGATCTCCGTCGGTGGCGGCGGCTGCTGACGAACTGGCCAATAAAAAGGTGGCTCAGCTCATCAAACGAATCGATGGAACCTGGTTTCAGGGCGTTGAACCAGGTTCGGGCGGATCCTCTGAGTGTGGATGGGAAGGCCCGGCAGAGGATCGCATCAGATGCTCCATGGAACATCATTATTGACCGGAAGCTGCTGAGATGGTCGTCCGGATCAGTGGAGCCGTGATAGGGCTCGACGGTGGCAGCTTGACATGGGAGGGGATCACTTCCTCCATGATCCCCTTAGAGAAAGGGATGCCCTGCTCTGCCTTGGGCTGGGGCAGGTGGATCTGCTTGGCGGCGTCCAGCTCCTGACGCATTTCCTGGATCTGACGGCGGATCTCCTCCTCGCCGGCGAGAGGAGCAGCCGGGCGGGAGAACCGCAAGGACGGCGTCGAATCATGGCGAGACGTTGCCGGAGAGAGGGAGCGGGCTCGCCGAGATCTGGGAAGATCTCCATCGCAACCGGTTCGAGGGACCGGTTTGTCTCCCCTGGGGCGACGGGGGGTCCGCTGATTCACGCGGATCAGAGGAGGAGGTTGCCGGTGAAGAGGAAGTCGTCGTCTCTTTCTGGGATGCGAAGCAGGAGGAGGTGCAAGACGCTCCTGGACCAGGTGGGTGAGAGCCTGGACTTGTTGGACCAGCGTAGCAAACTGGTCCTGGGTCACCGGAATGGCAGGCGGCGACGGAGTCTCGACAGGTGGGGGTTGCGGCGCTGTGGCGCCAGTCGGATCAGGCCTCTGGGAGGCGACCTGATCGGGAGCATCAGAGGTTGTTCCTCTTCCGGTTGGCCATCAGAGAGGTTCTTCTCCGGATCAAGATCCTTGTCTCCTTGTTTCAAGTTTTAATGGGACTTGAGGCCCTTCCTCTAGCGCCAATCTGTTGCCGCCGGGATCCGTCCTCCGACTCGGGCGCGGTCGATCTCAGGGAAGGGGGGCGGACCTGCAACAGGAAGCCCTGCACGCGAAGGACACCGGGGGTGGTCCTCCGCGGAAGGCCCTCCGACGCTCAAGTCAGTGGGAAGGAATCGGCGATCAACCAGACAATGAGGAGGTGGATCTCTCCGGGAGACCTCTCCAGGGGCGGCCAATCGAGAGCTCCGGTAAGGGCAGAGCACCGACGAGCTGCCGGAGAGAGAGAGAGAGTAACCCTGGAGTGGTGTGTCAGGGTTGCGTACCTGAGGGATCTGCCAACTGTTTATAGACTGTCACCTGGGAACTTGAGCGTCTTCTGGAAGGTACTGAGGTTGTTAAGATTCGGGGTAGACAGAATCAGGCCGTTGTGGGGCCGTTAGAATCCACGCCTTGTCCGTTAAGGGATCGACGGCTGGGAGAGCTCCTTGATGTCTTGGGATCTGGGTGAGTAGACCTGGGGCGGTTATATAGGTCTTAGGCCACGTCTCAATATGATCCCCTGCTAGGGTGCGCTCGGGAGCTTGAACTCTCCTGCGCCAGGTTCCGCGGAGGTGGAGGCGTGGATCGCGCGGGTGGAGGAGGGGGAAGCGAGCTAGGAAGCCCGGAAAGGCCGAGCTAGGAAGCCCGGAAGGGCCGAGCTATGGAAGCCCGGAAGGAGCCGAGCTAGGAAGCCCGGAAGGGCCGAGCTATGGAAGCCCGGAAGGAGCCGAGCTAGGAAGCCCGGAAGGGCCGAGCTATGGAAGCCCGAAAGGAGCCGAGCTAGGGAAGCCCGGAAGGGCCGAGCTATGGAAGCCCGAAGGGCCGAGCTATGGAAGCCCGGGGAGGCCGAGCTACGGAAGCCCGGAAGGGCCGAGCTAGGAAGCCCGGAAGGGCCGAGCTATGGAAGCCTGGAAGGAGCCGAGCTAGGGAAGCCCGGAAGGGCTTCCCTAGCTATGGAAGCCCGGAAGGAGCCGAGCTATGGAAGCCCGGAAGGGCCAAGCTATGGAAGCCCGGAAGGAGCTGAGCTAGGGAAGCCCAGAAGGGCCGAGCTATGGAAGCCCGGAAGGAGCCGAGTTATGGAAGCCCGGAAGGGCCGAGCTATGAAAGCCCGGAAGGAGCCGAGCTATGGAAGCCCGGAAAGGCGAAGGGAGGAGGTCGGCCTTAGCCGCCTCGCACGGATATTAATGCAATATCGATTTTACCTCTCAACAATTGCTATCATATATATTTATTATAAATAAAAAACATTTTGGTATATATTTTAGTCTAAAATCATCGAATCATTATTTTTTACGATGATGATAGAATTATTTTTTTGAAAGATGATTCATAAGACGTGGATGATCTTGAATTATCACTGTATAAAGGCACCATAATATGAGTAAATAGGATAATTTCATTATCATCTCATGAATCACCTTATACTAAAGGCTCGGGAACTACGTTACCGTTTGGAAACAAAACTTGCATAAAAGAATAAAAGAAAAAAAAAGCAGCCACGCATGGTACCGTAAATAGAAAATGATGGGGGTACTGGTTGCAGCGAGGAGGAGATGGTCGCATAGTAAAACCCAACTGAGCTTCTCTCTCTTCTACCGCGAGAGAATACCTACTAGTTTTACCATTGGACCAAACGAGTCTAGTTGCTCCCAGATCTCCATCAAACGCTGAATTATAATTAATTTGCATGTCGAATCCTCCCTCTTGGATATCAGAGAATTAGATGGGATGGTAAAACCTAAGAAACGATTAGATATGCTCTTTTGTTGGGAGCATTTCGCCTCACAAACTTGAAGGAACAATACGCTGTCTTTGATATTTGTTTTCTTTTGATTTGGTTGCGTTATAAATCCAAATAAATCTATTACAGCGGGCTCAATGGCAAATAGCTTTAAAAAATCTTCTGTATAAATACTTGATTTGTGATTCGACCAAATCGCAAACTTCAAATTACTTTTTAATTAAGTCCGATTAATATTGAACCAAACTCAAGCTGATTCATTTTCCTCCCGTTCCACCAACAGGAATGAGAGAGATGAAATGAAATTATGAGAGGAACACCGTTCCTAGTGAAAAGCAAACTAAGGTAGTGTTTGAAATAGGGGATAAGAGGGGATATCCCCTGGATATCCCATCTTATTCCCAAAAGCCATAACTATAAGGGATAGCTGGGAATAAAGTTAACTGAAGGGATAATCCTTGGTTAACCATGGTTAACCATGGGATATCCCCTCAATTTATTCCCTAGAGAATGCAGGAATAGCTGGTTATCCCTCCAAATAAAAGTAAAAAAAAGTTATCCTATGAATTTACCTTTTTGCATTTGATATGATCAATGGGATAGTCAAGGGATATCCCTAGGGATAGCCAAGGGATAAACTCTATCCCGTACACTTATCCATAAATAATATTTTTTCTATCAAACACTACCTAAGAGATCGTTCGTGCCCCAAATCCCACAGCCATGCTAAGCTACTTGCAATCTCGCGTTAACCTGTTAAAAAATCGAGCTCAAAAGAGAGCTCGTTCTCGTTCTTCTCTTTTTTCCCACTACCAGCGACTTCGGCCACCCATCTTCAACCACCTAATGGCCAAAACGACCACTATACGACGCTCGACTACCCCCCCTACCGGCCTAACCGCCTACCCACCGCCGCAACCACCTGAAATTGCCTCCCTTCCACCATTTGTAAACAGCCCAAATCCCCCTTCCTCCGCCCCATTCTTTTCCTCCTTCTTCGATTCCCTCTTCTTCTGGAAGCTCCGCCCCCGCGTCGCCGCAGTCGCGCGATGCCTAGAACACCAATGGGTGGCTTTGTGGAGAGCACCAGACGCCGCTGTCATCGCCCCCAACCACCTCGGCAACCACCGCTTATGCATGAAGTTCTTTCAGAGTGGTAGGTATGAATGAAGTCATGAGACTCCCAACATCAAGGTCTATAGAGGCCGGTCAAGAAACAGTTTACAGGCTGCAACAAGTTAACTAGTGAGTATCGCCTACATAGGCCGTGATACGGCTGACCATCTCCTCTGGATGGTTCTTTTTGCGCAATTTTCGAAAATAATGATGTGACAGCTAATCCTAGAGATAGAATCTTGGCTTCGGCCTCCAGCGACGGCCTCCGGCCTTTGGCTCCGGCCTCCAGCAACGGCTCCGGCCTTTGGCTACGGCCTCCAGTATGGCTCCAACCTTTGGCTCCGGCCTCCAGTAACGGCTCCGGCCTTTGACTCTAGCCTTTGGCTCCGGCATCCAGCGATGGCTCCGGCCTTTGGCTCCGGCCTCCAGCGACGGCTCCGGCCTTTGGCTCCGGCTTTGGCTCCAGCCTCCAGTGACGGCTCTGGCCTTTGGCTCCGACCCTAACTTGGTGCCTTTCCTGCATACACTATGACCCACCTTAGGTAACAGATCCCGAGATTCGAGATCTGTTACCGTATACCTCGCTTACCGAAATCACGGGCAAGTGCTAGCATGCCTGGTAGTTACCGCCACAAGCGGCCCCCATCCAGCAACGGTTTAACCACTTGCCGTTCAAGAGAGCTTATCCTAACGAGGAAGATTCGACGGTTCGAAAGAAGACGAAAAGAAATGAACCTCCCAGACAGGTATAAAAGGACCCCGAGCTCAACAGAAAAAGGGAGATCTTGATCTCTCTCTCTCTACTGCACTACTGAGTGATAAGTTTACTAACTTGAGCGTCGAAGGGTCCCACCGGGAATACCTATCCGGAGACTTTTTGCAGGTTTCCAAAGAAAGAAGACGACCTCTCCATCCCATTTGGAGGCCCATAATAGATCTCAGCATGCCCGGTGCTCATCATCGGTGATTTGTCGGCATCAGATTGGCGCGCCAGGTATGGGGCTCACACGCGGGGAAGGCGAAAGTTCTCCCTGTGACCCCACCGATTCTACAAGGAAGACGATGGTGACAACACGAGCATAGGAGGCTTCCATCAGCCAGGCCACGGAGCGCATTCCACTGGCTGTCGGAGGCCAACCTCCATGTTCCGTCCCCTGCACAGATGAGCCAGCCTGACCAGCTTGAGGTTCTGGCTCACCAGGTCCAGGACCTGATGACAATGGTACGGGGATTGCAGGAACACTACTTTGCCGCTGCACCTCAACCCCTCCGCCTGGAGAAGGGGTGGGGGACAATTCAATCTAATCAAGGTGGGATCCCACCCGAGGTCTCCCGTCACTCACCTCCTGAACTTCGTCGCATAGAGGCCTCAAAGCGATGGCGGTCCCTCTCCCATCACTCTGGTCATTCCCACCAACGGCCGGACGAGAGAGAATCCAAACGGGTGCGCTCCTTACGCCGGCGGTCTTCTTTGGCTCCTCTTCTGACTCATCTAAAGACGGCGCCCTCAAGAAGACTATCCGTCGGGCCGAGCACGGCTCGATGAGTATCATTGACAGTTGGAGGAGCTTAGCCGCCGAATCGCTAACCCTCACGGAACGGACTATGAGCACCGCCCCCCACTTTTTCGGCGCATCATGGAGGAACCGGTCCCGCCCCATTTCCGTCTCCCCCAGCTGGACCCGTATGATGGTACGACGGACCCACTGGACCACCTGGAGAGCTACAAGGTCCTCATGCAGGTCCAGGAAGCGACGGACTCTCTTCTATGTGTTGCCTTTCCGGCCACCCTTCGCAAGGCGGCATGTGCATGGTATTCTTGCCTGCCACCGCGCAACATCAATTCATTCCGATAGCTCGAGCGATCTTTCCTGGCCTACTTTGATGCGTGCCGAAAGATCCCATGAGTGGCTAATAGCTTATTTGTTGTCCAGCAAAGGAGTGACGAGACCCTGAAGGACTTTGTCGCTCGATTTAAGGAGGCAGCATTGGAGGTATACAACCTGGATGATTCTGTAGCCACTTTGGCATTAAAGCGAGGACTTCGTCCCTCTAGGTTCGCCTATTCCCTAGACAAGAAGCCTCCAAGTTCTTATGCCGAGCTTCTGAGCCGAGCACAGAAATACATCCGTGCTGACGAGGCGGATTCTTTCAAGAGGAAGCTGACAAGAATCCCAACAAGAAACCACTGCCTACTGAGCATGCCGGAGCACGACCCCGGAAGCCTGAGCCTCCTCACCGCCCAGATCACTAGCCACAGATGCTTATTCCTAAGGAGAAATTCACTCCCCTCATTGCTCCGATATCTCACATCCTACTAGAAATCGAGAAGAAACCTTACTTCAAGCATCCAACCCCCTTGAAGTTTGGGACCCCCCGCAACAAGGAACTTTACTGCCGGTACCACCGAGATTATGGTCATGACACCGAGGACTGCTGCCATCTGAAGAAAGCCATTGAAGAGCTTGTCCAGTAGGGTCACTTGGGCAAATTCGTTCGAAGGGGAAACCTTCCTACTCCAGGCCCATCGGTGCCTCCGACACTTCAGACCGGCATGGACAATGCTCCTACGGAAAAGACCATAGCTATGATTTCCTGGGGAGCAGGTGGTGGTTCAAAAAGATAGCGAGAGGGAATAGACTCTGTAATTCCTTTCTTTGGAAGAGATTTAGATGGGGTAGTTAATAAGCACGATGACAGCGTCGTTGTGTTCATGACCATAGCCAAACATCCTGTAAAAATAATTTTAGTTGATAGTGGGAGTTCGGTATGTTTTGAGCTACGAAGCTTTGTTCGGATGATCCTGTTGAAGTCTTCCCTCCGACCCATCGCCACGCCTCTAATGGGCTTTACTGGGGACTCCATGAGCGTTGAAGGGGAGATTGCCCTCTCTGTCATGGCTAGAACCCCCCCATGTCAAACACGGTGGTCATAAATTTTTGGTGGTCCGGGTCCCGCTGGCTTATAACGCTATATTGGAGAGACCATGATTGAATTTGCTAGATGTGTGATCTCCACCAAGAGATTATTGGTAAGATTCCCCACCGACGAAGGAGTCGGAGAAATGAAAGGAGAGCAAAGCCCGCCACCGCTTTGCTATCACTTGTCTCCCAGTCCACTGGAGGCGCATCGGCAATAGCCTCTGAGCTGTTCGACCCCCGAGAGCTGGGAAGGAGGGGAGAACCATCCGAGCACCTCTTGACCCTCCCCTTGGGGGATGACCCGGCAAGGACCGTCCAGGTTGGGGCATTACTTCGAAGGAGGCACGCGATCGACTTCTCACTTTCCTACGTGCCAACGCCGATGTCTTTGCATGGTCGTCCTCAGACATGCCGGGCGTTCTTGAGGAGGTGATCACCCATCGGCTTAACCTCAGGCCAGAGTGTCGGCTAGTCCGACAAAGAAAAGGAGCTTCGCTCCGGACAGACAGAAAGCTATCGATGAGGAAGTTCGCAAGTTGACGGCTGCATGCCATATTCGGAAGTTCATTACCTCGAATGGTTGGCCAACGTGGTGATGGTCCGTAAGACTAATGGAAGCTGGAGGATGTGCGTGGACTTCACCGATCTCAACAAAGCATGCCCCAAGGACACTTTCCCTTGCCCCGGATAGATCAACTGGTGGACGCTACATCCGGCCATGAGGTCCTTAGCTTCATGGATACTCTCTCTGGGTATAACCAGATCAGGATAAACCTGATGGATGAGGAAGCTACCTCCTTCATAACTGAGAAGGGGCTGTACTGCTACAAGGTAATGCCATTTGGGCTAAAAAATGCAGGAGCCACCTACCAAAGGTTAATAAATAAAGTCTTCGAAGACCAGATAGGATGCAACATGGAGGTGTACGTGGATGACATGCTGACAAAAAGTGTCCATGCCACCGACCATATCGCTAACCTAACGGAGACTTTTGACAACCTTCGTCGGTACCAGATGAGGCTGAACCCATGCAAGTGTAAATTTGGAGTGACAGCCGGAAAGTTCTTGGGTTTCATGGTGACCCGGCGGGGGATCGAGGAAAACCCGGACAAAGTTCAAGCCATCCTGGACATGAGGTCTCCCACCAACAAGAAGGAAATATAGCGCCTGACGGAAAGGGTGGCCGCCTTGAGCCGTTTCCTATCCAAGTCCGCTGAGAGGTGCCTACCTTTCTTCAAGGCGCTCCGCAAGGCCAATAGATTCGAATGGACGAAAGAATGTCAGAAGGCGTTCGAGGGGCTAAAAGAATTCTTATCTACCCCGCCGCTGCTATCCAAGCCAACATGTGGAGAAGAACTCCTTCTGTACCTCACGGCTTCTCCTGAGGCCATTAGTTCTGTGCTGGTCCGTGTGGACACCAATGGCATGCAAAGCTGGTATATTACACAAGCAATGTGCTCCACGATGCGGAGACCAGGTACTCAAAATTGAGAAGACTATTTGCGTTAATCGTGTCTGCCCAGCGCCTGTGGCCATACTTCCAAGCCCACCCGATCGCGGTGATCACAGACCAACCTCTAAAGATAATTCTCGCTCGCCGGATACTTCGGGTTGATTGGCAAGGTGGGCACTTAAGTTGGGGGAATTCAATCTATCTTTTCGCCCTCGGTCGACTATGAAATCTCAAGTTTTGGCGGATTTTTTGGTCGAGTGCACCTGGGAGAGGAGCAACCCGAAGAGCCCTCTGCAAACCCCTCACCTCTCAGAACCAGAGATGATGAATGGGTCCTTCATGTAGATGGGGCATCAAATTCTCAAGGGAGCGGAGCAGGCCTCATCTGGCCAACTCGGATGGAGTTGTAACCGAGTGCGCACTCCGCTTCCTCTTTCCAGCCACCAATAATCATGTGGAATATGAAGCTCTACTGTCTGGGATAAGATTAGCCCAAGAGCTCGGGGTAAAGCGCCTTAGGGCGTTCACTGACTCCCAACTGGTCGCTGGCCAAATCGCAGGGAAGTATGAAGCAAGGGATCCATCATGTCCCGCTATTTAAGTATGGTACAGTCGCAAGCTTCTCTCTTAGCTTACTTTAATGTTAGCTACATCCCTCGAGGGGAGAATGCTAGAGCCGGCGCTTTATCCCATCTTGCCACCTCAACTGATGGGATGCTGGGAAGAGCTTATGTACAGCACTTGGAAGCCCCGAGTATTGACATCACAAGAGAAACTCTGCCAGTTGAGCAGGAGCCTTCCTGGATGGACTTATGTCCGGTACCTTACTATGGTACCCTCCAGAAGACCTGCCGAGGCTAAGAAACTCAAAAGATGGACCCCGAAGTTTTTCATAATGGAGGGAAAACTCTATCGAAGGTCGTTCTCATACCCGGTTCTCAGATGTGTTGGCCCCACAGAAGCATATTACATCCTGCGAGAGATACATGAAGGTATATGTGGAAGCCATATGGGGGGCAGAGCTCTCGTATACAAAGCCCAATGGCAGGGATATTACTGGCTGACAATGAAGGAGGATGCGTCCGAACTTGTTAAGAGGTGTGACAGCTGCCAGTGCCATGCTAACATTCAACATCAACCGGCGTCCCAGCTGACCCCCCTGGCCGCACCCTGGCCCTTCGCCCAGTGGGGCATGGACATCCTGGGACCATTCCCTCCAGCCTCCGGACAACGCAAGTTCTTAGTGGTAGCAGTTGACCATTTCACCAAGTGGATCGAGGCGAGGCTCTCGCTAAGATCACGAGGGCAAAGTAAAGTCTTTCTTCTGGAAGTCTATCGTGTGCCGGTTCGGGCTGCCACACACCCTCGTTACCGATAATGCCAATAGTTTGACAACACGGCCTTCCGAAAATTCTGCATCGGCTGGGCATCCATCAACGATTCACCTTTATGGGGCACCCCCAAACCAACGGTGCAGCTGAGGTGACTAACTGCATTATCCTCCAAGGGCTCAGGGCTCGGCTAGATGGCTGCAAAGGACGTTGGGTGGAGAACTCTCCAGTGTATTGTGGGCATACCACACGATGCCATGAGCCCCCACCGGGGAAACTCCTTTCAGCCTGGTCTTTGGGACCAAGGCGTCATTTCGGTGGAGATAAGAGTCCCCAGTCCCCGAACAAAGTTATACCACGAAGAGAGCAACCCAAATCAGCTGCGGGCCAATCTAGATTTAGTGAAAGAATTGCGAGACCAGGCGCAACTTCGCATGGCGGCTTTCGCCAGCAAGCGGCCAAATACTACAATGCTCGAGTACGGTCCAAGACGTTCCGCCCTGGAGATCTCATTCTGCGATAAGCTGAAGTATCAAAGTCGATGAAGGGGGGCAAGCTGGCACCGAAATGGGAAGGACCATACCATGTCAAGGAGGTACTTCATCACGGGGCAAACAAAGTTAAGAGCTAGACGGGAAACCGCTTCCTCGCACTTGGAACACCGATAATTTACGCCGGTATTATCAGTAATGTGCTAACTTTATTAATTGAACCTGCTTGACAGATTGCTGTTTAAAATGTTTGCATTTTTTTTGAGTGATCATGCTTTGCACTAAAGATCGGCTCCACATCGGCACCAAAGACCGGCTCCGCATCGGCAATTAAGCCCGGCTCTGCATCAGCACCAAAGACCGGCTCCGCGTCGGCACCTAAGATCGGCTCCGCATCGGCATCAAAGACCGGCTCGCGTCGGCATCAAATATCGGCTCCGCGTCGGCATAAAAGACCAGCTCTACTCGGCATCAAAGACCGGCTCTGCGTCGGCATAAAAGACAGGCTCTGCGTCGGCATTAAAGACCAGCTCCGCGTCGGCATAAAAGACCGGCTTTGCATCGGCAATTAAGCCCGTCCCTGCATCGGCATAAAAGACCGGCTCTGCATCGGCAATTAAGCCCGGCTCCGCGTCGGCACCAAAGACCAGCTCCTCATCGGTATCAAAGACTGGCTCTGCCTCGGCATAAAAGACTGGCTCCGCATCGGCAATTAAGCCCGGCTTCACGTTGGCACCAAAGATCGGCTCCGCATCGGCAACTAAGCCCGGCTCCGCATCGGCACCAAAGACCGGCTCCGTGTCGGCATCAAAGACCGGCTCCGCATCAGCATAAAATACCGGCTCCGCGTCGGCAATTAAGCCCGGCTCCGCGTCAGCAACAAAGACCGGCTCCGCATCGGTAATTAAGCCCAGCACTGCATCGGCAATTAAGCCCGGCTCCGCATCGGTACCAAAGACCGGCTCCACATCGGTACGAAAGACCGGCTCCGCATCGGCACCAAAGCCTGGCCTCGCGTCGGCACTTAAGGACAGCATGTTGGTGCACACAGTCCCATTCTACGTGACATATCTAATGAGGCAGTAGGCATTCCACGGCTTTGCGCCAGCACAAGCAGGGTCTTATACTACCTACAGTTCAACCTTCGTCTCTGCAACAGAAATTGATCCCGCATCAATTTCCTAACAGATAGAAATCATGCTCTTCAGCCATTGGTTGTTGATTCGCAACAACTCACACAAGCAAAGCTAATTATGACCAAAGACAAGTGTTGAGAATTGAAATATTCATTGATGGTTAAAAGTTTACAAAATTGCCGATCTGAGTCAGACTTGGAGCAATACAATAAAAAAAAACTAAGGGTCATTTGGGCTGGATCGTCATCTTCAGGGACTTCAATGGATCCAACCCTTCAATCCCCTCGAGGTCGTAGAGTTCTTGGATTTTTTCCTTGCGTCCTGGAAGCCGCCTCGTAAGGGAATGTCGTCGATTCGGCTAATTCCTTACTAAAGGCTTTAGACTTCCTGAATTCCTCTACGACCTCTGCAGCTCTTTTCTCCACCTTGAAGGTTTTCCGCTCGGCCTTCGTGACCTTTTTATCGGCCTCGGTGGCCTCCCTCTTGGCTTCAGTCACCGCCGTTTCCAAGTCGGCAATCTTGGCGTCGGACTGGCGAGCAACTTCTTTGGCCACATCTATTTCAATGGAGGAGGAATGTAATCGGTTCTTCAAAATGCACATTTCTGATTTCCGCCACCTCCAGTCTTTCCTCGGCCATTCTTTGCTTCTCTTCGGCCACCTGGGCGCTATCCAGCTCGTTGGCCGCCTGACGTTGGGCAACTTCTAGCGCATACTGCCTTCTCGGCTCTTAACCGGATGGCTTCGAATTCGCCCTTTAAGGTGGCTCGGTATCCTCCAGGGCCATCTCTGCCTTTTTTGCCCTAGAGTGATAGCATCGCCTCCCACGACTGATCAAGGGCAGCATCACTCAGGGTCCAAAGATCCCTGTTGGCCCAGATGGCAACCCAAGAGGGGGGGGGTGGAATTGGGTTCTTAAAAATTTAAGCCTTTTTGAAATGTTTTAAATGAATTAATAAATGCAATGAAATAACAAAGCAATGCAAGAGAGATAGAGATAGAGACAATGAAGCACGGCAAACACAAGATTTTATAGTGGTTCGGTGTATCCAACACCTACGTCCACTCCCAAGATCCACTTGGGTCCACACTATAATCTCCTCGATTACAGCCGAGTTGTTTTACAAGCTCACAACTCAAACTTGTTGTTTTCCCGGGATCACAACGAACCCAGCCGTTTTTCGGGCTCACCAGCACAAAAACCCTAAACTCAAGCTAACCTAGCTTGACCCGAGGTAAACAACCTCCACTAGTTCAATCCCCTTTGATTGAACTAGGCACAAAAATAGAAATGTTTTTTTTACAAGCTCCTTAATGAGCATATTAACAAAAGTAAAATAGAGTTTAGATAAGCCTGATTGCAGTTGGTTGGCTTTGAGCTTTTCTTCTTTTCTTCAACTCCTTTGAGGTGTAGAATCGGCCTCAGCACGGATTCTCCACGGAATGAGTGTTGGAGTTGATTTGGGCTTTTCCTCTTTTCTTTGAGTGGTGGAAATCACTTGAGATGCACTTGGATTTCTTCTGAAGCTTCCTTGGATAGTAGAGCTTGAGCACAGATGGAGCTTCCTTTGATTTCACACTCTTTCTTTCACTCTATTTTGAATCACGGATTTTTTCAGCTAACGCTCTGTTTTTTCTGATTTTTCTTTTTTTTCTTTGAAATAAATATCTCTCTCTATGTCTCTCTTTGATTTGAAAACAGCTTCTCTATTTATAGATTCTGCAAGAATATAGCCGTTAGAGACAAAGAAAAATAGCCGTTAATCAAAAAACTTACCGTTGGAGCTGAGTTGGCATCCGTAAAAATTTTGCCCAGATTTGCTGGAGTCGACTCATGCTTTTCCCGAGTCAGCTCGAGCTCGTCTTACTAAAAATAGAAATGTTTAGAAAGTCATGGGGTCGACTCACCAAAAGTAAAGTGTCGACTCCTGAAAGTCGGGGGTCGACTCATGAAAGGTTGGGGTCGACTCGCGAAGTGCTCAGAAAAATACTCTTCTGGTGTCTGAGCGGAGTTGACTCGCACAGTCATGGAGTCGGCTCGACTAAATTGGGGGTCGACTCGTGAAATTACGTGGGTCGACTCGAGACAGATAGACATTTCTGTTCTCTGAGTGGAGTCGACTCTGAAACTCAAGAGTCGGCTCCGGAACGTATCAAAAATCAGAGACTTTTCTGATTGACATTAAAATCGTTCCAGATTAATTTTAATTCATATTTTTGACTTGAAATCAATAAGATTGACATTAAGAATTAATTCAAGAAGTATTCCAAAAACTCATTGATTAAAACATGAATTATAAAATTTCTTTTTGAAAGTTTAAACATTGAGCTTAAAGTTACTTTAAAAATGATTAAGTCAAACTTTAACATTCTCATTGATTGTTCAAAATAAATTTATTGCTCATTTAAATAAACTCATTACATCTTTTAATGTACTCAATGGCTTTTAGTAATCATCAAAATCAAAAGGATTGGGGTATATAATTTTTCAATAATCTTCCAAGAATCTCCCCCTTTTTGATGATGACAAAAACATTGAGTTTATGCATGATTGATTAGTGAATTTATTTTGTTTTCATAGTTAGGCTTAGGCTCCCCCTGAATGAGGTAGCTCCCCCTATGAAACTTAAATAAATATCCCATTGTTTATCTCATTGATTAACTTGATTTTCTCATATGCATTTACAATCATAAAACTATAAAACTCTCCCCCTTTTTTGTTATCAACAAAAAGGTAGAGAAGTATAAACATTCATACATTCGTTGATAGAAAGAGATACATTGAGTAATCAAAATTGATATTTCATTTCATCAAAAAGTCTAATACATCAAAATGTTCAATACATTGATTACATTAATTTCAATACATAGCAAGGATTGAAACTCTAATACATCAGAAATGAGTTCTAACAATCCTAGTCAAGTGATCAACTATGTTCTTCATTCCATCAGATTGGATTTTTACATAATCTTTTAATCTTTCATCTACAAAAGTGCAAGCAGTCAAAATCTTGTCTTGAAGCTCCGCATTGCATCTAGAGTAGGTCTCGCCATCTCCGCAAATATCTTTAAGTTCTTCAAATATATTTTTGAGATCTCCACTTAAAGATACCGAAGAAGAGCTGAGAGTAGACTCCATCTTAGTGATACGATCATCCAATGAATATAGAGTCTCCCTCAAATTCATGAACTTATTCTCAAATTCTGATTTAAGTTTTTCAGATTGATCATTAAATAGAACTTTGAGTTGCTTTAGTTGTAGATCTGAGAAACTGGCAGAAGATAATGAAGCTTGATCAAATAATGGAGCGGGGCTGGAGCAGGGGCAGAAGTAGAAGGGCTCGGAGGTGCAGGTGAAGGATGTCTGACTGAAGGTCCTGCAGCCTCAACTAAGGGTCATTTGGGGCTGGATCGTCATCTTCAGGGACTTCATCTGGATCCAACCCTTCAATCCCCTCGAGGTCGTAGAGTTCTTGGATTTTTCCTTGCAGTCCTGGAAGCCGGCCTCGTAAGGGAATGTCGTCGATTCGGCTAATTCCTTACTAAAGGCTTTAGACTTCCTGAAATCCTCTACGACCTCTGCAGCTCTTTTCTCCACCTTGAAGGTTTTCCGCTCGGCCTTCGTGACCTTTTTATCGGCCTCGATGGCCTCCCTCTTGGCTTCAGTCACCGCCGTTTCCAAGTCGGCAATCTTGGCGTCGGACTGGCGAGCAACTTCTTTGGCCACATCTATTTCAATGGAGGCGGAATGTAATCGGTTCTTCAAAATGCACATTTCTGATTCCGCCACCTCCAGTCTTTCCTCGGCCATTCTTTGCTTCTCTTCGGCCACCTGGGCGCTATCCAGCTCGTTGGATGCCTGACGTGGGCAACTTCTAGCGCGTACTCTGCCTTCTCGGCTCTTAACCGGATGGCTTCGACTTCACCCTTTAAGGTGGCTCGGGTATCCTCCAGGGCCATCTCTACCTTTTTTGCCCTAGCCTGGAGTGATAGCATCGCCTCCCACGACTGATCAAGGGCAGCATCACTCAGGGTCCAAAGATCCCTCATGGCAATCAGAGAGTTCAGCGCCTGGACGAAGTGTCAATGTTAAAAACAAAAGACGAAAAGGTAATAGGACAAAGCTCACCAAAGGTGTGCCACGGACGCCTCGCGGAAGAAGGTGGCCCTACCCTGATGCCGAAGAAACTCCTGCACCTCAACCATAGATGCTTCGTCCAACGCTCGCTCGGCCCAGCGGCTGTGGTTCGCCAAAAGTGATTGGAAGGAAGGGTCAACGCCCTTCCTTTCCACTGACACGGGGGCCGCGGGAGAGGACTCCGCCTCCGACTCTGCTGCCTCCGGCCCCTTGGCTGATGGAGGTGCTTCAGTTGTTGCCCCTTTGGGGGGCATGGTAACTGATGGAGTCGGCCTTGTTGTTGCAAGGACCGGCTCCGTCTCTACGGCTTCGGGCGGGGGTGACGGTGCTTTTGCGACATGCTCTGGAGAAGGATCGAGCAAAATGACAGGAGGGGGAGCCGGTACTGAAGGTGATTCTTTTCCTCCTGCTTGGCTCCACCCAACTTCCTCGCTGACCTCGGCCCTTACCGTGTCTTTCCGAGCGGGTTCGTCGGCTTGGGCTCTGGCCACCTCGCGCATGCGTGGGGGATCCACAACTTTGGCCCTTCTAGCGTCGGCCACCTCAGCGTCGGCCCTTCCGGCGTCGGCCCTCTTCAAAACCTTAGCGCGCATGGGCTTCACAACTCTGGCCCCTCCAGCGTCGGCCCTCCCCGCGTCGGCCCTCCTTGGAATCTTGGCAATGACCCTCCTTTCAGCAGGGGGCTCATTCCCCGTTTCCTTCCTCTTCTTGGTAACCGCCTGCCTGAGCTCATGAAGCGATGGCGTCATCCCTATAAAAAACAGGAGATGAGTAAAAAAAAAAGAGTGGAAGAAAGAAGGAAAAAGGTGAGTAATCAAGTGCTCACCACCATAAGGGATTAGGCCGGCGAAACGAAGGTTTTCATCGACCAGAAGCTTATTACATCGAGGGACATCGACAGTCAAAAGCTGCCCGAATGCCATTCGATCCCTTGGGAGGATAGAGGAATCCCTATTGGCATCGGTGTTGGGTGTCCCCCAGCTTCCACTCACCCCTTTGATATCAGCAAAAAAGAACTTATCCTTCCACCCTTTAACGGAGGTGGGAAGGTACAACTTAAGGATCCTAGTAGGTCTAGGAGTAAAGGACCACCAACTTGACTGCTTGCGAAAGATATAAAAACTGCGGAATAAGGAGATACTGGCCTCTATGCCTTGCAGGTGACAGAGAACCAGAAAGCCAACGATGGTTCGGATCGAGTTAGGGACTAGCTGGGAAGGTGTTAAAGAATATCGGTCCATAAGGTTAAGGATAAAAGGGTGGATAGGTAATCGAAGTCCTGCCTTAAAGAAGGCTCCGTACAAGGAAACTCTTCCAGGACGGGAAGAAGTTACCCTGTCATCAGGAGTGGGGTAGGACAGATGTAGGTTTGGCGGAAAACTATACTTGGCTCTTAGGTTTACTATGTCTTGAGCAGACATAGTGGAAGCAGTCCACTCGGGGGACTCCTTGACAGCACTGGAAGGACCAGCAGCTGTCGGACGGCTCCGAGTGGAGGTCCGTCCGACGGTCAGATGACTCTCGGCTGCGGGGCATCTAACCGGCCGCCGCTCCGGTGAGGAGTGGTCGGAGGATGGGGTGGACCATTGGCTTGGTAAGGAAGCGGAAGGTTGAGAAGGAGTGAGGGAACGACCCCCGGAATCGAAAATAGAACAAGAGGGCGAGGAAGCCATGGAAACTAACCTGGAAAGCTTGAGCTAAGATCGAAGGAGCACGAGGAGAGAACAGACATGGGAGGTGGACGGACGATTGCAAACTCAGTGGAGGAAGCTGTAACGTAAGAGAAGAGGGAATGGGAAGATAAGGACGATTTTTCTTTTTATAGCCTCATTCAAATCATCCCGTGACCGTCCGGTCTGGCCATGTGTCTACCTTCAAATGGAAGCCGCTTCGGCGGCCTACCGGCGCAAAAAACATGAAAAGCTTCACCAATAGAAAGATGGTGGTGGCCTTACCGCAATGATGACGCTCGCTTTTTACGACTTATTACTCGAGGGAAATCTTTCCCAATCCCAACCGTCCGAACGGACGAAATGATAGCGCGAAAGTCAGACGCCCAGTGGATATTAACACCCTTTTCGCTGGTGATTGTGCGCTCACTCATCTCAGGAGCGGAGGGGCATCTGATACGGCTGACCATCTCCTCTGGGTGGTGTTATAACCTTTTGCGCGATTTTCAGAAATAATGATTGACACCTAATCCCAGAGATGGAATCTTGGCTCCGGCCTCCAGCTTCGGCCTCCGGCCTTTGGCTCCGGCCTTTGGCTACGGCCTCCAGTACGGCTCCAGCCTTTGGCTCCGGCCTTTGGCTACGGACTCCAGTACAGCTCCAGCCTTTGGCTCCGGCCTCCAGTAACGGCTCCGGCCTTTGGCTCCAGCCATTGGCTCCGGCCTCCAGCGACGGCTTCGGCCTTTGGCTCTGGCTTTTGGCTCCGGCCTCCAGTGACGGCTCCGGCCTTTGGCTCTGGCCTTTGGCTCCGGTCTCCAGCGACGGCTCTGTTCTTTGGCTCCGGCCCTAACTTGGTGCCTTTCCTGCATACACTATGACCCACCTCAGGTAACATATCTCGAGATTCGAGATCTGTTACCGTATAACTCGCTTACCGAAATCACAGGCAAGTGCTAGCACGCCCGGCAGTTACCGCCACAAGCGGCCCCCATTCAGCAAAGGCTTAACCACTTGCCGTTCGAAGGAGCTTATCCTAACGAGGAAGATTCGACGGTTCGAAAGAGGACGAAAAGAAAGGAACATCCCAGACAGGTATAAAAGGACCCTGAGCTCAACAGAAAATGGGGATCTCGATCTCTCTCTTTACTACACTACTGAGCGACAAGTTTACTAACTTGAGCGTCGGAGGGTCCTCGCCGGGAATACCGGCCCGGGGACTTCTTGCAGGTTTTCAAAGAAGGATGACGACCTCTCCACCCCATTTGGAGGCCCACAATAGATCTCAGCATGTCCGGCACTCATCACCGATGATTTGTCCGCATCAGGCCGAATCAATTCAAAAACAAAAATGGTGGAAGAGACTGGTTGCCGTGGCCAACAGAGCCCTTGCCCTGCCATTAGTTTCTATTCCAGCAGTCGTTCATCCCCTGCAGAGCTTCAGAGCTCGTCTTAGCACTGGCTTTCCATTTGTGCTGCACATATTATATGTTCGTTTTAATGTTTTGTTTACTTCGACGTCATAGAAACCATCTATGATTAATTTAACGACTAAATTTAAGAATCAATTTTCCTTCTTGCGCGTGGATGCAGCGATCTTTGGGTTGCACGTAGAATAAAAACATGATGTCTCATGCAACATCCAAGAGAGTCCACACAACATATATCTTGGGTCCATTACCATTAGCACTCGCAGGATACATATATAAAGATTAGCCCATCATTAGGGGCGAATACATGATCACACTCACAACAGAGATAGCATATTAATTTGATACATAATGTATCAAATCTAGATTCTTATGTATTATTTTGATGAAGACTAGCATCACAATAGGTGCCTAGAGAACCCATTTGCAGACAACTTACTGAGCCTCGTGGATTTGGCGAATTTGATGTTGACACCAAGCAAACGGGCGATCCTCCTGCCATTTCGTCTGCAAAATCTTCATGGTTAGGTTAATGCCGTTCTGAAATGGTTCTCTGGACTGAATCAGACGACGACAGTATAAAGTAAGTTAACGGTATCGGCAGCAGTGATACAGTCCCCTCTTTTTTTGCATATGAATTGGAGCAAAACATTAAAAAAAGTTACTATATTGACGTTAATATAATGGGATCAGCCTGGGTGTATTTTTAAATATTTTTATGAAATTCAGGCTCCAACCTCATCTGTTAAAGCCTCAATTCCAACCCTACAATCTTTCTGTACCATTCTTTTTATTTTTGGTTCTTATTATTTATGGCATCAGTCATATAAAAATATCATTAAAAAAACCTAATATATCCTTATGGTGGGTACTCATCGGTTAAACCATAGGCCCTTGATTTAGTGTTGCTTCAAAAATGAAAAATACATCAATGGATATCCAAACCAAACTATATATTGCTGGATTAGTGGGGATAAAAATCTTAGTAATCAAATTCTTCAGATTAAAAAAATACTGTATATGATTTATAGTAGCAGAGTACGAGAATCAGTTTGTTATGCTTTTAAATTTTATTTTAATTTTTCTATAAATCTTTCTCATCTTTTAAGTAGCCCTCTCTTTTTTTTGTTTTTGCTAAAATATGAAATTTTTTATAAAAATTAAGATTCTTTATAAACTAATCTTAAAAATTATATTGTAAAATATTATAAATTTTTAAAATATATGATATGTATAATAAAATATATTATAATATTAATAATATTTTCATTATATAATATATAAATATTTAGTAATAATATATATAGTAATTTAATATGTAAGAAGTTCATAAATATTAATAATTTAAACTTAATATTACATATTATAATATAAATATGTGTGTGCTTAAATTATTAGCTATTATATTAGTATCAAATTAATATTAATATAAATATTATCTGATATATATTTATCAATATAATATTAAATATTTAAAAAAATTTAGTGTCAGTTAAATATATAATTAGATTAAGTATTATTTAATATTTATATGAAAGTTAGGAGTTAATTTAAGATTATCAAACTTTGATAATTTCATATATCTATTCTTTTTTTTATACGTGAATTAGATTATCATTACTTATGATGATTTTAGATTATTTAGAAATCAAATATTACTACATAAATTATTATATTCAATTGCCAGATATAATAATCTGTTTGATATTTTTAGATTATCGAGGTGAGCTATCACCAATCAAATGGCCCTAAAGGTAAACAAACTAAGGCATGTATATGCCTAGCAGCACTCCAATTGCTTGAGAATAATACAGCATACCATGGCGGCGACGGCGTACAGTCTGGCGGACATTGGGGATTTGAGGGATATGGTTTAGGCAGTCCGGGGCCTGGGGTGTAGGGGGGCTCGTCGAGCATTCTTCTTGTCATCTTTATAATTTTGTGGATGGTCGTCAGCTTTGCCTCTGCAAAAGAACCATATGAAAATGTGATTAATAATTAATGTAGGGGGACAACCGAAGGAGAGCACCAGTTAGTCAATAACTCCAAAATTAAAAGAAAGAAAATAAAAAACGCCTCATCGTCTTCCAAAATGTCAACAGATAGGTGATAATTTAAAAGAAGTAATAGAAGAATGCAAGGCTTTAATTACTAGCTTCCATATGTCTAAAAAGCTTCATGGCGTGCAATGTAAAATCATAAATAAGCTTTAAAAGAAGAAGAAGAAGAAGAAGAAGAAGAGAGAAAACAAAAAGAGACCTTTTTTTTTTGTTACAAAAAAAGAGACTTACTTTGCTGCTGAGCGTTTTGGACGAGTTCTGCGAAAACCGGTATGATGACTAGAGTTGTGGCAAGAAGAAGAACAAGCAGCGCAAGCGTCTTGGGAGCCATCATCTCTTTCTCTTAGCCTCTTGAGATAAGACGAGGTGGCACCCTTCTCGCGGCCGTCATATTTATAGCCAATTAGAGGGAGGGCAACAAATTAAGCTAGCCGTCTTAATTTTTACCTCTTCTGCCACGTTTGTTGGCCACACGGCGTGGAACAGGGCGACGCTTAGTTTTGTTGACTTTGATTTATAGTCAAAGTCAACAAAACAGAAACGTCTGCATGGAGAGAAGAGTACTTCGAAGCCACTGGGCCGAGGATGGATGGTCGTTGAAATTAACAGCCAGCGGTAATTTTAAATCATAAAAGCTATCGTAAAGGAAACGTCGCCCGAAAGGGGACTCGCAGGAGAACGACGTTGTACAGTGATTCGTCAAATTTATAGAATTCTAAATTTTTATTTCATTCAGCTTTTCTAAATTTTTTATCTGATTCAACTCAACTCATTGCAGCCTTTTTCTAACTACATGGGGTCGGCTACATGAATCATTAATACAATTAATTTTTTATCTAACTCAATTTTTTAAATTATCTACGTGTTACATGTTGCACTTTTTTATGAAATATATCAGATCATATATGTTTTGGAAGCAGTGAAGACGTCAATCGTTCTTGCCCATTCCTAAGGATGCTACGAAGATACTTGACCAACTACCTCAAAGTAACAAGTTTGCCTTCAGGCATGAGTGAGCTCTGATTCAAATAGAAGAGAAAGAATGTACTGATAGATAAGAAAAAAAAGTATAAAATCAGGTAGTCATAGCTTTCATATGATATGTGTGGACAAAAAAAATAAAAATAAAAATATTAAAATATTATAAATAATGATTTAAATATACTTTTTATTTAATTGATATAACTAATTCATAAAAAAAAATTTGAATTAAATATAGAAGAATATTGAGAAAAAGAATTACAAGACTTGTTTGTTGACACCCTTTTAACAACTAATTATATACAGTAGAGTTTACACGTCTATCCTATATTAAGAAAGGATACTTTTTTTTTTTTTTTTTTTTGAAAGAAGCATTGATAACACATTAAAATTCTATAACACTAAAAAGACATATAGGTATAATTTTTATACTAATTAATGCATTGTTAGTCGAGCAACTGAAAAATCACTACTTTGTTGTTTAATCTTTCATGCATGATACCTTTTTGTGTAAATAGATAACAATAATTTTACTTTACATTATTGTATATAAAATTTTATATAAAAATTATTGATTGATTAGCTGACATGCATTCATAAGACATGTTAGCTAAAATAAAATAATTCAACTCATCCTAACTCAACTCATCTAAGCTTTTTTTCAACTACATAAGGTCGACTACTTGAATCTGCTTTCTTTACTATGCTCTATTTAAGACTAAGTAAATACTCTGCTAAAATAAAATAAGTATACTTAATTAAAAAATTGTATGAGTTAGTATATTTAATTAAATTTTTTTATGAGTTGGCATAATGCTTAATTACAAAAAGTATATTCGAGTTATCGTTGATGACTATCATACGGTTTGTTAAGTTACTGTTGGTGATCATTAAAAATGAACTTAATTGAAAAACTTTATGAATTGGTATACTTAATTAAGAAAAAAAAGGTATGAAGACCTGACTCATAATTTTAAATAAATTTATGTACCGTTAGTGTAATTATCTCTAATAAGAGATAGAAACTAATGACTACTATCTTGAACTAGGTAGATGGAGCAGAAATGAATGCCTACCTCCATGTCATGGAATAGAAACACCAAATTCTGAAGTTTTATCTTAAAGGATACTCTTTGCTTTAAAAAATATAACAATTTTTTCTTGTTGTTTCTATTTACAGTTTTTCTTCTAACGAGACATTACGTTGATCTCCATACGATTAGTGGATGTGGCTGCGACCAGAAGACTGGGCCTTTCCATTCAACTCTACATTAAAAGAAAAGAAATAATCCAAATTTAGTACTTTCTATGGGAACACTATGTACTTAATTTATCATTTTATACTTGTTGCCGCCGGGATCCGTCCTCCGACTCGGGCGCGGTCGATCCTCGGGGAGTTGGGTGCGGCGGACCTGCAAAACAGGAAGCCCTGCACGCGGAAGGACGCCGGGGGTGGTCCTCCGCGGAAGGCCCTCCGACGCTCAAGTCAGTGAGGAAAGAATTCGGCGATCAACCAGACAATGAGGAGGTGGATCTCTCCGGGAGACCTCTCCAGGGGGCGGTCAATCGGAGGCTCTGGTAAGGGCAGAGCACCGACGAGCTGCCGGGAGAGAGAGAGGTAACCCTAGAGTTTTTTGTGTGTCAAGGGTTGCGTACCTGAGGTAATCTGCCAAACTAGTATTTATAGACTGTCACCTGGGAACTTGAGCGTCTTCTGGAAGGTACTGAGGTTGTTAAGATACGGGGGTAGACAGAATCAGGCCGTTGTGGGGCCGTTAGAATCCACGCCTTGTCCGTTAAGGGATCGACGACTGGGAGAGCCCCTCGATGTCTTGGGATCTGGGTGAGTAGACCCGGGGCGGTTATAATAGGTCTTAGGCCACGTCTTAATATGATCCCCTGCTCAGGGTGCTGCTTGGGTAGACTTGAGTTCTCCCGCGCCAGGTTCCGCGGAGGTGGACGTCGGGGCGTGGATCGCTAGGTAGCAGCGGGCTATGGAAGCTCGGAAGAAGCCGAGCTGCGGAAGCCCGGAGGAGGCTGAGCTACGGAAGCCCAGAGGAGGCCGAGCTAGGGAAGCCCGGAGGAGGCCGAGCTAGGGAAGCCCGGAGGGGGCCGAGCTACTGAAGCCCGGAGGAGGCCGAGCTACGGAAGCCCGGAGGAGGCCGAGCTATGGAAGCCCGGAGGAGGCCAAGCTAGGGAAGCCCGGGAGGAGCCGAGCTACGGAAGCCCGGAAGGAGCCGAGCTACGGAAGCCCGGAAAAGGCCGAGCTACGGAAGCCCGGAGGAGGCCGAGCTAGGGAAGCCCGGAAGGAGCCGAGCTACGGAAGCCCGGGAGGAGCCGAGCTACGGAAGCCCGGAAGGAGCCGAGCTACGGAAGCCCGGAGGAGGCCGAGCTAGGGAAGCCCGGAAGGAGCCGAGCTACGGAAGCCCGGAGGAGGCCGAGCTACGGAAGCCCGGAGGAGGCCGAGCTAGGGAAGCCCGGAAGGAGCCGAGCTACGGAAGCCCGGAGGGGGCCGAGCTACGGAAGCCCGGAGGGGGCCGAGCTACGGAAGCCCAGAGGAGGCCGAGCTACGGAAGCCCGGAGGAGGCCGAGCTAGGGAAGCCCGGAAGGGGACCAAAAGGAGGGGGTCAGCCTTAGCCGTCTTGCACGGATATCAATGCAATGACGATTTTACCCCCCAACACATGCCCCCCACTCCCTAGTTCGAAGCGTAGGTTCGGGCGTAGGGAGTATAAGCTCAAGTGGCGCGCCCCGATGGGACGTTTTGGCTTAAACAACCCGTGCAATGATGCCTTAATTAATGTGATAGGGCCGCCGTACCTCCAAAGGTGAGGCTTCTCCATTAGCGACGGTTGAGATTTTGCCGTGCCGTGAATCCCGATCGATATGGGGGTATGTCGAGGCGATCCCGGACGCCTCGAATGGGGTGTTCCGCCTCTCCAGGGCAGTTTCTTGGCGGAGAAGCGAAGTGACAGCTGCCCTGCGTCTATATACGCGCATGTGTGCGTGTTGGTGGCGTCTTCTTACTTTGTTTTCAGAAGAGCGTTGGCCTCTCATCCTCTTCAGCGTCCACCGTTTTTCGCTCAGGACTTCCTTCGACCGAGATGGCGATGAGCCCTGGGGACGTAGCCTTAGAAATCGTCGCTGGAGATTTGGGGAGGATTCACCAAAGGTATGGTCTGCCCATGGATGTGGTTTTGCGGGTGCCAGGACTTGAAGATAGGGTCACCCGGGACTTGGAGTCTGGAGTATTCGTCTATGAGGACAGTTTTAAGGCGGGTCTTCGTTTCCCTCTCCATCCCTTGGTGAAGGAGATCATGACCCATTACAACATCTGTCCATCGATGGTGGCCCCAAACAGTTGGCGGAACATCGTCGGATTTATCTCGATGTGCCACCAGATCCAAATCGTTGCGACTCTCCCCCTTTTTCGCACCTGTTATCACCTAACTCCCGGGCGAAAATCGGAGTGGACCTCCATCGGGCCTCGGAGGTCTTTTAATGTCATTGCGGATAAGCCCTCTTCCATCAAGGGGTGGAAGAGTCGATTTGTGATTGCGGAGGGGAACATCGGGTCCGATTTCCCTCGGCGATGGGGGGAAGTTGCGAAGGATGCGGAGACGCATCCGGCCCTATCGGTGCAGGAGGAGAGGGAC
>UESW01004877.1:81577-108731 GCA_900491605.1 Calamus simplicifolius
CCGGAGGAGGCCGAGCTAGGGAGGCCCGGAGGAGGCCGAGCTAGGGAAGCCCGGAAGAGGTCGAGCTACGGAAGCCCGGAAGGAGACGGTAGGAGGAGGTCAGCCTTAGCCGCCTTGCACGGATATCAATGCAATGACGATTTTACCCCCCAACAACTTGTATCAAATCTAGCATATTTTCTTATGAACTATTAATGAGGCCTCCTTGATCGATCCTAATTCGGTCTTGAGAATACGGTGGCGCTGATGCTGTGTAAGCCCCTCTGTTCTCGTATTCTCGGTTTAACTAAAAAAGTATGCTCAAGTTGGTTCAACTGCATGCTGTTTGAGGGGAAGAAACAAAAAGGAGATAATAGCTGAAAAATCATAGAGCAGGAACCAAACGGAAGCATGGAAATCAGAATTGGAGCCATTATTCGGTGGGTGGTCCATCATCGAGCATACTATTATGGCCCTGGCTGCATATTATCAATTAACGAGTAGTATTAATTCATGGAATTGTCATATCAAGCAAAGGTGCAATCTATTATATATGTCTAAAATATAGGTGCAATTCATGGTAAATTTGTCTTATAAAGTATTACCGTTAGGCCATATTACAAACTAGATGAGGCAAGATCCTTTAGCCTCCACATCACGATACTTAGCGACTTGCTCTATATCGGCACCACCTCCAGTTTGATCAACAACGTAGCTTTGAAGAATGTGGGTTATAGAAGTAGTAGCGCACACCCAATAAGATAGCATGTGCTCATCTTTTGATAGACTGAGGCACCAGTAGAACCAACAACTCTCTATAAAAAGGCAATCCATGGCAATTAACGTACGTATAGTCCCCTCCAAAAAGGCAAACTAGTTGTAATGGAGTACATGATCCATAATTGAGGCAAGTACTACAATCCAAATCATCAGATATGAAAATCGACTATAACGAGCAAGCTAGCTCATTTAAAGATAGGGAACTCATCTCCTCCACATCTCATCCTCAACCTTGGATAGGTCCATGCTGTGCTCCCTCACCCTCTTCGGTCATCTAATCTCTTCTAAAATCTAAAAGTACAACATCAGCACTTAGCTACCTTCATCGTTCTCCTCCACTAACTTGAGCATTGAAAAACCTTTGCTAGGAACTCACGGTACTCTTCACGCTCTCCCTTTTTTACTGCAGGCACCTTATCGCAAGATACTTGGGTACTCTTAGCTAACCTCACCGCTAGCCTCATTTGTAGATTATCATCCTTATTAATTATCTATCCTATTAATATGCGGGGTCCCATCATCATAAATTGGCACTATCAGATTAGTGTTGTCTATGAAAAATTAAGAAAAAGCCATGCCATTCAAACCCAACAAGAGAGTTCCCATCAATAACAATGGCATCACCTAAACTGGCTTCAAGACCAAATCCCTCTCTCCATTTCCATTAAAGGTTTCATGGCAATACAATTTGCTCAGCTATAACAAGAAGTTAAAATACTCATTATACTAGTTCAGGCCCTAGTCCTCTGACTAACGTAATCAGTGGAACTAGTACTACTTATGATCGGATGTTGTCACAGTGGAGCCTCCGAGAAGTAGACCTTACAAAACTCTAGATGCAAGGACTTGTAACGAATAGGCATGTTAAACCACAGATGGAGCCAGTACCATGGAGTCTTCCATCGCTTTTAAGAACAAGAATGTCATATTCATAGAGCTTGTAGAAAACTTAATTTAAAGATCATACCAAATTTAAACCCCTATATAAGGTTTCTTAAAAATATAATTCTATACTTTTCATGAGCTAGAGGTATCTTGTCACTTTTAGATGGAGTAAAAATTATATTAATAAAACTTGGTGTGATATCCTTTCAAAGCCGTATTTTATTAGGTTGTCTTTAGATTTATGATACTTACTAAGAAAGAGACAACGCTTATACTTTTAGGATAAATAAGATGGACCTTGCTTTGTATCATCAAAGAAAACCTTTTAGTCTTAACAAGCAAAGAAAGTTGATAAAAAAGCCAAGCATAGAGTAAGTTAAGAGGCTAAGAATTTAGAATATGAACAAGATATAAGCATAATAATACCAAAGCTTATTTTTGATGCTTTGGATATACTACTCTTATTTGATTTAAAGAATGCTATTACAAAAGGTGCCACTAATATATTGGATTACTTGACGTAACTAGAAAAGATAATAATGGAGGAGAGAATAGCCTTGCCCAACATAGTTAGGCCTTGCCCAACATAGTTAGGGATAAGCAATTAGAGTCGATTGGAAGCATGAAGAATAATGAAACAAACAATCTTGGCTTTAAAACTATGATGGGGAAGAAGACCTTGGAAGAAGAGAATATAAATAGACATAAAAGCCATTTGTCTAATTCACATAATTTTAATTTATAATAAAATCGAGAGAGAGAGAGAGAGATATGCATAAGAATTCTATGCATTTGTTGTTTGGAGACGGCAAGGACCTCACACCGGTGTAGAGGCTAAGTCGTGGCCTCTGACAACCGCGTAGTTGTTCTGCAAAAATAAGTCCTGACCTTCTTTCCGAAGAAATGGGAATGGGAGGGTAAGAAGACGCCCACCCGGATTTTACGAGGACCATGAAATCCGGCGTGCAAAAGAGAGGCAGAAAATAACGACAAAAATGTATAGGCAAGGAGATAGATGAGTCCCGCCACGGATCCAACCAAAAATTGATTTATTAATTAAAAGTTTCATGTCTCGTGTGGATCTGGTAAAACTGTGCATGGCTCAAAAATAAATCCGACTACACCTCACCCTATTACGTAACAATGCATAGTTTTTTCTCTCATGCCATCACCAATTCTTATAAAAAATTAATATAATATAATATTGAAAAGAAAATTCTTGTCAAATTTCAATATAATAGGTCATAGCAATGCGGAGCATCTAAAAAGAATATAACAGTTTTATAGGAGAGTAACTTCAAGAATTTTGATATGGTCTTTATAAAATAAATTTTAAAATTATTTTTTTCTAAATATTTATGTAAGATAACTTTTTTAAGTTAGTCTTCTAACCTTTTATTGTAGATTGAATGGTCTTGACTTTCTTTTAGAACAATAGATTATAGCCGGACAAAAATAAGTCTACATGACAAGTATTGTATTTTGAACAAAATTTATGAATCATAATCAATGCTTAGTAGACCAACCCTTCCTTTCTAATTAAGAAAGATGGTAGAACCTAAGGATGAGGATAAGTCGGATTTGGGCAATAGATGACCCATATAATTTACTTAAAGTTAATAGAAGTAGAATCCTTGACCTCCATCTTTGCATCCTCTATTTTACCACACCACTTCACTTCCTTCCATGAACTCAACTAACCACCTTTTGTTTCTCCTACAGACGATTAATTTAAGTAGATTTAGATTACAGTGAAACTCTTTGTTTCTCTCTCCATCTTCTCTTCTCTGCCTGCTTACGTCTAAGTAAAAATAACAAAAGTCAGATTAAATCCACTCAACCATTACTAGCACCAAAGAAAACATAAGAGTAGATTGATGGAGTAATTGGAGGTGAGGAGATATGGACATATCCTTCTTTCCTTTTTTTTTTCTGGAAATTTAAGGAAAAAAATTGGTTAGAACTAGTTATTATTATTTATTTCTTTATGTACCCCTCTTTCTCAAATAGCTAAGATTTATTTAGTTATTCCTATAAAAATAATATAATAGCATAATGTAAAACGCCAACTTGAATCATCAATCTTCCAAACTGTAGAAAGAATTCTTTAAATATATAAGTTATAAGAAAATATTACACTGCAAGAAAATTCAGCTTTAGCTATGCCAATTTGCGTCGCTAATGCGTTGCTAAATGAATTTAGCGATGCAATTTGGGCGTAGCTGCCAACCTCATCACAACCTGTAATCCGTCGCAATTGCATCGTTAAATAGCGACGCCTAGCGATGCCAAAAATTACATCGCTAATTTGTGACTAAATTACAGTCGTCGCAATTTAGCGATACATTAGTGACGCAAAGTTGCATCGTAATTTTGCAACGCCAAGATAGGAGTCGCAAAATTGCGACACCAAGCTAGGCGTTTTGCGATGCTTGGCTTGGCATCACAAAATTGCAACTCCTGGCTTGGCGTCGCAAAATTCTACGCCTGGCTTGGCGTTGCAAAATTTAATTAATTTTTTTTAAAAAATAATTGCAACGAAAAACTTTCGTTGCAATTGAGCCGCTAATTAATTTTTTTAATAAATTTTAAATATTATAAATTAAAACTGCTAATACAATTTCATTGCATTTAAATATTGATCGAAACATTCATCACTAAATTTTTAAAATATATATATAAATTAATATATTAATATTTTAAAGTTTTTATATACAAAACATAAGAAGTAAAGAAAAAAATACATCAAGAATCTGCACTATCACGATCACGCGAAGGCTCCGGTGGCTGGAATGAACCCTGTAATATGAGGCGAACCAAATCCTGCATCTGACGCATCTGCGCTCTCATGTCTAAAAGCTCCTACTGAAGGCCTCCTGTGCACTGGTCGAGCTCCTGCTAATACTCCTGCTGAAGCTCTCCCATGCACTGCTCAAATTCCTGCCGAGCCTCCTGCCAAACCTCCTCCGTAATAGATCTTCAAATGTTGCCTAAATGCTCGGTAGAAATATTGCCAGGATAGTGCGAACTGAAGCCCTAATGGAAAAAATATCTAGAAGCTTTAGTGCCCAAACCGTAGGCCCTATGGTCTCGTGGCTGTGCACCAACAGCTTCTAAAAACATACGTCGAATCTTCTGTGGTGAGAGTTCGATGGGCGGCCCCCCATCAGTGGAGTCGACCTGCGATGCCTGGGACTGAAGCTTCTCGACTCGTGCCTTTGAATTATAAAATCAACGATAAATGAATCAATATATGAACCTGAATAAAATTTTAGAAATTAAACAGATACATATAAAGCTAATTTATTACCGCAACCTCATGTGATCATGATCGATCCAGGAACCATCCTTCCTGGTGTGTGTCGTCCTGAATAGACGAAACTCACCAGGATCTCTGCCCTCCTGCTCAGACTACAAAAGCAGAAGAAATGATATAAATATAAATATTTGCAAATGACTAAATTAGTAATTAAATCATTTATGTTTTCTTACCATACGACGTCTGTGCTTCTGAATCAAAATGGACCCCATAGTATGGCAGGAGAGACCCGTGCCATGACTGCCCTTCTCGGATCGACAGATCATGCTAGCTAATGCGAACCTCCTGCGCCAGGCCTCAGACTGCCACACCTGCTGTCAGTCATGCCAAATACCCTCTAGCATATGCACAAGATGCTCACCCGATCTCCTCCAACGATGAAGCATGTCAGAGTATCGATGTGCCGCAAGGGCATCCATGCTGCCCTAATGGCATCATGGATGGCAGGGTTCCACGTATACTTTTTTCATTAAAAAAAACAGTTAGTTTCAGAATATATTAAGATTAAAAATTTTATATCAGTGATAAATTATATTTAATAAGTTTACCTAAAACTTTGAAAAATAAAACTCTCTCGTAGCCGCAGACATATGATGCCAATCGTAGCCACTAGGATCAGCATGCCTCTGAAATATGGAGCTGATCCGGCTCGATATAGTATGCTGCTCAATAAAGCTGTTAAAAAAATACATATTTATAAGAAATGGACTTAAAAACATAAACATATATTTATAATTAGTATAAACTTACAGCCCATAAGCATTCAATCTAAGTATGGTACGGCCGACATAGGAAGAACTCTCAAAGGTCTGTGCCGATCGGCAATCACCACCGATGGCTGAAGAAATCAGAGGCTGTGCGATGTTTGGAGATCTGAACTCTCCATCTCCAATGCTCATGGGATCTAATGCAACAGGACTATGTCCCTACTCACTCCGTCTGTCGACGATAGATCTACCTCGGTCCGTCATAATGAAAATACTAAAGATTTATGCAATATAATTATGAATAATAATTGAATATGTAAAAATTTAACACTTATAAAAATAAATTGAAATTAAATAAACCTTTATGTTTAATCAGCGTCATTTGTTTCATAAAATGTTGGTTCAACATCTGATATCGTATCTGACTGTGATTCAGTTTTATTATCATCGGGAGGAAACCAAAAATTTGCATCTTTAATTTCTTAGACAACATCATTTGGATCTCTAAGTGATGTTTCAGGAGCCCTTGTATCGTCCTCAATTGCATGCATTTTCATCTCATCCTCTTGAAATGCAGGGCACTCAGTTGACTAACTTGATGAACTCTCGTCCAATATGATTGTTGAACGTGGGACCATTTTAGAAACAGCCCATCAATCTCGCTTGTCGTTGCGCAAACTTGGATATCCGCAGTAAAACACTTGCTGAGCTTGGGATGCAAGGATGAATGGTTCATATTTCTGCAAACTTCGTCAATGGTTCACTTCAACTAGATTGCAGTCGTTATGAACCCTTTTACCCATAGGAAATGTCGGATCAAACCAATCGCAACGAAACAATACGGTTCGTTTCATAGGCCAACCGAAATATTCAACTTCAACCACCTCTACTAACTTTCCATAATAATCCTGCATATTTGCTCCAACACTTTCTCCTTTAACATACATGCCCCCCAGTCTGCATGCCTCTTAAAGATGCTAGTCGTTCAATCTAAAATTTGTACCAATTACGGTCTTCAATGACCATTGCAATAAACATTTAATGAAAATATTATCGGTTGTGAACCATGGACCGTTTACCTATAAATTAATAAGCTATTCACAACCAATTCAAAAATAAAAGCCATTATTGAAATTGATTAGTGATACTACTCACAAATTCATAAAACTAGTAAGCAAACTCCATTTCTAACTTATGTCCAATGGCATGTTGGGATTCATCTGTCATTGTCTATCACAATACATCCTTATGGGATGATAACAATTAAAATTTCTGTTAGCAATTAAATAGTTTGGTATATTACAATTTAAAGTAGAAGTTCTAATTAAGCATTGAAGTATACACTTACTCAATGTATGGATCGACTTCTCTACAGTTCATTAAGATGTAATAATATGCTGCATTATACTCCGCATCGCTCAAATCTCTTGACTTTTGCCTCCTAAATAAATGGCCGATACTTTAAAAACTAATATTCTACCATCATTAGGTTCTCCTTCATCCACACATACGTCATCATTACGACCAAGATTTTGGCTCCTCGTGTGAACGTGACCCTTAAAGTAATGCGAGGCAAAAGCTGAAACTTCTTCAACCAAGTGTGCATTGCATATAGAACCTTCAACCCTTGCCTTATTATGCACATTATTTTTTAACTTCTTAAGGTACCTATATGTAAAGTTGAGATAAAAATAAACCAACTTTCTTTCAATGAAATAATATTTAAAATGTCAATATGTATTTTCGATTTATATATTTACTTTTGAAAGGATACATTCAGCAATACAGCATGGGACCAGCTATACCCGCTTCGTATGGCAAGTGGATCGGTAAATGCTCTATTGAGTCAAAAAAAACTAGAAGAAAATATTCGTTCCAACTTGCATAAAATAATTAAAATTTTCTTCTCAAGCCTTGCCATGGATGCAGAAGTAATGACTGCGGCAGATAACTCCTTGAAGAACAAGCTGAGCTCCATCAATGCCTTCCATACATGGTGCAGAAGCAACTCACGAAAAGCTATAGGCAATAACCGTTGCATAAAAATATGGTAGTCATGACTTTTCATGCCAAACAACTTGAGCTTATGCATGTCCACATACCTATCGATATTTGAAGCATAACCATCTGAAAATTTTAACCCTCTAACCCAGTTACATAAAACTTCTCATGAATTTCTGTCAAAAGTGTAACAGGCTTTAGGATAGGTCCTGTCAGCACTCCTTTTCAAATCAGCTCTTTTGCAATACTGATTAAGTTCTTCTATTGACTTTGCAGTATCTTTGGTTTTCTCGGGATGTTTAGCACTGTGTTAAATATGTTATCAAATAAATTTTTCTCAATATGCATAACATCTAAGTTGTACCAGATGTGATTTGTGCTTCAATATGATAAATCCCAAAAAATACTGTTGGTCCAGATAGCAACCCAAGAGGGGGGATGAATTGGGTTTTTCAAAATATTAAACTCTTTTGAAAGGTAACCCCCAGCGGAAATAAAAACTTAGATTCATAGGTTTAAAACTAAGAAACTATAAATAGAGAGTTGAAGATAAAGAGACAATCACGGCAAACACAATAGATTTTATAGTGGTTCGGTGTACCTACACCTACGTCCACTCCCAAGTACCTTTTGGGTCCACACTATAATCAAACTGATTACAGCAGAGTTGTTTTGCAAGCTCACAACTCGAACTTGTTATTTTTTCGGGTGCACAACGAACCCAACTGGTTTTCAAGGCTCACCAGCACAAAACCTAAAACCACAAGCTAATGCTTGCACAAGGCTAACAGCCTCAACTGAATCAATCACCAGATTGACCCAGCAAACAGTATTTGATTTTACAAAAGCAAACTGCTCCTTCAATGAGCAAATATACAATAATGTAACAATAAATAGAGATTAGGAACCAAAGCCTGATTCGAAGATCTTGGTGGCTTCTTCCTTCTCTTCCTTTGAATGGATCTTCCTTTGAATATGCTCTTGAGGCTCAGAAGATTGGAAAAACTAGGGCTTCTTCCTTCTCTTGAGATTTCTTCTAAATAGAACAGCAAAGACTTGGAATCTCTTTCTCTTCTTTTGGGGAATGAGTATGATCTTTCCTTACAGGTTTTCCCTCTTTTCTTTTCTGATGGATCTCAAGGATTTTCTCTATTCTTTTCTTTTTGCCTCTTTCTTCTTTTTTCCTCTCTTGTTTTGGGATGCAATCAACCCTCTTCTTATAGATCCGATTAATCCCAAATAGTGTGAAACTATCTGTTAGAAGCAAGTGAAAAAGGATTAGATCCATAAATAACAATAGCCGTTGGGATTAAAAAAGATAAAGATAAAGTTTAGAGTCGTTCTGATAGTTCTGGAGCCGTGTCTGACATTCTGGAGTCGGCTCTGGCTTTTCTGGAGTCGGCTCTAACTGAAATAATTTAATCCGCTCGATTTGGAGTCGTCTCTGACTTTTTTGGGGTCGACACAAAATTCTTCTAGAGTCGACTCTAACAGTCTGGGAGTCGACTCTAAGTTGTGGCCAGAAAATTCATTGTTCTGTTGTTTCTGATAGAGTTTGCTCTCACAGTCCCAGAGTCGACTCTAAGTCTGTGCCATTTTTCGGAGTCGGCTCTGTGATTCCATGTGTCGACTCTAATGTCTGCGGTCTTACCTTGACATTAGATTCAAACCAGAACTTGATTTTCCTTCTTGATTTTGATCATCAAATAGACTTATAATCTGAAAAACTTAATCAAAATCATTAGTAACATCAAATGTTATACTCAATAGTTTTGTTTAAATTCACAAATGGTTCATCTACGGGAATTGACTCTTGTTGGCCTATAACAGCTGCTGGAATATCCTCTGGTTCACCATGACAGTACCAAACATAGTAATCAGGAACAAACCCCTTCTTACACAAATGAACCTTAACAGTTTCAACATCTCTGTAGGCTTTATTCTGACACCTGTGGAAGTTGCATGGGCACCTAATCCTAGGGCCATCCATCCAGTCAGGTTGGCTACATGCAAATGCGATAAATTCTTTCAATCCATTCAGAAAATCTGGATTAAGCAAGCCATCTTTTATCCTTGCATACATCCACGAGCGAGCCCCGCTCATTTTTGACCGACTTATACAATTTTGGTAAACCATTAAAGGAAACCACATTATAAAACTATATTAGCATTACTAAATATATAACTAAATTATTTCTTTTACACAACTTAGGTTAATAACAAGCATTTAAATCATTTATAACTAAACCAATTTTCTTTTAGGCAACTAAGGTCCCTACCATGCAAGGGCGAGCCATGGCTACGATCCTTGGCGTGCTAGCAAGGACCGAGGCATAGGTTCATGGCTAATGGTAGGGCTTGAGTTCGGGTCGGGCCGCAAGGTGGTTCGTTCAATCATGAGACTTCACATGCTTTCAAGTGTCCTAAATTAATTAAACCTTCACTCCATGTCTAAAAGGTAAGGCCCTATCCCATTCAAGAATATATTTTGCGATATGATAGTCTGCTATTGATTATCATCGATCGGTTACTTGAAATTTCAACAGCATTTCCCCATATGTTCTCCTAAATGTGTGGCATATATGCCACACTAGAAGAACATATGAGCAAATACAAACCGCAATCTCAACCAAAGATGATTAATAGCAGACTACCATATCGCAAAAAATATTCTCAAACTGTCCACCAGGACAATTTGAGAATTTGCAAGACTAAATCTTACAAATTCTCAAACGGGTCTAAAGGTTATAGTACTGTGACTAATAATATGAAAATCCAAAGACAATCGAACTTATGCTTGTTATTCATAAATTCTTGTCAATTCTACAAATAGAGGCATAGTGTTCTATATATATAGTCAATGGCTTCTTAAGATTATTATGTCGAATATAATTGTTTGTGAAGACTAAAATATAAATCATTGAAAGTACTAATGTGTTCTTGAGAATTAAATAAAACTACAACATGACTTTCATTCAAGCATTACATAATTTAATGCATCATTCAATTTGTAGCAGAATGTAAATAATCAAGACATAAAAATTGTAAATAACTACAAATGCACAAAAATTATTGCATAAAAAAAATTTTTTTTGCCTGGCCACCGTGGCCAGCCGTGGCCGTGGAAGATAAAAGGGGGGGGGCCACGGCCATTTATTTTTTTCTTTTTTTGACTGTGGCCAGGCCACTGCCGGCCACGGCAGCGGCCGTGGCTGGAGAAGACAAAATGGGTGGGGGGGGTTTCCCAACCCCCCTGTTACAATTTTTTTTTTTTTGACTGTGGCCTTGCCACCGTGGCCAGGCCACTGCCGGCCACAGCAGCGGCCATGGCCGGAGAAGACAAAAGGGGGGGGGTTTCCCCACCCCCCCCTGTTACAAATTTTTTTTTTTTTGACTGTGGCCTGGCCACCGTGGCCAGGCCACTGCCGGCCACGGTAGCGGCCGTGGCCGGAGAAGATAGTATGGGGGGGGTTTTCCCCACCCCCCCTGTTACAAGAACTTTTTTTTTTTGACTGTGGCCTGGCCACCGTGGCCAGGCCACTGACGGCCACGGCAGCGACCGTGGCCAGAGAAGACAATATGGGGGAGGGGTTTTCCCCACCCCCCCTGTTACAGAACTTTTTTTTTTTTGACTGTTGCCTGGCCACCGTGGCCAGGCCACTGCCGACCACGGCAGTGGCCGTGGCCGGAGAAGACAATATGGGGGGGGGGGGGTTTTCCCCACCCCCCTGTTACAAGAACTTTTTTTTTTGACTGTGGCCTGGCCACCGTGACCAGGCCACTGCCGGCCACTGCAGCGGCCATGGCCGGAGAAGACAAAATGGGGGGGGGGGTTTCCCCACCCCCCCTGTTACAAAATTTTTTT
This sequence comes from Calamus simplicifolius, assembly GCA_900491605.1. NCBI lineage: Eukaryota > Viridiplantae > Streptophyta > Magnoliopsida > Arecales > Arecaceae > Calamus > Calamus simplicifolius. The sequence continues at coordinate 93,114 of UESW01004877.1, forward strand.
TTTTTGACTTTGGCCTGGCCACCATGGCCAGGCCACTGCCGGCCACGGCAGCGGCCGTGGCCGGCTTCTCCGGCCGCGGCCACGGCCATGGCCGGAGAAGACAATATGGGGGGGGGTTTCCCCATGCCCCCTATTACAAGAACTTTTTTTTTTTGACTGTGGCCTAGCCACCGTGGCCAGGCCACTGCCGTCCACGGCAGCGGCCGTGGCCAAAGAAGATGGCCACGGTCTTGGCCGTGGCTGGAGAAATTTTTTTTAAAAAAAAATTTTGGAAGAGGGTGGGGGGGCTTACCTCGGTCGAGAGGAGACGTCGGAGTTGGAGGAGACCGCCGGGGAGCCGAAGCACCGGAGGGGGGAGCCGAAGCAGCGAACGGTGGGAGCCGGAGAGGATTTGGGGAGGGCGGCGGCTAGGTCAAGATGGTGAAAAAGAATAGAAGGCCGGCCGACTTTATATATGAGTGATTAGCGACGCAAATTTGCGTCGCTAATTGGTCGCAATTTTTTTTTAATTTATTATGTATTAGCGAACACAACAATGTGTCGCTAATCCATCGTTAATTTGGCCTTATTATATTTTTATGAAAAAGGTAGCGACGCAATTAATTGCGTCGCTAACTTGGCGCCAATGTCCGATGGAAAAATTATTTTTATTTTCTAGAAATTGCATCGCTAAGGCGTCGTAATATTTTTTTAATATTTTTAAATGATTAAAATAATAATTTATGACAATGATTGTGATGCATAGAGTGCATCGCAATATTTTTTTTAACTTTTTTATTACATATATTTATAGAAAAAACATTGCGACGCAACTAATGCGTCACAATATTATATTTCTTTTATTTATTAATACTGATAAAAATTATATTAACTAAAAATAATTACGATGCATTCATTACGTCGCAATATTTGTTTATTATTTTATTCAAAAATATGTCGCTACAGCGTTGCAATAATTTTTTAATATTTTTAAATGATTAAAATAATAATTTATGACAATGATTGCAATGCATACAGTGCATCGCAATATTTTTTTTAAACTTTTTCATTACAGATATTTATAGAAAAAATATTGCGATGCAACTAATGTGTCGCAATATTATATTTCTTTTATTTATTAATACTGATAAAAATTATATTAACTAAAAATAATTGTGACGCATTCATTGCGTCGCAATATTTGTTTATTATTTTATTCGAAAATGTATCGCTATGGTATCGCAATAATTTTTAATATTTATAAATGATTAAATAATAATTTATGACAATGATTGCGATGCATACAGTGTGTTGCAATTTTTTTTTAAACTTTTTTATTACAGATATTTATAGAAAAACATTGCGATGCAACTAATGCGTCGTAATATTATATTTCTTTTATTTATTAATACTGATAAAAATTATATTAACTAAAAATAATTGCGACACATTCATTGCGTCGCAATATTTATTTATTATTTTCTTTGAAAATACATCGCTACGCATCGCAATAATTTTTTAATATTTATAAATGATAATATTTATAATTTATGATAATGATTGCGACGCACAAATTGCGTTGCAATATTTTTTTAAACTTTTTCATTACATATATTTATAGAAAAAATATTGCGACGCAACTAATGCATCGCAATATTATATTTCTTTTATTTATTAATAGTGATAAAAATTATATTAACAAAAAATAATTGCGATGCATTCATTGCATCGCAATATTTATTTATTATTTTCTTCAAAAATGCATCACTATGGCGTCGCAATAATTTTTTAATATTTATAAATGATAATATTTATAATTTATGATAATGATTGCGATGCATAAATTGCGTCGTAATATTTTTTTTAAACTTTTTCATTACATATATTTATAGAAAAAACATTGCGACGCAACTAATGCGTCGTAATATTATATTTCTTTTATTTATTAATACTGATAAAAATTATATTAACAAAAAATAATTGTGACGCATTCATTGCGTCGTAATATTTGTTTATTATTTTCTTCAAAAATGCATCACTACGGCATCGCAATAATTTTTTAATATTTTTTAAACTTTTTCATTACTTTTTTTTTAATAATTATAAATGATCCGACGGTTGCGATCGATCCAAGCCATGATCAATCCCGGTCGGCAACCACCTATCTCGGACCGTTGCGATCGATCGGATCGGCGACGATCCGACGGTTGCGAACGATCGAAGCCATGATCGATCCCAGTTGGCGATGATTCGATGGTTGCGATCGATCCAAGCCATGATCGATCCTGGTCGGCGACAATTCGACGGTTGCGATCGATCCATGCCATGATCGATCCCGGTCGGCGACGACCTATCTCAAACCGTGGCGATCGATCGGATCGGCGACGATCCGACGGTTACCTTTGTTTGATTACTACACCAAGATATCACTTACGAGTTAATATTTTGTTCAAAGATGAAATATTAATGGAGTGTCGGGTATCTTAAGATGGGGTTTACCTTTATTTGAATATATTTATTTGCTTTAAAGACTAATGTGAGCTTGTTTTATTTGTTTGTTATTGTTCTCTACTCCACTATTACTCCTGCTAATATTACTGCTAGCATCAATTCAATTCCTATGATAAATGGCTCTAACTTCAAGTCATAGCAAGAGAATCTCATGATAGTTCTCGGAGTCATGGATATTGACCTTGCTTTAAGGACTGATGCTCCCCCACCTCTTATGGATAAGAGTACCTTTGATCAAAAGAGAGAGATGAAAAGATGGGAGAGATCAAATTGCATGTGTATGCTGATCATGAAGAAGCCATTCCAAAAGCATTCAGGGGCACAATGTTTAAAGAGATCACTATAGCTAGGGATTTCTTTGCAGATATTGAAAATAGGTTTGTCAAGAACAAAAAGGCTGAAATTGGTATGCTTTTGATAAGCTTGATTTCAATGAGATATAAGGGTAAAAACAATATCAGGGAGTACATCATGGAGATGTCTCATTTGCTTCAAAATTGAATGCACTTAAGCTTAAACTCTTAGAGGATTTGTTGGTGTATCTGGTTTTGATATATCTTCCATTACAATTTAACAAGTTTAAGGTGAGCTATAACTGTCAGAAGAGACTTGGTCTTTGAATGAGCTTATATCACACTGTGTTCAAGAAGAGGAAAGGTTGAAGCAAGATAAGACAAAGAGTGCTCACCTGGCCTCAACCCCTAAGAATAAGGATAAGGAAAATAAAAGAAAGAAGAATAAGGAAGCTGCAAATACAACACCTCATAAGAAACAACAAAAGAAACCGATCGACCTAGGCAGTATTGGTTGTTTCTTCTGTGGAGCTGAAAGGCATAAGAAGCAATGCACCAACTATCATGCTTGGCATGATAAGAAAGGTATGCTTAATTTGATTTGTTCTTAGAATAATTTAACTTCAGTACCTAGCCACATGTGATGGATAGATGCAACAACTCATATTAGTGTGTCTATGTAGGGTTGCCTGAGTTGTTGAAAGCCAAGTCATAGTAAAAGATACATCTATGTCAAGTAGAGGCAATAGAAAATTTTAGATTATCATTAAAGACTGGATTTTATTTGGATCTTGATGAACATTTATTATACCATCTTTTAGATGAAATTTAATTTCTATTTTTGCTTTGGATACATTTGGTTATTCTTATTTATTTGGGAATAAAATATTTAGTTTATTTCATGATTCAAAATTAGTTGGTTCTGGTTCTTTGTCAGATTATGATAATCTTTATTTAATTAATACAGTTGCCTCAGTTAATGAATCCCTACAATTAAGTACACGAGGTGTAAAGAGAAAATTAACCAATGCACAAGAGATTATGTTATATCTTTAGATAGAGAATAGAGAGACTTGTGTCTAACAAAATTCTGGATCCCTTAGATTTCAAAGATTTTGATATCTGTGTTAACTGTATAAAAGGAAAACAAACCAACAAAAGGAGATTTCAAGCCAACAGGATTTTAGATGTCTTAGAACTTATACATATAGATATTTGTGGGTCATTCCCTATGGTTGTTTGGAATGGTTAACAATATTTTATAACATTCATAGATGATTCTCTAGATATAGCTACATATATCTCATTCATGAAAAGGCACAGTCGATGGATGTGTTCAAAAATTATAAGGCTGAAGTGGAGAACCAACTCAGTAAAAGAATCAAAAGCATCAGGTTTAACCGTGATGGTGAGTACTATGACAGATATGATGGTTCATGTGAACAACATCCAAGTCCATTTGCTAAGTTTCTAGAGGAATGCAATATCGTCCTATAGTACACTATGTCAGGTTTGCCCACTATGAATGGTGTTGCTGAAAGACGAAACAGAACGCTTAAGAATATGGTGAGGAGTATGGTTTGTAAGTCTACCTTACCAGAATCACTATGAGGCGAAGCACTTAAAGTTACAGCATATATCCTTCACAGAGTTCCAACTAGCGACTGACAAAACCCCTTATGAACTTTGGATAGGCAAGAAGCTTAGTCTAAAGCACTTGTATGTTTGGGGATGTCCAATTGAGGCAAGACCTTATAGGCCTAATGAAAAGAAACTAAACTCAAGGATGATAAGTTCCTATTTTATTGGATATTCTGAAAGATCCAGGGGGTACAAATTTTATGATCCCACAACTAAGTCAATTTTGAGTCAAAAAATGCTTAGTTCTTTAAGGATGTAGAGTTTGCGGTGGCAGATACAGTTAGGAACTTTGCCTTTGAAGAGGAATGTATTGACATTTCCACAGGTGTTATTTTGTGATAATAAGTTAGCAATTCTATATTCCAACAATAACAGGAGCTCGATGAAATTGAAGCATATAGACATCAAGTATCTAGTTGTTAAAGAAAGTGTTCAGAGTGGATAAGTGTCTATAGAGCACATAGGAACAAACTCTATGGTTGCGAATTTGCTTACTAAGGGATTGCCATCCAAAATGTTTCATGAGCAGACTCGTATGGGTGTCATGTCTGCTATTGATATTTAGTTTTAGTGGGAGTTTGTATTTTTTTGGGATGCTCTTATGATGTAGTCATTTTTTAGTTACTATAGTTTATGGTTATTTGAGGTTATTTTCTGCAGAAATAAAGTTTCAGTTTATTAATACTTTGATTTTGGTATGGTTTGATCTCACTAAAATTTAAGGAGGAACGGTTAGAAATAAGCATGTTAAGATCACAATATATGAAATTTCTATACTACATGTCCACATAATGATCCATGTCATTTAGTTGTATCAACATACATGACCATTGATGGGTCGAGTTACGATAGATATAACAAAGGTCACTTTGATCCTATATTGGTATGGTTGATGGATCGGATTGGTTATAGATACATTTCGGTAATGATAGTAAAATTGAGTTCATTCAGTTATTTCTGCAAAACATAATTATAAGGTTACACATATAGCCCAAGTGGAAGATTGTTGGATCATTAATCCAACATTGGGGTTTATATGAAATAATTATGTATTGCGGACTGTCAAATAAGGTTAAGCCCAATTAAAAGTGAGCTGCTAAGGTTTTGATGATTTGGGCTTTAATGTATCTGATAGGGTGTACGCCTTTAATGTGTAAAGACGTAAGGGGTAATTTCTACTTTTTATGATGGGCTAAAATAGAAATACCGATAATGATGAAGTTATCTATATATAGCGGTTATGATTTCCAGATCGTATGTGTGACTTTCTTCTCTGAATTCCATCATCAAAAAGAAAATCCTAGAAAAAATTCTAAAGGATTCTCTGGAAGAACATGCTGGTCTGAAAGGTCAACCGTATGACTTTGGAGAATAATAAACAATAAGGATCTGAAAGGCCAACCGTACGGCGCTAAAAAGAAATCAAACAATATGAATTTAGGTACGTTTTCGTTTACTATTTATTGATTCTTGATGATTAAAAATGAATGATTTTTAAATTTTTTGTGATGATTTTCATCAAATATTTATATTTAATTTCTAACACTTGTTAGATATAAATAAAGAAACATATGATAAAGTTGACAAATGCATCAATCTGACACAGGCTCAAAGGACCACGTACGGATAGTATGATATTCTCATTTTCCTACCCAAAGGTTACTTGGATTAGGAAGCAATTTGTAAAGCATATATAAAGCTAGAGGTTGACTGGCTGAACCACTTTACATCAAGACAAGCAAGGTATATGTTAAGCTGTTTCATACTCGTCTTTTGATAAATTAGCTGCTTCGCATCATCTTTTCCTTTTCTTCTAACTTTTAGGCTGTGTTTGATAGCTTTTTGGCTATTTCTGGATAAATGTACAGGATAGCATTTATCCAGGGGATAGTTGAGGGGATAAGCACCTTTTTAAAATTACCATTCTGTCATCAAGGGATAACTTTAGTTATTCCTGGGTTCCCTAGGGAATAAGTTCAGGCCCTTCTGGTTAAACTTTTTCAGCACTATCCCTTGTAGCTATAGCATTTGGGGATAAGAAGGGATATCTTGAGGATATCACTCCTTATCCATCACATCAAACACAGCCTTAGCATTCGAACCGAGAATAATAATCACGTAACAACAGGAGATATCGAAATCCTACCACTGCTGAGAAAGGAAATACCTTAGACAAATCAAAGGTTAGCTTGCCTAAATCTGAACATCCCTTTACATAAAGCAATGAGGAATTTGGTACGTTGATTGATACCAATATTCCTTTGCCATATGATATGTCGTTAAATTAAGCAGTGGTCCCCGAGGTCCCGGGCTACTGGCGTTGCCAGAAGCCATGACCGAGTACATTAATATGTTTGTTAGCTAAAATCTGAGGTGGCATTGGCTAAAGCTCAAGTTGCCCGATTTAGAGGTTAAATAAGATGCTGGGATGTGTTATGTTGTGCCACATTGCGTCATGAATTATGAAATGTAAAAATAGTGCTAAGCCCATGCGATTCTTCAGAGCAGCCGGAAATATATTTAATGTAACGCCATTTAATTTAGGCATACGTCATATAATGCACAACGGAATTCTCATGCGCGTGCGTTGTCACTGGTAGTTTGAAGCCCTAGTCCTCGTTCCAGCTCTGATAATTTGCACTGCGAAACGCTCCTTTTCCGCATATATGGAGAGCTAGCGCTTCCAAATCACACGTAGTCCCCACGCGAAGCCCACCTGCGCAAGTAACACCTGCACTCCGAAGCCCCCTTTTTAGCGTACAGAGCCCGCTTCCAAATCACGTGGGGTCCAAAGTCTAAAAGAGAGAATTATTAAGGATTCTTGCTTCTGGGAGGCCGTCTCTTGCGCGGGGAGCGAAAATCCTGTGAAAATTCCTACGGCGAAGTTATCGTGACAAAGTTTGTCCATCCAACGGTACTGGTTGCAGTACATTGCAAGACCAACTCATGAAGAGCAATAACAGCCCAAGAACAAGAAATCTCTATCCGACACTGATCGGTTGAGCCAAGAACCCAAAGTACCAACCTTCAAGCAGCGCACAAGCACCAAGAAACAGCAAAGCAAGTGAACATTGTATGCTGATCAGAGATCTTCTCATCATCATCATCAGAGAGGACTATTCTGAATTGTCGAGCGTAGCGACCTACAACCTTTTCAATGAAGAGGAGATCGTAGCGACCTACAACCTTTTCAATGAAGAGGAGATCCCGAACACCAAGATATAACTTGTTGCTGCCAACTCACTTACGATGAACGTTGGGTAGGCAAAGGTTCTCGTGAGCGTAGAGAAGTCGTCGTCTTCCTTCTAGAGCCTGCAAAAAGTCCCGGACCGGTGATTCCAGTGGGGACCCTCCGACGCTCAAGTTAGTGGGTTGTAGAATAGGGATATTATATATCAGTAGGATTTTCAAAGAGAGAGCGAGAGAGAGTCCCCTCGCATTGAGCTCGGGTCCTCTTTTTATACCTGTCTGGGGTCTCGCTTACCTCGTTCTGTTGAAACTATCGAATCTTCCCTGTTGGAATGTTTTCCCGAACGGTAAGTCGTTAAGCTGTCGCTGGATGAGGGCCACTTATAGCGGTAACTGCTGAACGAGCTAACACTTGCTCGTGATCTCGGCGAGCGAGGTGCACGGCAATAGACCTTAGATCATGGGATCTGTTGTATGAGACTGGTCATTGTGCATGCAAAAAATACTGAAGGCCGAAGCTAGAAGCCGGAGCTGGAGGCCGGTGATGGAGGCCGTAGCTGGATGCCGGCGCTGGAGGCCGGAGCCAAAGTCAGCGCTGGAGGCCGTCGCTAGAAGCCGGCGCTGGAGTCCGGAGCCAAAGCCAGCGCTGGAGGCCGTCGCTGGAGGCCGGCGCTGGAGGCCGGAGCCAAAGTCTCAGCGCTGAAGGCCGACGCTGGGGGCCGGCGCTGGAGGCCGGAGCCAAAGTCTCAACACTGGAGGCCGACGCTGGGGGCCGACGCTGGAGGCCGACGCTGGAGGCCGACACTAGAGGTCAGCGCTGAAGGCCTCTTGGTTTTGCTGTCACATCATTGCTTTCGAAAATCGTGCAAAAGATAATACTACCCAGAGAAAACGGCCAGCCGTATCAGATGCCCCTCCGCCCCTGAGATGGGTGAGCATTCACTTACCCGCGAAAGGGGTGTTAATATCCTCTGGGCGGCCGATTTTCGCGCCATCATTTCGCTTTTGTTGGGATTGGAGAGGATTTCCCTTGGGTAATGTCGCAAAAGGCAAGCGTCATTATTGTGATAAAGCTAATGCCCCCCTTTTTATTGGTGGGGCTTTTCGTGTTTTTCGCGCTGGGAGGCCGTCGAAACGCCTTCCAATTGAAGATGGACGCGTAATCAGATCGGACGATCGTGGGGTGATTTGAAATGACGTTATAAGGAAAAAATCGTCCTTATCTTCCCATCCTCCTATTTTCTTATGCTACTGCTCCCTTTCGAGTCCGCAAGCGTTCGTTTGTCTCCCGTGTTCGTTCTCTCCCCGTGCTCCTTCGATTTTAGCTCAAGTTTTCCAGGTTAGTCCCTATGACTTCATCGCCTTCTTAATCCATTTCTGATTCCTGGGGGGGTTCCCACAACCCTTCTCAGACTTCCGATTCTTTACCAAGTCAGTGGTCTACCCCTTCCTCTAACCGCTCTTCACCGGAGCAGCGGCCGGTCAGTCGCCCCTTAACCGGGAGTCGTCCGACCGGTGGGCAGATTTTCGCCCGGAGCCGTCCAACGGCTGCTGGTCCTTCTAGGGTCGTCAAGGAGTCTCCCGAAGGGACTGCTTCCGCTATGTCTGCTCAAGACGTAGTAAATCTAAAAGCCAAGTATAGCTTCTCGTCGGACCTTCATTTGTTTTACCCTGCTCCCAATGACAGGGTAACTTCTTTCCGTTCCGGAAGGGTTGCCTTGTACGGAGCTTTCTTTAAGGCCGGGCTTCGGTTGCCTATCCATCCTTTCATCCTCAATCGCCTGGACCGATACTCTCTGACACCTTCTTAGTTAGTTCCCAACTCGATCCGAACCATCGTCGATTTTATGGTTCTCTGCCACCTGCAAGGCATTGAGGCCAGTATCTCTTTATTCCGCAGCTTTTACACCCTTCACAAGCAATCGGGTTGGTGGTCCTTCACCCCTAGGTCTAATAGGATCCTCAAGTTATGCCTTCCCACTTCCGTCAAAGGGTGGAAGGACAAATTCTTTTTTGCTGATATCGGCGGGGTGCGCAGAAGCTGGGGGATACCCAACATTGATGCTAATAGGGATCCCTCCATTCTTCCACGAGATCGAATGGCATTTGGGCAGCTTCTGACTGCCGATGTCCCTCGGTGTAATATGCTTTTAGCCGAGGAAAACCTTCATCTCGCCGGTTTAATTCCTTCGAGTGGTGAGCACTTGATTACTCGCCTTCTTTTTCTTTTTCCCCCTTTGCTCCTCTTCTCTTTTTTTTTTTACTATCCTCCGCCTGTATAGGGATGGCGCCGTCGCTTCATGAGCTCAGGCAGGCGGCCACTACGAAGAGGAAGGCTACAAGGGATGTGCCCCCTACCGAAAGAAGGTCCATTGCTAAAGTCCCAAGGAGGGCCGACGCTGAAGGGGTTAAAGTTGTAAAGCCCCTGCATGCAAAGGTTTTGAAGAAGGGCGGTGTTGGCCCAGATGGCAACCCAAGAGGGGGGGTGAATTGGGTTCTTAAAAATTCAAGTCTTTTTAACTTTAGTTGATTAGTTAGCAAAATGTGCAAGTGAGAGGCTAACTTTAATCAATACACAAGCAAATAATAAAGAGAGATAGAGAGAGAGAAAATATAGCACGACAAACACAAGATAATTTTATAGTGGTTCGGTGCAACCAACACCTACGTCCACTCCCAAGATTCACTTGGGTCCACACTATAATCTCTTCGATTACAGCCGAGTTGTTTTCCAAGCTCACAACTCAAACTTGTTGTTTTCACGGGATCACAACGAACCCAGCCGGTTTTACTCGGGCTCACCAGCACAAAACCCTACACGTTGTTTTTCACAGGCTCACAACTAACCCAACACAAGCACTTCGGCTTGCAACGAGGTATAATAACCTCCACTAATTCAATCCACTGATTGAATCAGCAAACAATCAAAATAACAGAGTTTAAATATTGAAATGCTCTCCTTGAGCAAATATACAAATAAAGTATAAAAGGATTAGAAAAGCCTGATAAGATTGCAGATGGTTGTGGCTTTGGCTTTCTTCCTTCTCCTCTTTAACTCCTCTTGAAGTATTGAATCAGGCCTCAGCAAGATTCTTGACCGTTTGAAAACTTTGGAGTTGAGATGAAGCTTTTTCTCCTTTTGTTGAATGTTGAAAATCCTTCGATTTGATCTTTGAAAAGCTGTTGGATTTTCTTTTGACTCTTGTGGATTGATGATCTGGAGCAGACGAAACTTCCTCTTTGATTTCACTCCTTTTAAATCACTCTATTTTGAACTGGAAGATTTTTCCAATAAAGCTCTGTTTTTCCCTCTTTTTGAATGATATTCTTTTCTCTCTTTTTGATTTTCTATCTCTACTTGTTGATTGGAAAAGAGAGCTCCTCTACTTATAGATTCTGCAAAATATATCCGTTAGAGACAAAGAAAAATAGCCGTTATTTGAAATTCTTACCATTGGGGCTGACGTGTCGTCGTGAAAAATCATGCCCAGATTTCGAGGAGTCAACTCGAGCTTTATGGGAGTCGGCTCGCACAGTCGATTCTAGAAACGCCTAACTTTCAGGGGTCGACTCGCGATATGCGGGGAGTCGACTCGAGAAGTGCTCAAAAATGAGCCTTTCTGCCGTCTGAGTCAAGTCGGCTCGCACAGTCCATGAGTCGGCTCGCGAAGGTTCAGGGGTCGACTCTTGAAAACTCAAGTGTCGACTCTGGACAACATTGAAAAATAGATTTTTGGGGGTCGACTCGAAAACCCTCGAGTCGGCTCGGGAGCGATACAAAAGTCAGAAAAATGTTCTGATAGACTTTAAAACTCATCCCAAATAAATTTAAATATATAAATGTGACTTGAATACATTAAATATGACATTAAGCATGGATTCAAGACATGTTTCAAGAAATCATAGATTGATATATAACATGTAAAGAATTCCTTTTTGAAATCTTTAAGTATAGAACTTGAAACTTCTTTTTCAAGTTGATTCAAAACTCAGTGAATTTAACCATTGAGAGTCCATTGCTTTTATTTAGAATAAGCTCAAGGTATTTGATAAATAAACTCATTGTTTCCTTTAAAATACTCATGGCTTTTGGAAATCATCAAAATCAATATAGTTGGGGCAATTATGTTTCAATAATTTCTCAACAATCTCCCCCTTTTTGATGATGACAAAAATATTGAGTATATGCATTATAAAATTGAAAGATTTATGACACCAAAATCAACTTTTGTGTTCATGAAAGGCTCCCCTCAATGAGGTAGCTCCCCCTATGAACCTCAATTTTATAATTCATTCAGAATTTTTCAAATTCAAAAACTTAAGCAAATAAACCTTTTTCTTTAAGAAATTCAAATTATCTCTTCCCCTTATATGAAACATATATTTTCTTTTTCTTATTTAATTCTCTCCCCCTTATTTAATCAGGGCAATTAAAAGCATATAAGGTTTAATGATGATGCATATACGATTAAATCATATGATGCATATACGATTAAATCATATAAATCTCTCCCCCTTTTTTGTAATCAACAAAAAGGTTGAGATGCATCAGAGCATCAACTTGATTAAATTCCTTCGAATTCATTCAGCATTTAGGTTATCAATTGAGTATTGAGATGTTCAAAATTATATCAAATTAAACATAAGCATTCAAGGATATTCAAAAGTACTCATAATTGAAATGAACATAACTTTTCTCATTACTTCAAAAGTATGTCAAATTACATCAAAATGTAACACAAGCTCATTGTAATCAAATTAAACTAACTTGAATTCATCAAAGTTCAAATACATTAAAACAAAACTTCCTAGATACAATCTAGTAAGGAAATCTAGAAATACAAATATGATAAGTATCAAAATCATTTGACACGCTTGAAAATTATACTCTTTAAGTGTCCAATCATTTCCATGATATCATCCTTTTGAGATTTGTTAAAGTCATTCATAGTTACTTGAATCTGATCAACTGCTGCATCTATATCTCTTCTTAATTGATTGGTTCTATCAAGATACACATTGGATCCATCAGCTATCCCTTGAAGTCTTTCAAATATCTTCTTAAGCTCAGCATTGAGTGAATCCACATGGGTACCAACAGAAAATGAAAATAAGTCAAGTCTTGAAATGATGTCTTCCTTTAATTCTCTAATGTCTTCTCTCAATTGACCAATTTTATCTTTCCTTTGATTATCAAATTCTACAAACATAGATCTAAGTTGACATAACTGCTCATCTGAAAATCTCACAGAAGAAGATGAAGTTTGAGGTGGAGGAGAATAATGCATGCTAGGTCCTGTCTCAGACGGTCCAGCAACAGAAGGTCCAACCTCGACCTCAGCTCCAAAGTCTTCAACTCTGTCCTCCACAGCTCTAACATCTTCTTGACCTTTTCTTATCCAACTACCATTAACTTTCTTGAAGCCCATGCGGTGAATAGTGGCCAATGAATAGTAGTCAGTATGTCTCAAATTTCTTCTGAGCTCACTATCACTAATTTCAATTCCTTGGCTTCTGAATAACTGAGTCAAGATCATGCCGTAGGGAAGACAGGATTTCCTCTTACTCCCACAATCAGCTATATACCATAATATCATAATAGGTAAGTTGATTGGCTTGCCTAAAACTACAGCATCCATAACAAAGATATCCCTCTCAGACAAATAGTCAAAACGGCCTGTCTTAGGGAAAAGAATCCTGCTGCAGATATTGTGAAGCAATCTTAAGTCCAGTGGCAGCTGATTGGCAAAGACTTCTTCAAATCCCTCAAAATTTCTATTCAATAATCTCGTGAGGGCAGGTGACCTATCCTCTGGGTCAAAGGTGGAAGGTCCTGATAGGGGTAAGTCCAGTAACTTAGAGAGAATGATGGCAGTGACATTCAAACCAACTCCTCTAACAGTGTTGACCAATCAATTGTCCCCTCTAGTCAAATTTCTATAAAACTCTTTAACTAATGCTGGGTAAGTTGGACAATCTAAGGAGCAATCTTTTCAAATCCCATTTCCTTCAACTGTGATCCTACAAGCAATCCCTCTCTCTCAAACAAATCAAAGTCAAACTTTCTTCCTGTAGTAATGACTCTACTCGCAAGGTGATCTACCTGAGGAGTAGTGGCAGTAGGAGCAGGCGAATCGTCCGAAGAGGAAGCAGACGAAGAGTTCGGAGTCGGCTCGCGAACGGGTCGATGCACGGTCTTCTTCCTTTTCATCTCGGCACGGCTACTACTAGCACCACGGGTTTTGGGGGCCATTGAATCAAGGTGGAATGATTGCTTAAGGATTTAGGAAGATTTTGGAAGATTTGAAGGGTTTTGGAGGGTTTTGAGAATGATTTGGAATGATTAGAATCGATCGATGGGTCGCTCGTGCCCTAATAAAGCGATTTGGGACCACGTCGAGTCGACTCGCGCAAAGCGTAGAGTCGGCTCGGGTAAGTCACAGAGCACAGACATGATCTCGAGTCGACTCGCTCAAAGAAGGGGTCGACTCCTGAGTTTCAGCAGAAACTCGAGTCGACTCCGATACTCTCGAGTCGGCTCCAAAACCATTTCAGAAAAAAAATCGAAATTTTTCAGAGTGTCTGAAATGAACCCAGATTTGATCTTTGAGTATGATTAAAAATCATGGATTTTGATAGATCAAATTGATATGAGTTCTAGATAAAATTTTCTTAAGATTTTGAGAAATTGAAAGAACTCTAGATATGTTTCCTTAGAGGTTTCAAAATCTATCCAAAAGGGTTACAGATTCCTAACTCTCCTCTAAGATAACAAAATCTTTCTTCGCTTAAAGGTTTTGTAAAGATGTCAGCTAGTTGTTCTTCAGTGTTTACATAATCTAAACAAATTTCATCATTAGCTACATGTTCCCTTATAAAATGATATCTAATTTCTATGTGTTTTGTCCTTGAGTGTTGAATCGGATTTTTAGTTAAATTGATTGCACTAGTGTTATCACATCTTATGGGTGTTTTATCAAGTGTGATACCATAGTCTTCAAGTTGTCGCTTAATCCATAGGATTTGCGTACAGCAACTTCCAGCTGCTACATATTCAGCTTCAGTAGTTGATAATGCAACTGAATTTTGCTTTTTGCTAAACCATGTGATTAAGTTACTTCCTAAGAAATGGCATGCACCACTTGTGCTTTTTCTATCTAATTTACAACCAGCATAATCAGAATCTGAGTATGCAATTAGATTTAAAGTTGAGTCTCTAGAATACCATAAACCTACATTTTTCGTTCCATTTAAGTATCTTAAAATTCTTTTAACAGCTATTAAATGTGATTCTTTAGGTTCAGATTGAAATCTAGCACATAAACATACTGAAAACATAATATCTGGTCTACTTGCTGTTAAATAAAGTAGGGATCCGATTATACCTCGATAATATTTTTGATCAACCTTCTTACCTTCTTCATCTTTGTCCAGCTTGCATGAAGGACTCATTGGAGTTCCGAGGGGTTTCATTGTTTCCATACCAAACTTTTTGAGTAGTTCTCTTGTGTATTTGGTTTGGTTGATAAAGATTCCCTCCTTGCATTGTTTGATTTGGAGTCCAAGGAAGAAGTTGAGTTCTCCCATCATGCTCATCTCGAATTCTCCCTGCATCAACTTTGCAAATTCTTGACAAAGAGAATCGTTAGTAGCACCAAAAATAATGTCATCTACATATATTTGTACTACAAGCAAATCTTTATTTTTCCTTTTCAAAAATAGTGTTTTATCAACATTACCTCTTGTAAAATTATTTTCTATTAAAATTTTACTTAACCTATCATACCAAGCTCTAGGTGCTTGTTTCAAACCATATAAAGCTTTGTGCAATTTAAAAATGTGATTTGTAAATTCATGATCTTCAAAACCTGGTGGTTATTCTACATACACCTCTTCATTTATAAACCCATTTAAAAATATGCTTTTAACATCCATTTGAAATAAGTTAAAATTCATGTGACATGCAAATGCAAGTAACAATCTAATGGCTTCCAATCTAGCTACA
>UESW01004877.1:112946-272356 GCA_900491605.1 Calamus simplicifolius
TCATCAAAAATCAATACCTTCTTCTTGATTATATCCTTTTGCAACCAATCTAGCTTTGTTTCTAATTACTATGCCATTTTCATCTAGTTTATTTCTAAAAACCCATTTTGATCCTATTACTGAATGATTTTTAGGTCTTTCAACTAAAGTCCAAACATTATTTCTAGTAAATTGATTTAGTTCTTCTTGCATTGCTACATCCAATTATTATCTTTTTCAGCTTCTTCTATAGTTTTAGGTTCAATTTGTGATACAAATGCAAGATGATTACTAATATTTCTCATATATGATCTAGTTCTTATTCCTTGAGATGGATCACCTATAATCAATTCCTTAGGATGACTATGAGCATATCTCCAGTCTCTTGGAAGATCTATATCATTATGATCAATATTGACATCATCGTCCTTATGTGAATCATCATCTTTAGCTTCTTGTTCATGATCAGAAGATACTTCAATATTAAGTTTTTCAAGATCTTTTTCAATTATGTTTGTATCTTCCTCATCATCAATCTTTTCAGATCCAGTTGCTAAAGATTCATCAAAAACTACATGAATGGATTCTTCAACTACTAAGGTTTTCTTGTTAAAGATTCTATATGCCTTACTAGTTGTTGAATAACCTAGAAAAATTCCTTCATCAGATTTAGCATCAAATTTTCCTAAGTTGTTTTTACCATTATTATGAATGAAACATTTACATCCAAATGCATGAAAGTATTTTATATTTGGTTTTCTTTCATTCCATAATTCATAAGGTGTTTTCTTTAATATTGGTCTTATTAAAGCTCTATTTAAGATGTAACATGCTGTGTTAATTGCTTCCGCCCAAAAATACTTTGGTAAGTTGCTTTCGCATAGCATGGTACGGGCCATGTCTTCTAGAGTCCTATTTTTTCTTTCAACTACACCATTTTGTTGTGGAGTCCTAGGGGCTGAAAAATTATGATTAATTCCATTTTCAGTGCAAAAACTTTCAAATAAGTGATTTTCAAATTCTGTTCCATGATCACTTCTTAGAGATACTATAGTAGTGTTTTTCTCATTTGTGACTTTCTTGAAGAATTTCAGAAATATCGAGAAAGTCTCATCTTTGTGAGCTAAAAACATTACCCAAGTATATCTAGAATAATCATCTACAATCACTAGACCATATTTCTTTCCTCCTAGACTTGTGGTTCTAGTTGGTCCGAAAAGGTCCATGTGAAGTAGCTCTAAGCCTAGAAGTTGAAACAATTTTTAGATTTGAAAGAACTTCTAGTTTGTTTTCCAAATTGACATGCATCACATATTTTGTTATTTTCAAAATCTAATTTAGGTAAACCTTTAACTAAATCCATTTTAATTAGTTTTGAAATAAGGTGTGTGCTTGCATGACCTAATCTACGATGCCACAACCAACCAATATCATTTATGTTAGCATTGTCAGCAATTAGGCAATGACTACTTTCAGATAATTTTCTAAGTCAACTAAGTACACATTGCCATGTCTATAACCAGTAAAAACAATGCTATCATTAATGGAATTAGATACTATGCAAATAGAAGATTTAAATGAAACATTAAAGTTTTATCACATAGTTGGCTTATACTAATTAAATTGTGCTTTAAACCATCAACATAAAGTACATTATCAATAAATATAGATGGAGTTATGCGAACTTTACCAAGGCCCATAATTTGACCTTTACCGTTATCGCCAAACGTCACAACTCCACCTTTCTTTTCTTCTAGGGTGATGAATTCATCTTTGTCACCCGTCATATGTCTTGAGCAGCCACTATCAAGGTACCACTTTTTCTTTGATCTTTTGGCTACAAGACATTCCTGCAACATAATCAAACTTTATGTTTAGGTACCCAAGCTTTCTTGGGTCCTTCATGGTTAGTAGCAACAAAAATTGTTCCTTTCGGAACCCATATTTTCTTTGCTTTAACATTTAACTTGTTGTTATTATTTAATGTTTTGCATTCAAATGATTTATGACCTTTTTCATTACATTTAAAACAAGTTATATTACTTTGGTTGGCTTTTACAAAAATATTCTTTAAAGATTTTTGTTTCCTAGTGTTATACCTAAACCAGCTTTGTCAAAAACAGCTTTTTGACTATCTAAAATCATGTTTAGTTTAGTTGAACTTAAGGTGAATTTCTCAACAATGTCTTTATATTTTTAACATCTTTCTTAAGAATCATTTCTTTAACTTGCTGTTCTTTTCTAAAGCTAAGGTTTCTAATTGATCTTTTAAATCTTTTGTTGAGTTTTTAGTTTCAGATTTCAACAAATCTATTTCTTGATTAAGATTATCTCTTTCTTTCTAAGTTCTTCTTTTTCATTAGTTAAGTTCTTAACTTCTAAAGCTAATTCATTTTTACTTTTAGCTAAGCTAATATTGTCATTTTTCAAAAACTTATACTTCTTTTTCAAAGATTTAAAATCAATCAT
Organism: Calamus simplicifolius; assembly: GCA_900491605.1. Classification (NCBI taxonomy): domain Eukaryota; kingdom Viridiplantae; phylum Streptophyta; class Magnoliopsida; order Arecales; family Arecaceae; genus Calamus; species Calamus simplicifolius. The sequence goes on from UESW01004877.1 coordinate 115,395, forward strand.
AATTCATTGAAAGCCTCAAACATTTCATCAAATGTAAATTCATCATCGGGGTTTCGGAACTTACCTCATTCGTTGTCGTCGTTGTTGGCCATGAAGCAGATATTGGCAACTTCCTTTTGTTCTTCTTCTTCGACGAGGAAGATTCATCAGACCATGTTGCCATGTATGCTTTCTTCTTTTTCTTGTAGGCCTTTTTCAGCAAAGGACAATCATATCTAAAGTGCCCTGGCTTTTTACACTCATAACATACTAAGGGCTCTTTTCTTTTTCTTTCTCCTTGTCCTTTTCTTATCTTTTTCTCCATCAATTCTTGCTCCAAATTTCTTTTTATGGAAGGGCCTTTTTCTCATAAACTTTCTGAATTTTTTGGCCAAGAGAGCAGTTTCCTCATCATCTTCATCATTACTTTCACTGCTGCTCTCTTCCATTTCTGCAGTTTTGAGGGCAAGTGTTTTCTTTCTTTTTGTTTCCTCCTCAACATGCTGCTTCATTGTCAGCTCGTGGGTCATTAGGGATCCTAGAAGCTCCTCTAAAGGTAATGCATTGAGGTCCTTTGCTTCTTGGATAGCAGTGACTTTCGCTTCCCACGATCTTGGTAGTGACCTAAGAATTTTGCGCACAAGGTCAGCATTAGAATAAATTCTACCAAGACTTTTAAACCATTCACAATATCAGTGAATCTAGTGAACATGCATGTGATGGTTTCAGTTTGTTCCATTGTAAACAATTCATATTTATGAACCAAAATATTTATTTTTGATTCTTAACTTGGTTTGTTCCTTCATGTGTTATTTCCAACCTATCCCAAATTTCTTTTGCGGAATTACATGTGAGATTCGGTTGAATTCATTAGAGTCTAAGGAACAATATAAAATGTTAATGGCTTTAGCATTTAATTGTGCCATTCTCCTATCATTATCATTCCAATCCCTTTCGGGCTTAGGAACAATAGTGCCATCAATAAGTGTGTGGGTGTACTAGGTCCATTATTATTACTCCCCACAATTCATAGTCAGAAGCTTGAATGAATATTCTCATTCTAGCTTTCCAATATGAATAGTTGGTTCCATTAAATAAAGGAGGTCTATTCGTAGAATGACCTTCAGCAAAACATGAACCACTTTGTGTTGCCATAAGGATCTTTAGCCCTTGATCGTGAGATCAAATTCTAAATGAGCACTTGCTCTGATACCAATTGTTGGCCCAGATGGCAACCCAAGAGGGGGGGGGGTGAATTGGGTTCTTAAAAATTTAAGATTTTTAACTTTAGTTGATTAGTTAGCAAAATGTGCAAGTGAGAGGCTAACTAATCAATACACAAGCAAATAATAAAGAGAGATAGAGAAGAGAAATATAGCACGGCAAACACAAGATAATTTTATAGTGGTTCGGTGCAACCAACACCTACGTCCACTCCCAAGATTCACTTGGGTCCACACTATAATCTCTCTAGATTACAGCCGAGTTGTTTTCCAAGCTCACAACTCAAACTTGTTGTTTTTTCCGGGATCACAACGAACCCAGCTGGTTTTACTCGGGCTCACCAGCACAAAACCCTACACGTTGTTTTTCACGGGCTCACAACTAACCCAACACAAGCACTCGGCTTGCAACGAGGTATAATAACCTCCACTGATTCAATCCACTGATTGAATCAGCAAACAATCAAAATAAAGAGTTTAAATATTGAAATGCTCCCCTTGAGCAAATATACAAATAAAGTATAAAAGGTTAGAAAAGCCTGATAAGATTGCAGATGGTTGTGGCTTTGGCTTTCTTCCTTCTCCTCTTTAACTCCTCTTGAAGTATTGAATCAGGCCTCAGCAAGATTCTTGACCGTTTGAAAACTTTGGAGTTGAGATGAAGCTTTTTCTCCTTTTGTTGAATGTTGAAAATCCTTCGATTTGATCTTTGAAAAGCTGTTGGATTTTCTTTTGACTCTTGTGGATTGATGATCTGGAGCAGACGAAACTTCCTCTTTGATTTCACTCCTTTTGAATCACTCTATTTTGAACTGAAAGATTTTTCCAATAAAGCTCTATTTTTCCCTCTTTTGAATGATATTCTTTTCTCTCTTTTTGATTTTCTATCTCTACTTTTGATTGGAAAAGAGCTCCTCTATTTATAGATTCTGCAAAAATATATCCGTTAGAGACAAAGAAAAATAGCCGTTATTTGAAAATCTTACCGTTGGGGCTGATGTGTCATCGTGAAAAATCGCGCCCAGATTTCGAGGAGTCGACTCGAGCTTTATGGGAGTCGGCTCGCACAGTCAATTCAGAAACGCCTAACTTTCAGGGGTCGACTCGCGATATGCGGGGAGTCGACTCGAGAAGTGCTCAAAAATGAGCCTTTCTGCCGTCTGAGTCGAGTCGGCTCGCACAGTCCATGAGTCGGCTCGCGAAGGTTCAGGGGTCGACTCTTGAAAACTCAAGTGTCGACTCGGACAACATTGAAAAACAGATTTTTGGGGAGTCGACTCGGAAACCCTCGAGTCGGCTCGGGAGCGATACAAAAATCAGAAAAATGTTCTGATAGACTTTAAAACTCGTCCCAAATAAATTTAAATATAAATGTGACTTGAATACATTAAATATGACATTAAGCATGGATTCAAGACATGTTTCAAGAAATCATAGATTGATATATAACATGTAAAGAATTCCTTTTTGAAATCTTTAAGTATAGAACTTGAAACTTCTTTTTCAAGTTGATTCAAAACTCAGTGAATTTAACCATTGAGAGTCCATTGCTTTCATTTAGAATAAGCTCAAGGTATTTGATAAATAAACTCATTGTTTCCTTTAAAATACTCATGGCTTTTGGAAATCATCAAAATCAATATAGTTGGGGCAATTATGTTTCAATAATTTCTCAACAGGCGGCCCTAGAAGGGCCGACGCTGGGGAGGCCAGGCTAAAGGGGCCAAAACTGTGGAATCCTCGCACACGTGTGAGGCGGCCAGAGCCCAAGCCGACGAGCCCGCCATGACAGACGCGGTAAGGGCCGAGGCCGGCAAGGAGGTAGAGCGGAGCCAACTAGAAGGAAGATCTTCAGCTTCAGCTCCTCCTGTCATCTTGATCGACCCTTCTCCTGAGAAGGTTGCAAGGGCCGTCGCCCTTGCCCAAAGCCGTAGAGATGGAGCAAGTTCCTGCGGCAATAATGACGATTCCAGCAGCTATCCTGCCCCCCATGGGGGCAATAGCCAAAGCACCTCCACCAGTCAAGGGGTCGGAGGCGGCAGGATCAGAGGCGAAATCTACCTCTGCGGGCCCCGCGCCAAGGGGTGAGAGGGGCGTCGATCCTTCCTTCCAATCGCTGTTGGCGAACCACAGCCGCTGGGTCGAACGGACCTTGGAGGAAGCGACTGTGGTCGAGGTACAAGAGTTTCTCCGGAATCAGGGGAGAGCCACCTTCTTCCGCGAAGCGTCGGTGGCGCATCTTTGGGTGAGCTTCTGCTCAATTATCATCTTTTTCTTTTTATTTGCTTTCTAACATTGATATTTCCTTCAGGCATTGAACTCTCTAGTCACCCTGAAGAACCTCTGGACCCTGAGCGATACCGCTATCGACCAAGCGCGGGAGGATGTTGTCCCTCCAAGTCAAGGCAAAAAGGCGGAGATGGCTCTAGAGGATACTCGGGCCACCCTAAAGGGTGAAATCGATGTCATCCTGCTAAGAGCCGAGAAGGCTGAGTATGCGCTGGAAGTTGCCCAGCGCCGCGCAGCCAATGAGCTGGATAATGCTCAGGTGGCCGAGGAAAAACAGAAAGTGGCCGAGGAGAAGCAGAGGACAGTCGAGGAGAGGCTGAAGGTGGCAGAATTGGAGGTGTGCGTTTTGAAGACCCAATTAAATTCTGCCTCCATTGAGATAGATGCAGCCAAAGAGGCCACCCGCCAGTCCGACGTCAAGATTGCAGATTTGGAGGCAGCGGTGACCGAGGCCCAGAGGGGGCCGTCGAGTCCGAGAAGAGAGCTCTCGAGGCGGAGAACAGAGTTGCCGAGGCCGTAGAGGATTTAAAAGTCTAAAGCCTTCGATAAGGAGATGGCCGAGTCATCGGCGTTTGCTTATAATGCCGGCTTCCAAGACTGCAAGGACAAAATTCAGGAACTCTACGACCTAGAGGACATTGATGGGCTGAAGCCTGATGACGTTCCTGAGGACGATGACCCGGCCCCGGATGACCTTTAATAGCTTTAGTTTTTCTTTCTTTTTGTATTGATCTATGCCTGACTTGAGTCGGCAACTTTGTAGCCTTTTAGCTATCAATGAATGTTTTTCCCTCATTGTGCACCTTTGGTTATAATCAGCTTTAGCTGAGTCAGCTGTTATGAATCACCAATCAATGGTGCCTCGTCAGATTGATTACGCAGAATGTGATTGTGAGCCGCACATTGTCCCAGATACCAACACAGGGGCCAACTTTTAGTGCCAATGCAGGACGCCAGTATCTGATATGCCGACGCAGAGCCGTCTTTAATATGCCGATGCGGAGCTAGTCTTTGGTGCCAACGCGGAGTTGGTCTTTAATATGCCGACGCGGAGCCGGTCTTTAATATGCCGACGCGGAGCCGGTCTTTGGTGCCAACGCGGAGTTGGTCTTTAATATGCCGACGTGGAGCCGGTCTTTGGTGCCAACGCGGAGTTGGTCTTTAGTGCCAACGGAGTTGGTCTTTAATATGCCGACGCGGAGCCGGTCTTTGGTACCAACGCGGAGTTGGTCTTTAATATACCGATGCGGAGCCGTCCTTTGGTGCCAACACGGAGTTGGTCTTTAATATGCCGACGCGGAGCCGATCTTTAGTGCCAATGCGGAGTTGGTCTTTAGTGCCAACGTGGAGTTGGTCTTTAATATGCCGACGCGGAGCTGGTCTTTGGTGCCCACGCGGAGTTGGTCTTTAATATACCGACGCGGAGCCGATCTTTGGTGCCAACGCGGAGTTGGTCTTTAATATGCTGACGCGGAGCCGGTCTTTGGTGTTGAACGTACTCATCCAAAAATAAGTGAACATGTTGAACATTCATTTATCAAATAGATTCAAATTAATAACGATAGCATTCTATTGATAATACCGGCGTAAGTTGTCGGCGTTCCAAGTGCGAGGGAGCGGTTTCCCGTCTAGCTCTTCAACTTTGTACGCCCCGTGGTGAAGTACCTCCTTGACACGGTATGGTCCTTCCCATTTTGGTGCCAGCTTGCCCCCCTCTGTCGGCTTTGATACTTCAGCTCTTCGCAGAACGAGGTCTCCAGGGCGGAATGTCTTGGGTCGCACCCGAGCATTGTAGTACTTGGCCGCTCGCTGACGGAACGCTGCCATGCGAAGCTGTGCTTGGTCTCGCAATTCTTCCACCAAATCCAGATCGGCCCTCAGCTGGTTTGAGTTGCTTTCTTCGTGGTATAATTCCGTCCGGGGGCTAGGAACTCCTATTTCCACTGGGATGACCGCCTCGGTCCCAAAGACCAGGCTGAAAGGGGTTTCCCCAGTAGGTGCTCGCGGCATCGTGGTAAGCCCACAGTACACTGGAGAGTTCCTCACCCAGCGTCCTTTGCAGCTATCTAGCCGAGCCCTGAGTCCTTGGAGGATGATGCGATTGGTCACCTCGGCTGCGCCGTTGGTTTGGGGGTGCCCTACTGAGGTGAATCGATGATGGATGCCTAGGCCATCGCAGAATTCCCGAAAGGCCGTGTTGTCAAACTGTCGGCCGTTGTCTGTAACGAGGGTGTGCGGTAGCCCGAATCGGCACACCACAGACTTCCAGAAGAAAGTCCTTATTTTGTCCTCCGTGATCTTAGCAAGAGCTTCCGCCTCGATCCACTTGGTAAAATGGTCGACGGCCACCACTAGGAACTTGCATTGTCCGGAGGCAGGAGGGAACGGTCCCAGGATGTCCATGCCCCACTGTGCGAAGGGCCATGGTGCAGCCAGAGGGGTCAGCTGGGACGCCGGCTGATGTTGGATGTTGGCATGATGCTGGCAGCTGTCACACCTCTTGACGAGTTCGGATGCATCCTCCTTCATCAGCCAGTAATACCCCTGCGGAGGGCTTTATATGCAAGAGCCCTGCCCCCCAGATGGCTTCCACATATACCTTCATGTATCTCCGCAGAATATAATTGGCTTCGGTGGGACCGACACACCTGAGGACTGGGTATGAGAACGACCTCCGGTAGAGCTTTCCCTCCATAATGAAAAACTTTGGGGCCCGTCTTTTAAGTTTCCTAGCTTCGGCAGGGTCTTCTGGGAGGTACCCTCAGTAAAGTACCGGACATAGGCATCCATCCAGGAAGGCTCCTGCTCCACTGGTAAAGTTTCTCTTGATACGTCAATACTCGGGGCTTCTAAGTGCTCCACATAAGCTTTTCCCAACATCCCATCAGCTGAGGTGGCAAGACGGGATAAGGCGTCGGCTCTAGCATTCTCCTGTCGAGGAATGTAGCTGACGCTGAAGTGAGTCAAGGGGGAAACCAGCGAGTGCACCATATTTAAGTAGCGGGCCATGATGGGATCCCTTGCCTCGTATTCCCTTGTAATTTGGCCAGCAACCAGTTGGGAGTCGGTGAATGCCCTAAGGCGTTTCACCCCAAGCTCTCGAGCTAATCTCACCCGGACAGCAAAGCTTCATATTCTGCCTGATTATTAGTGGCTGGAAAGAGGAAGCGAAGTGCACACTCGGTCACAACCCCATCCGAGTTGGCCAAGATGAGGCCTGCTCCGCTCCCTTGAGAATTCGACGCCCCGTCCACATGAAGGACCCATTCATCATCACTGGTTCCGAGGGGCTGAGTGTCCGTAGGAGGTTCTTTAGGTTGCTCCTTTCCCCAAGTACATTCGACCAAAAAATCTGCCAAGACTTGAGACTTCATGGCCGAACGGGGGCGAAAAGATAGATCGAACTCCCCCAGCTTGAGGGCCCACCTTGCCAGCCGGCCGGAAGTATCCGGGCGAGCAAGAACTATCTTCAGAGGTTGGTCTGTGATCACCGCGATCGGGTGGGCTTGGAAGTACGGCCGCAGACGCTGGGCAGACACGATCAATGCAAAGATGATCTTTTCCATATTTGAATATCGGGTCTCTGCATCGTGAAGCACCTTACTTGTGTAGTATACTGGCCTTTGCGTGCCATTGGTGTCCACGCGGACCAGCACAGAGCTAACATCTTCAGGAGAGGCCGCAAGGTATAGAAGGAGTTCTTCTCCACCCGTCGGCTTGGCTAGCAGTGGCGGGGTAGATAAGAATTCCTTTAACCCTTCGAACGCCTCCTGGCATTCTTTCGTCCATTCAAACTCATTGACTCTGCGAAGCGCCTTGAAGAAAGGTAGGCACCTTTCAGCGGACTTGGACAGGAAGCGGCTTAAGGCGGCCACCCTTCCTGTCAGGCGCTGTATTTCCTTCTTATTGGCAGGAGGCCTCATGTCCAAGATGGCTTGGACTTTGTCCGGGTTTGCTTCGATCCCCCTCCGGGTTACCATGAAGCCCAAGAACTTTCGGCTGTCACCCCGAATGCACACTTACGAGGGTTCAGCTTCATCTGGTACCGACGAAGGTTGTCAAAAGTTTCCGTTAGGTCCGCGATATGGTCAGTGGCGTGAACGCTTTTTGTCAACATGTCATCCACGTACACTTCCATGTTACGTCCTATCTGGCCTTCAAAGACCTTGTTCATCAGCCTCTGGTAAGTGGCTCCCGCATTCTTTAACCCGAAAGGCATTACCTTGTAGCAGTATAACCCTTCTCAGTTATGAAGGAGGTAGCTTCTTCATCCGCCGGATTCATCCGGATCTGGTTGTATCCGGAGAAAGCATCCATGAAGCTAAGGACCTCATGGCCGGATGTAGCGTCCACCAGTTGATCGATCCGGGGCAGGGGAAAGCTGTCCTTAGGGCATGCCTTGTTGAGGTCGGTGAAATCTACGCACATTCTCCAGCTTCCGTTGGTCTTGCGGACCAGCACCACGTTGGCCAACCATTCGGGGTAATGGACCTCCCGAATATGGCCCGCAGCCGTTAACTTGCGGACTTCCTCGTCGATAGCTTTCTGTCTATCTGGAGCGAAGTTTCTTTTTTTCTATCGGACCGGCCGACACTCTGGCCTGAGGTTGAGTCGATGGGTGATCACTTCTTCGGGGACGCCCGGCATGTCTGAGGACGACCATGCGAAGACGTCAGTGTTGGCACGCAGGAAAGTAAGAAGTTGATGGCGTGCCTCCTCTGGAAGCAATGCCCCCACCTGAACAGTCCTTGCCAGGTCATCACCCAAGGGGAGGGTTAGAAGGTGCTCTGCCGGCTCTCCCCTTCTTCCCAACTCCCGGGGATCGAGCGACTCAGAGGCTGCTGCCGATGCCGCGTCCAGCGGGCTGGGAGACAAATGGTAGCAGGGCGGGAGCGGGCTTTGCTCCCCTTTCATTTCTCCTCCTTCGTTGGTGGGGAACCTTACCAATAATCTCTTGGTGGAGATTACGGCATCCAGCAGATTCAACCCTGGTCTTCCCAAGATAGCGTTATAAGCCAGTGGGACCCGGACCACCAAGAAATTTATAACCACAGTGCTCTGACATGGAGGATTCCAGCCGTGACCAGGAGGGCAATTTCCCCCTCGACGTTCACCGAATCTCCAGTGAAGCCCATTAGCGGTGCGGCAACGGGTCGGAGTAAAGATCTTGAAATTCATCCGAACAAAAGCCTCGTAACTCAAAACATCCACCGAGCTCCCACTATCAATTAAAATTCTTTTTACAGGATGTTTGGCTATAGTCATGGACACCACGATGCTGTCGTCATGCTTATTAACCACCCCATCTAGATCCTTTCCAAAGAAAGGAATTACAGAATCTATTCCTCTCGCTACCTCTTCGAACCGCCATCCGCTCCCCAAGAAATCATAGCTATAGTCTTTTCAGTTGGAATATTATCCACGCCAGTCGGATGACTCGGAGGCACCGGGGGGCCCGACGCGGGAAGGTTTCCCCTTCGAATAAACTTGCCCAGGTGGCCCTGCTGAACCAGCTCCTCAATGGCCTTTTTTAGATGGCGGCAATCCTCGGTGTCGTGACCGTAGTCCCGGTGGTACCGACAGTAAAACTCCTTGTTGCGGGGGGCCCCAGACTTCAAGAGAGCCGGACGCTTGAAATAAGGTTCCTCCTCGATCTCCAGCAGGATGTGAGAGATGGGAGCCATGAGGGGGGTGAATTGCTCCTTAGGAATCAGCGTCTGTGGTCGGCGATCTGAGCGGCGTGGAGGCTCGGACTTCCGAGGTCGTACACTGGCATGATCAGTAGGCGGTGGTTTCTTACTGGTGTTCTTATCAACCTCTTTCCTGGAAGAATCTGCCTCGTCGACGTGGATGTACTTCTGTGCCCGGCTCAGAAGCTCAGCATAGGAACTTGGAGGCTTCTTATCCAGGGAATAAGCGAACCTGGATGGGCGAAGTCCTCGTTTCAGGGCCAACATGGCTACGGAGTCTTCCAGGTTGTACACCTCCAACGCTGCTTCCTTAAATCGAGCGACGAAATCCTTCAAGGTCTCGCCACTCCTCTGCTGGACAGCAAAGAGACTATCTGCCACTCGTGGGATCTTTCGACAGGCATCAAAGTGGGCCAGGAAAGATCGCTCTAGCTGCCGAAATGAGTTGATGCTGCGTGGGGCCAAGCGGGAGTACCATGCGCATGCCGCCTTGCGGAGAGTGGCCGGAAAGGCGACGCATAGAAGGGAGTCCGTCGCTCCCTGGACCTGCATAAGGACCTTGTAGCTTTCCAGGTGGTCTAGGGGGTCCGTCGTCCCATCATAGGGATCCAGTTGGGGAAGACGGAACCGGGGCGGGACCGGTTCCTTCATGATATGCCGGGAAAGTGGAGGGCGACGCTCATAATCCGTCCTATGAGGATCGGTAATTCGACGGCTGAGCTCATTCAACCGTCGATGATACTCGTCAAGCCTTTGCTCGGCCCGACGGATGGCTTTCCGGAGAGTGCCATCTTGGGATGAATCGGAAGAAGGAGCTGAAGAAGATCGTCGGCGCGAAGAACGTGCCCGCCTAGACTCTCTTTCCTCTAGCCGGTGGTGGGAATGACCGGAGTGGCGAGAGGGGGATCGCCATCGCTTCGAGGTCCCTCGGCGATGAGGTTTGGGGGGTGAACGGTGGGAGACCTCAGGTGGGGTTCCACCTTGGTGAGACTGGACCATTCCCCGCACCCCTTCGTCAAGCGTAGGGGGCTGAGTTGCAGCAGCCAAATAATGCTCTTGCAGCCCCCGGACCATTGTCGTCAGATCCTGGACCTGGTGGGCCAGAACCTCGAGCTGGTCAGGTTGGCTTATCTACACAGGGAGCGAAACATGGAGATTGGCCTCCGAATGCTCAGCCCGTGGAATGCGCCCGGCTGCTTGACTGGAGGAAGCCTCTTGTGCTCGCATAGTCACCATCATTTCCCTCGCAGAATTAGTGGGGTCACAGGGAGAACTTTCGTCTTCCTCCCGTACGAACTGGTGCTCCCCCTTCCTGGCGCGCCAATCTGTTGCTACCAACTCACTTACGATGAACGTTGGATAGGCAAAGGTTCTCGTGAGCATAGAGAAGTCGCCGTCTTCCTTCTAGAGCCTGCAAAAAGTCCCGGACCGGTGATTCCGGTGGAGACCCTCCGACGCCCAAGTTAGTGGGTTGTAGAATAGGGATATTGTATATCAGTAGGATTTTCAAAGAGAGAGCGAGAGAGAGTCCCCTCGCATTAAGCTCGGGTCCTCTTTTTATACCTGTCTGGGGTCCCGCTTACCTCGTTCTGTTGAAACCGTTGAATCTTCCCTGTTGGGATGTTTCCCCGAACGGTAAGTCATTAAGCTATCGCTGGATGAGGGCCGCTTATAGCGGTAACTGCTGAATGAGCTAACACTTGCCCGTGATCTCGGCGAGCGAGGTGCACGGCAATAGACCTTAGATCACGGGATCTGTTGTATGAGACTGGTTATTGTGCATGCGAAAAATGCTGAAGGCCGACGCTGGAAGCCGGAGCTGGAAGCCGATGTTGGAGGCCATAGCTGGATGCCGGCGCTGGAGGCCGGAGCCAAAGTTAGCGCTGGAGGCCATTGCTGGAAGTCGGCGCTGGATGCCGGAGCCAAAGTCAGCGCTGGAGACCATCGCTGGAAGCCGGCGCTGGAGGCCGGCGCTGGAGGTCGGAGCCAAAGTCTCAGCGCTGGAGGCCGACGCTGGGGGCCGGCTAGGCCGGAGCCAAAGTCTCAGCGCTGGAGGCCGACGCTGGGGGCCGACGCTGGAGGCCGACGCTGAAGGCCGACACTAGAGGGCAGCGCTGGAGGCCTCTGGGTTTTGCTGTCACATCATTGCTTTCGAAAACCGTGCAAAAGATAATACTACCCAGAGGAAACGGCCAGCCGTATCATAACTGAGTACAAAAAAACAAGCCCTTGCTATTGCTTGAGTGGATCACACAAATTCTTCACAAAATACAAAGAGAAGTTAACGAAAAAAATATATTGAATGGCTGATAGCACTACTCGATATACCAAAAAAAACTAACCCAAAAGCCTTTAAATAAACTCTACCAAGGACATAAAAAGACTAACTCAAAAGCCTTTAAATAGACTCTCATTAACAGTATACCATATCATTTAATAAGTATGCAATCTTTACTATTTTTTACCTAATTTCAGCTACTTTTAATTAATTCAAAAACTATTGTCATTATGGAAAAATAAAAGATACAATTCTTATCACTAAAAGATAAGAACTTATGAATAGATAAGACTAATAACTAGTTACTAAATCTTGACAACATATATCATGCTTAAATCAACTTCCAACACTCATGTGGGGCTCCGTCACCTCTTCTACCAGCAAAAGTTGCTTTAGCATCCCGGATTATGAAACCCATGCATTTGTAGCATGCTCAAAAACTCTATATTGAGCTTCATATCCTGATGAAAACGACACCAATTAGGAACCTAAGCTTTCGAAAAAAGGCACTCCTTACCATTGATTTGCAATCAATAGATTAATGAAGATCCACATGCCCTTATTTGGTTGATCATGTGCTCTACCCAAAGGAGAATACGATTAGCATGACCAAGTTGAAGGAATCGAGCAATGTTGTCACAAGCTTAGGTGCATCAAATCAGACAATAATTATGAAGGATAGCAGGGTGAGATACAATAAAACCGAGAAGAGTCTTGAATTTAAATATCTTCCTTGAGGTCCTTCTCAATAAATATACTATGTAGTTTGTTTTCCATCCATTCCTCCCTTTTTCTCCCTTATAATAGCCTACCATTAATTGTAGAGACTCTGCTAAGATTTATTCAACATGAACCATCTTTGGCAATGAGAGATACGGTAGTACCATCAGCCATAATAATTCACCTATTGAATCACTAAAAAAAAAAAGAAAAAAAATGAGAGTCCAAATGCTCATATTAGAGCACCATAAATTACTGGAAACTCTTCATTAATCATGCTAAGATAATGACCTTAGCCATGATGATTCATTTGTTGAATCATAAAAATGAGAGTTTAAACACTTACACTAAAGAATCTCAAAGTACTAGAAATTCTTTAATCATATTGAGCAACAAATAAATAAAATGCCAATCTTAAAACCTATAACTCTAGCACCATATAGAGTAGATTTTCATGTTTTCAATGTAGATCAAACATATTGGCCTAATATCTAAGAAACACCCATAAAATAAATAATAATAGTAAAAGAAAAGAAATATTAAAGAGAAAAAATATGTATCTTAAAATTAATAACAAGTCAAGAATTTATTTCTAACTCATCTTTTTTTCTTTTAACTCTTTCGCATCCTAATGATGATGCCCCAAGTCCATATATACATAGCAGAAGTAGAATAGATTTTTCGGACTAATCTCTTATTTCAGGCTCTCATTAATGATACCCCAACGCTAAGGCTACATAAACTCAATTATGTCTTATAAAAAAAAAACGAATTCATATTACATAAGAGAACTCCCCCTCCCCTCCGAAATTCTCCTCTTCTTTGCTTTTCTTATCTAATCAGTTCCTACCGTGATTCTCATTGAAACTACTCTTTTAACTTCTTTGCTATAATATGAGCCCTTCGCACCTCTTGACTCTCAGACAATCTGTTTTATTTATCTGTTTCATTGGATTTTCTTGATCCTGATATCACATGCTAGCTCTCATACCACACTATATTATAGCAACCAAAACAAATAAAACTCTTTAAGTCAGATGGAGATAAGAAAATGAGAGTATGATGATGAATGACACTTACAAAATGACCAATTACAAGATTGTACGTAGATGCTTTGTGATCCTTCCATACAAATTAAATACATGACAGCGATCTAAAAGATACGTCTTATAATCGGTTGCATTAAATAGAACGTACATAGACACTAGAAGACATCAGGTATACAAGAACGCTTGAGAGGTCGACATATTCATAAATAGCAAATTTCTATACTTTAAATGATGTCGGACTGGTTGACTGTTTGATCACCTTGCCACATGAGATGATATCAGTAAAATAATTAACCCGTGTAAGAACGAAGTTATCCGTCAAAAAGAAAAAAAGGGAACCAAGATTCATTTCCAATTAATGGACGGGAAGTGGGAGACCACTTAGCAATTTGGATGCGTGCATCCACAGAAAATGAGAGTATGATGATGAATGACACTTACAAAATGACCAATTACAAGATTGTACGTAGATGCTTTGTGATCCTTCCATACAAATTAAATACATGACAGCGATCTAAAAGATACGTCTTATAATCAGTTGCATTAATTAAATAGTACGTACATAGACACTAGAAGACATCAGGTATACAAGAACGCTTGAGAGGTCGACATATTCATATACAGCAAATTTCTATACTTTAAATGATGTCGGACTGGTTGACTGTTTGACCTTTCCACATGAGATGATATCAGTAAAATAATTAACCCGTGTAAGAACAAAGTTATCCGTCAAAAAGAAAAAAGGGAACCAAGATTCATTTCCAATTAATGGACGGGAAGTGGGAGACCACTTAGCAATTTGGATGCGTGCATCCACAGAAAGGGATTGCAGCAGGCAATTCGTTATCCGTCCTGTACGCAAAGTTACCTATAAATACAAATGATCACTTGGAGAAGATGAACTTCTCTGATGATCATAGCATAGCATAGCACCTGGAAGAAGAGAGATGGGAGGCAATGGAGGTGCGGAGGTAAAGATAGAGTTGGGAAGCGACTGGAGCGTAGAGGTGGATGCAGGGAATGGAGATGCCGACAAAAAGTGCGGAGGTTTGATTGAAAAACTTACCTCAGCCGGCCATCCGTCCGGGAGAATCGAAATTCCCCGAATCCCTCGTCACAAGCGGGGAACTGCTGGCAAGGGCTATGATCCAACGGCCGTCTCCATCGGGCCGTATCACCACGGCAACAAAGGCTTAAAACACATGGAGGAGATCAAAGTGGAATGCCTACGAAAACTGGCCTCTCGAGACGGCGCCGATAATGTGATGGCCTTCGTCATAAGTGCTTGGAATGCGTCCAGAAAAGGGAGGAGGATGCTCGGGGATACTACTCGAAAGAAATCAGCGCCCTTCCCTCCTCACAGTTCGTGGAAATGATGGTGCTCGACGGCTGCTTCATCCTCGAGCTTTTCCTCGGTTACGCCGAACCTCTCAGCCCGTCGGGGAAAACGGAGTTGGTGTATTCGACCAGGTGGTTTTCCAAGCATGTGAGGACGGACCTATTGTTGTTGGAGAACCAGATCCCCTACTTCATTCTTGAAGAGCTGATCCAATTTATCAATGTCCGGAACTTCCCGGTGCCGGGTGAAGACGGTAAGGAAGATTTGGTTCTATTGCTGGCTATTTACTACATCACGGAGGGGGAATTTAATAAGAAACACTTTGACATATTCCTTAATATAAGGGCGAGAAAGTCCGCCACAAACCCCCCGTTAATCATCTGCTACATCTGTTCTACTTGTTCCTTAAACCTCCCGAACCCAAACCTTTTAAGAGGAGCTGGCGGCTCCCATTTATTCGATGTTTGCTTTTCCCATGTGTCTTCTTCTGGCTCTGCTTTGGCAGGGAAAAGGGTACAGCTGATACAGCATCGTCCTCCAGTAGAAACATAGCCTGTGCGAAAGATCTAAGAAAAGCTTTGGTTAGGTTCGAGATGAAGGAGGACACGCACAGCTTCATCGACGTGACATTCCAGAATGGCACGTTGGAGATCCCACAGATTTGGGTCGAGCAAACCACCAAGCCACTGCTGCAGAACCTCATAGCCTTGGAGCAGTCGAATCCAGAACTTGAACAAATCTTTTCCAGCTATGCTTGGCTCATGGATAACCTCATCAACACGACGGAAGACGTCGCCATCCTACAGGAGGCGAGAATCCTACAAACCAATCTGGGCAGCGACAAGGGGTCGCGACCTACTTCAACAAGCTTTGCGAGGGCCAGTTCCTAGACTTTGACGAGCACCACTTCAGGACTATCTTCGATGAATTAAACAGCCACGTCGAGGAACCAAGGAACAAATGGGGAGCCCTGTTAATAGAAACCTATTTCAGCAGCCCATGGGTCCTCATCGCTTTTGCGGCGGCCATCTTATTGTTTGCTATGTCCCTGTTACAGACCATCTTCAGCATCAGAACTAGCTAGCTGTTTCCGGCCCTCTCCCACTCCTTCAATCGATCGGTGTGCTGAGATGATGCTAGCTGCAGGCTCTTAATTCCTTTCTTCAATATTTCCTATGGTACGTGATTATTAATAAAGTCACCTTCCTTCCAGACCTCCTCACCTACCAATGCGAGTCAACCACGCGAACTCCTTCCGGTCCTGCTCGCTCTCCTCCTTTCGCGTCTCTCTGCCTCCATGATGCTCTCTTCGTTCGAACCGCCCCTGAAGGTCGTGGCATTTTCAACATCTCTCTTTTTTTACGAAAAATTGTATGATTGGTTGTTATTATTATTAGTTTTTGTTTCGGGACGTGGCTTTTGTTTTTCCTCCGTTTTCTACGTGATGGCCGGTGTGCTGAGTTTGGCGGTGTGAGGCCATGGGCTGGCCAAACTACTGTGTGCAAGATTGGATTCAAAAAGAGTGATTTAGATTGCCAAAGTAACGCGCGTCTTCCGTTGATTGTACAATGGAAGACTTGTTGGTCCTGTTTGAACTATCATGAAATTAAGAAATAAAATGTACGTGCTGCTCTTCCGTGTATTAATTTCCACGATTCTATGATATTCATGCACATGCACGATGCTTCTTCTGCAGTGCATTTTCATGCATCAATTTATGTTTTTATTTTGCTTTTTTTAAAAATAATTGTTAGTATGTGCAATAAGAAATTATAGTAATTTATTTAGCATCCATTATTTGATCCTTTTTATAAATATTGGGGTTCAATGGCCAATCTAAAAGCTACGTGCGCTTTGTTATACAAAGAAGTTTAGGCCAAATGCTTTGCTGATCTTACAACTGCAACTTGGGTCCATTTCCTTTTTGCTTGCATGGGACTCCCAATGGTGATAGAAGACTCCCAAGATATTTATATGCTTGATCGTTATTATTGGAAAAATGATAAATCATAGATTTGTAGGGTGGACGTGATGCAAGGATGATATTAATTTTATGATGGCAAAAGCCATATTCGATCACCGATTTCTCTTCTTGTTATCATTGATCAAAATCTATTTGCATATAATAGGCATGCAATAGTATTTTTGATGAAAAAATATTAAATGTATGATATGAAATTTACTATTTGTAGATTATACTACTCATATGGTACTACATGGTGCGAGCCGTTAGCAAAACAAAAAAATAAATTAAGATTCATTCATTAGTGTGTATCAAAATTATCATAAAATCTATATTTTCTTAATCCGGCACTGCTTCTAACCTTTTCTTAGCTTTGTCAAAATACAAAATTAACTGAAATAAGCCATTGCTAAGTAAGAATTTCCTACACAAACTTATGTGTATATGTATATTCATCACAAATCATCGTTAAAATGCAACATTTGCATGTTTTGGGTAACAAATATAATTGATATTTAATAGTGCAACCATAAACATACATCAATATGCAAGGAGCAATAAACTAAAACATACAACTTATGATTATATATAATAGCATATGTGTGTGTATATATATATATATATCATGCTACCAAATCTTAACCTAAACTTAGCCAGCAATACCAAAATACTTTCTTTTTCTCTTCTTTTTTAATAATAAATATCCTATCTATTGCACAAAAAGTTAGTATGAGATCAATAATTATTCCATACAGCAACCATGTCTACATTAACAATTCTTTTCTCTTTTTACATATTGGTTAAACATAAATTACACCTAGCAGTAGCTCTACATATTTTGAAAATAGATACCATTTTACAATATTATTCAAACAACCTAATTTAATTTATTAAAAAAAATCTAAGATTCTATTGCCTAATACATAAATGCAAGGACTAGAAATTACATGATTTTTGTTACATTTGGTTAGAAGCGGTAGAATACATCTTTCACATCCAGTGCAACTCGATCATTAATGTGATCCCATCGAATCTAACAGGAGCAACGTGACACAATACATTAAAAAATAAAGATACCCAATATATTATAAAATAAAAATATATCGAATAGCAATAGACTCAAGGACATTGGGTTTAGTTTAGGACTAGTGCACTCCATACTCTATCATTTTGATATCAAACTAGACTTTTTGGTCATGGGTTGGGTTAGAACTACGAGCACGGGTCATTGTCCATTGGAAAGGATAGAGAGAAAGAGTGGAAATTAAAAATAGAGATTAGGATAGTTAACTAGAAACTAAAAAGAAATCAAGATGCTTAAGAGGATTAGGAGGTTTGTAGGAAGATGAGAAGGACTTAAGAGAACTTTAGAGAGCTTGTGATTTGATGTGGGATAAGAAAAAGGGTTGAAACCTACTTACAGAGGTTGGATGGCTTTCAAATGATCCAAATAACATTAAAAGCTAGCCATTTATGATCGTTGAGAAGGGCAAATAGGTTTTCTTAATGTCCTCTGTCATGATTGCTGGCAAAGCCATGGGCTCGGGACCGCTGCTTATTTTAATGACATATCATATGGCAATAAGGAATGGCATCAGACATAACGGAATATTGTTCCTGCTTTTTAGAAAGTTAAATTCTGATTTGGCTAATCTGCACACATTTTCAGTGGTTGTCGGATTTTAGACTCTTCTTGTCACGCTGTGACTTGATGCTTTTGCTTCGTACCAAAAGAAGAGGGATGCGGAGCAGAAAAGAGAAGAGAATAAAACAGCTTAATATATATATACCTTGCCTTGTATTGATGTAAAGCCAAATTCCGGTTCAGCCTGCAGCTACCCTCTCTCGCTTAATGGTCAGGGTATACTTCTTTTCTTAAACATGCATGCATCTCTTTACGGGAATTTCACGTTATCCGAGGTCCATGTGTTCTAATTAACTTATGAGGCGAGCACTTTAAACTACTTGTATTCAAATCTAGCATATTTTCTTATGAACTATTAATGAGGCCTCCTTGATCGATCCTAATTCGGTCTTGAAAATACGGTGGCGCTGATGCTGTGTAAGCCCCTCTGTTCTCGTATTCTTTGCTTAACTAAAAAAGTATGCTCAAGTTGGTTCAACTGCATGCTGTTTGAGGGGAAGAAACAAAAAGGAGATAATAGCTGAAAAATCATAGAGCAGGAACCAAAGGGAAGCATGGAAATCATATTCTTTGTGTTGCATGACCACAAACCATATACCCATGTTCTCTCAAATGCATGGCACAAGCTCGGTAACGACAATTAAGATAATTAAGAAAGAAGCAAGGCACGCCTTGTTAGGTAACTAGAACCATATTTCAGTTCAACAAGTGAGATTAGGGGCCTGTGCTGGAACTCCAAGAGATTCATGGTCCAACCTGACCCCCTCAAGAGTAATATTGATTCACTGGATGCAATTCATGATAGAATTGGAGCCATTATTCGGTGGGTGGTCCTAATCTACCATGTCAGATTAGGCCCATCATCGAGCATACTATTATGGCCCTGGCTGCATATTATCAATTAACGAGTATAGTATTAATTCATGGAATTGTCATATCAAGCAAAGGTGCAATCTAGTATATATGTCTAAAATATAGGTGCAATTCATGCGGCTTGCTCCCCCGCCCCGGCGGCTGGGGGAGCGCTCTCCCTCCCCGGCTCGGCGGCAGCCGAGGGGTTGGCGGCGATCGTCACCCACTCCGCCTCGGGCACAGCAGCGGCGTCGGGAGTGTCTTCATCATCTAGAACCACCATCGTCGCCCCGGTGATGGCCGGGATCTCTCCCTCCTCGATCTCGGCCCCGGCGGGTCGTGGGGCCACTCTCACCACCGGCTTTCTCTCGGCCGGTTCTCCCGCAGGCACCGGAGCTGCAGGGACTGCGGCCGACCTGGCCGGGTCTCTTCTCCGAGGCCTCTTCGCCGGCCTGGACGATTCTCCAGTTGACTGCCTCTTTTGCCTAAAGGCAGCCTCGAAGTCGCTAGTGAGATCTTCATAGCTGCACAAAAGGAAAAGACGGTCAACACTAACAGTAAGGCATAACAAATCAAAGAACAAGGCGAAGGCATTCAGGCGTCAAGCTCACCAGTTGCTGGAGCTAGCTCAGCCTCTATAAGGTTCTCCTCGGACAGGAGCTCCTTATAGTTGGGGATTTGACAGTTGGACAGCTGGGTAAACATGTCCTTATCCCTATCCTCTACGGTAGGGTTATCATTGGAGCTGGTGTCGGGTTCTCTCCAGGCAGCTCTCAGCCCCTCGGCATGGGCGAAGAGGAACCTAGATTTCCAACCCCTAATCTTGGAAGGGAGACCTAGGGGGAAGGCTTTACCCGGCCTGGCGGTAAAAGCCCACCAGGGGCGTCGAAGCTTATAGAAGGCCCGGAACAAGGACAACCCGGGACGGACCCCCTCAAAATGACATAAAACTACAAAGGCATAGATAATCCTAATTGAGTTAGGAGTTAACTGCGCCGGCACCAGCTTATATCTATCTAAAAGGTTGAGGAAGAAGGGATGAAAAGGAAGGCGCAATTCCGCACCGAAAGAACTCCTCGTACAGAGCGACCCGGCCAGGACAGTCGGAGGTCACCCTGTCTTCGGGCTCCGGCGCAGACAGGCCGATGAAGTCAGGGACAAGGAACTTGGCCCTAATGGCCTCTACGTCTTTAGGGGTCACGGTCGAGGCTATTTCCGACGGACCCGCGGGATCGGAGCTCACCGCCAGTGGAAGTGACGGAAGGCGAGAAGACAGTGGGACGGCTCTAATCGGGGGACCTGCTATTCTCACTTGGTCTCGGATGACAATGCCACCCGCCGATTGAGGTCTCTGGCTACGGTCTACTGGGGCATGACTCTCGTCATCAGATCGGGACTGGGAGGACTCCTCTACGGGTCTCTTACCCTCTCTAATGGTGCCGCGATCCATGGGTTAAAGAAAGGCCGGAAACTAACCTGGGAAGGGGGGAAGCACAAGTTGCAGGAAAACTTTCAGAGAAGAAGGCAAAGGCAGCGTAAAGGTTTCTACAAACACTTGGAAGGCTTTTATAGCCCCGTTTCCAACCAGCACCACCCAGAATTCCGCCACCTGGCGTGCGCCCATTGCGCCAAGAGTCTCGCCTGTGCCCCAAGGCGTGCCACCTCAATCTGCCCCAAAAGGCGTGATCCCCGGCCAATCGCAGGCCATAGAAAATAGGGCGGCAATGATGACCTTTTCGCCTTTACCCATTCTCCAATGAGCTCCCTCCATGGAGCGTCCAGCGCCAACGTCAATCCCACCTAACGCATGATTACGGGAGATTTCTGAAGCGACGTCGCCTCGGGACAAAGCGCCAGCTCATCAGCCCATTTAAAGCGCAACCATCTTTTTGAATTTTCGCGCCCCTTTCGCCCAAAGGATTGTAGGCGCATGGTCCTTAGCGCTCAGGGGCCGGGGGGCATCTGATGTGGCTAAATATAGCCACAAGGGAAATTTCGATGAAATCAATGCATTGCGGCCCGGGCATCACCGAGTCTATCGGGCCGGCCCCGACCACAGCGGTCGGCCCCGCCACGGCACCTCCCGGCCCCGGCACCTTCCCAGGCGGCCCGACATCTTCCTAGTCGGCCCCCTACTTCTCCAAGCGAGTCGGCCTCGACACTTCCTTGCCGGCCCGACTTGGCCCCGGCGTCTTCAGTTCCGCCGAGTCGCCAAGGCCATCCCCGGCCGGCCCGAGTCGGCCCCGGCGTCTCCAGTTCCCCCAAGTCGGCCAAGGCCATCCCCGGTCAGCCCGACTCGGCCCCGGCGTCTCCAGTTCGGCCGAGTCGGCCAAGGCCATCCCCGGCCGGCCCGACTCAGCCTCGGCGTCTCCAGTTCTCCCGAGTCGGCCAAGGCCATCCCCGGCCGGCCCGACTCGGCCCTGGCATCTCCAGTTCCACCGAGTCGGCCAAGGCCATCCCCGGCCGGCCCGACTCGGCCCCGGCGTCTCCAATTCCGCCGAGTCAGCCAAGGCCATCCCCGGCCAGCCCGACTCGGCCCTGGCGTCTCCAGTTCCCCCGAGTCAACTAAGGCCATCCCCGGCCGGCCCGACTTGGCCCCGTTGTCTCCAACTCTGTCGAGTCGGCCAAGGCCATCCCCGGCCGGCCCGACTTGGCCCCGGCGTCTTCAGTTCCGCCGAGTCGGCCAAGGCCATCCCCGGCCGGCCCGACTCGGCCCCAGCACCTCCAAGTCCGTCGATTCGGCCCCGCCCCGGCACTGCCTTGCCAGTGGGATTGGCCCCAGCCATCTTGGGTCGACCCGGCTCGGCCCTGATAAGTCGGGATTTCCCAATTCCCGCCAGATCTGCCCCAGCATGGCCCTATCAATCCAGGGCGCCACCTCTCTGACGCACGCCGCCTAACAGGGCCAGATCCAACAAACCCACTGGCCACGCCGGTGATGGGACAGGACCCACCTACCCAACAACTGATGGGACGTAGCCCACTAACCAACCCAAATTCACGCAAGGGCTCGGCAGACATTCTGACTTCACGAAAACCCACGTGATCGTGCCAGCGTCAACCCCTATAAAAGGGTAGCTTACTTCGAGAACCAAGTAATGCAAGTTTACGCACTTGATACACTAATACTCAGAGGAAAATTTCGGTCCTTCTGAGATCTCTCTTTTCCAAGAGCTCTCTCGAGCTCCTTCTCTGCTGTGACCTCGATTGCTGACTTGGGCGTCGGAGGGTCTCACTGGAGAATCCCCTTCGGTCTTGGGACTTTTTTGCAGGCCATTCGATGCATCGAAGGTTCGTGGATCAGTCCACATCCCGACGTTCAGGACCAATGATCGGGCGTCATCACATCCCTCCAACCACTTCTGAAGAATTGGATCCAAGAAGATTTAATTTTTTTTTTGTCCAGCAACATAGCAACATTAATGGCTTACATCATATAATTAACGAATAATAATACATTGAATTCCGGTTTCGTAGACTGGATTTAAAGTCTAATTTTGCAAATCGGATTCAAAGGCCTTTTGCAACCAATAAAAAAAAAATCGAAAGGACGGGGAAGAAGCGTAAGAGTGGACGGGATGTTTCACCCGTTACCATAACAGTAGAGAATACGAATGGAGAGAATCAGAAATTTTTTTTTTTTTTTAGAGACACTGAGTTTTGTATTTCTAACATCATTTTTTTAATAGCCGTTCTCCTTTTTCATCCACAAGACAGCAACATAAGCCACTTTATTAACTCCGTTAACAAGCTAAAATCATATGGTCCAAAAACTTAAGTAAAAATTAATGAATAACAAGTGAACTTAAGTTTTAAGTACATCATGCATTTCTTTTTTATCCAAACTAAATTTGAGTATTACGATTCTTTACCTTATAATACGATGTTCTCGTCGCATGCCACAAACTAGTGAGAATCTATCCTGAGTTAGATCATTGATAAGTAATGTTAAATTCTAGTTAACTTATGGCGTGCGATAAAGACATCGCATTATAAGGTGAAGAGATTATGATACCTAAGTTTAATCCTGCATTGAATAAAAAAAATGATATGCTTATAACTCAAATTTACTTACTATACGTTAGCTTTCATTCGAATTTTTGAATCACATAATTTTAATTTAAAATAAATTCGAGAGAGAGAGAGAGAGATATATATATATATATATATATATATATATATATATATATATATGCATAAGAATTCCATCCATTTGTTGTTTGAAGACGGCAAGGACCTCACACCGGTGTAGAGGCTAAGTCGTGGCCTCTGACAACGTTCTGCAAAATAAGTCCTGACCTTCTTTCCGAAGAAATGGGAATGGGAGGGTAAGAAGACGCCCACCCGGATTTTACGAGGACCATGAAATCCGGCGTGCAAAAGAGCGGCAGAAAATAACGAACAAAAATGTAGGCAAGGAGATAGATGAGTCCCGGCACGGATCCAACCAAAAATTAATTTATTAATTAAAAGTTTCATGTCTCGTGTGGATCTGGTAAAACTGTGCATGGCTCAAAAATAAATCCGACTACACCTCACCCTATTACGTAACAATGCATAGTTTTTTCTCTCATGCCATCACCAATTCTTATAAAAAATTAATATAATATAATATTGAAAAGAAAATTCTTGTCAAATTTCAATATAATAGGTCATAGCAATGCAGAGCATCTAAAAAGAATATAACAGTTTTATAGGAGAGTAACTTCAATAATTTTGATATGGTCTTTATAAAAATAAATTTTAAAATTACTTTTTTCTAAATATTTATGTAAGATAACTTTTTTAAGTTAGTCTTCTAACCTTTTATTGTAGATTGAATGGTCTTGATTTTCTTTTAGAACAATAGATTATAGCCGGACAAAATAAGTCTACATGACAAGTATTGTATTTTGAACAAAATTTATGAATCATAATCAATGCTTAGTAGACCAACCCTTCCTTTCTAATTAAGAAAGATGGTAGAACTTAAGGATGAGGATAAGTCGGATTTGGGCAACAGATGACCCATATAATTTACTTAAAGTTAATAGAAGTAAAATCCTTGACCTCCATCTTCGCATCCTTTATTTTACCACACCACTTCACTTCCTTCCATGAACTCAACTAACCACCTTTTGTTTCTCCTACAGACGATTAATTTAAGTAGATTTAGATTACAGTGAAACTCTTTGTTTCTCTCTCCATCTTCTCTTCTCTGCCTGCTTACGTCTAAGTAAAAAAAACAAAACTCAGATTAAATCCACTCAACCATTACTAGCACCAAAGAAAACATAAGAGTAGATTGATGGAGTAATTGGAGGTGAGGAGATATGGACATATCCTTCTTTCCTTTTTTTTTTTTGGAAATTTAAGGAAAAAAATTGGTTAGAACTAGTTATTATTATTTATTTCTTTATGTACCACTCTTTCTCAAATAGCTAAGATTTATTTAGTTATTCCTATAAAAATAATATAATAGCATAATGTAAAACCCCAACTTGAATCATCAATCTTCCAAACTGTAGAAAGCATTCTTTAAATATAAAAGTTATAAGAAAATATTACACTACAAGAAAATTCAGCTTTAGCGATACCAAATTGCGTCGCTAATGCGTTGCTAAATGAATTTAGCAATGTAATTTAGGCATAGCTGCCAACCTCATCGTAACCTGCAATCCGTCGCAATTGCATCGCTAAATAGCGATGCCAAAAATTACATCGCTAATTTACGACTAAATTGCAGTCGTCGCAATTTAGCGATGCATTAGTGACGTAAAGTTGCATCGCAATTTTGCAACGCCAAGACAGGAGTCGCAAAATTGCGATGCCAAGCCAGGCGTTTTGCGATGCTTGGCTTGACATCACAAATTATGACTCCTGGTGTCGCAAAATTTCTACGCCTGGCTTGGCATTAAAAAATTTAATTAATTTTTAAAAAAAATAATTGCAACGAAAAACTTTTGTTGCACTTGAGTCGCTAATTAATTTTTTAATAAAATTTTAAATATTATAAATTAAACCTGCTAATACAATTTCATTGCATTTAAATTGATCGAAACATTCATCACTAAATTTCTTAAAATATATAAAAAATTAATATTTTAATATTCTAAAGTTTTTATAAATAAAACATAAAAGTAAAGAAAAAAAATGCATCAAGAATCCGCACTATCACGATCATGCAAAGGCTCCGATATGAGGCGAACCAAATCCTGCATCTGACACATCTACGCTCTCATGTCTAAAAGCTCCTACTGAAGGCCTCCTGTGCGCTGGTCGAGCTCCTGCTAATACTCCTGCTGAAGCTCTTCTGTGCGCTATTCAAACTCCTGCCGAGCCTACTACCAAACCTCATCCGTAATAGATCTTCGAATGTCGCCTAAATGCTCGGTAGGAATATCGCTAGGATAGTGCGAACTAGAGCCCTAATGGGAAAAATATATAGAAGCTTTAGTGCCCAGACCATAAACCCTACGGTCTCATGGCTGTGCACCAACAGCTTCTAAAAACACACATCGACTCTTCTGTGGTGAGAGTTTGATGGGCGGCCCCCCATCAGTGGATTCGACCGGCGATGCTTGGGACTAAAGCTTCTTGACTCGTGCCTTTGAATTATAAAATCAATGATAAATGAATCAATATATGAACCTGAATAAAATTTTAAAAATTAAACAGATACAATATAAAGCTAATTTCTTACCGCAATCTCCTGTGATCGTGAATTGATCCAGGAGCCATCCTTCCTGGTGTATGTCGCCCTGAATAGACAAAACTCACCAGGATTTTTGCCCTTCTGTTCAGACTACAAAAGCAGAAGAAATGATATAAATATAAGTATTTGTGAATGATTAAATTAGTAATTAAATTATTTATATTTTCTTACCATACGATGTCTGTGCTTCTGAATCGAAATGGACCCCATAGTGTGGCAAGGGAGACCCATGCCATGACTGCCCTTTTCAAATTAGCGGTTCGTGCTAGCTGATGCGGACCTCCTGTGCCAGGCCGCAGACTACCACACCTGCTGTCAGTCATGCCAAATACCTTCCGGCACATGCACAAGATGCTCACCTAATCTTCTCCAACGATGAAGCATGTCGGAGTATCAGCGTGCCGCAAGGGCATCTCATGCTGCCCTAATGGCATCATGGATGATAGGGTTCCACGTATACTTTTTTGCATTGAAATAAATAATTAGTTTCAGAATATATTAAGATTAAAAAATTTTATATCAGTAATAAATTATATTTAATAAGTTTATCTAAAACTCTAAAAAATAAAACTCTCATGGCCGCAGATACAAGATGCCAATCGTAGCCACTGGGATCAGCATGCCTCTAAAATGTAGAGCTGATCCGGCTCGATACAGTATGCTGCTCAATAAAGCTGTTAAAAAAATGCATATTTATAAGTAATTGACTTAAAAACATAAACATATATTTATAATTAGTATATACTTATAGCCCATCAGCATTCAGTCCAAGTACGGTATGGCCGATGTAGGAAGAACTCTCAAAGGTCTGTGCCGATCGGCTATCACTGCTGATAGCTGAAGAGATCGGAGGTTGTGCGATGTTTGAAGATCTGAACTCTCCATCTCCAATGCTCATGGGATCTGATGCAACAGGACTATGTCCCTGCTCACTCCGTTTGTTGACGGTAGATCTACCTTGGCATGTCATAATGAAAGTACTAAAGATTTATGCAATATAATTATGAATAATGATTGAATATGTAAAAATTTAACACTTATAAAATAAATTGAAATTGAATAAACCTTTATGTTTAATCAGTGTCATTTGTTTCATGAAATGTTGGTTCAACATCCGATGCCGTATCGGACTGTGATTCAGTTTCATTATCATCGGGAGGAAACCGAATATTTGCATCCTTAATTTCTTAGACAATACAATTTGGATCTCTAAGTGATGTTTCAGGAGCCCTTGTATTGTCCTCAATTGCATGCATTTTCATCTCATCCTCTTGAAATGCAGGGCATTCAGTTGACTGACTTGATGAACTCTCGTCCAATATGATTGTTGAACACGGGACGATTTTAGAAACATCCCACCAATCTCGCTTATCATTATGCAAACTTGGATATCCATGATAAAATACTTGCTGAGCTTGGGATGCAAGGATGAATGGTTCATATTTCTGCAAACTTTGTCAATTGTTCACTTCAACTAGATTGTAGTCATTATGAACCCTTTTACCCACAGGAACTGTCGGATCAAACCAATCGCAACGAAATAATACGGTTCATTTCATACGCCAACCAAAATATTCAACTTCAACCACGTCTACTAACTTTTCGTAATAATCCTGCATATTTGCTCCAACACTTTCTCCTTTAACACACATGCCCCAGTCTGCATGCCTCTTAAAGATGCTAGTCGTTCAATCTAAAATTTATACTAATTACAGTCCTCAATGGCCATTGCAATAGACATTTAATGGAAATATTATCGATTGTGAGCCATGGACCATTTACCTATAAATTAATAAGCTATTCACAACCAATTCGAAAAATAAAAGCCATTATTGAAATTGATTAAGTGATACTACTTACAAATTCATAAAACTAGTAAGCGAACTCCATTTCTAACTTCTGTCTAATGGCAATTTGACTGATGTTGGGATTCATCTGTCATTGTCTATCACAATACATCCTTATGGGATGATAACAATTAAAACTTATGTTAGCAATTAAAAAGCATGGTATATTACAATTTAAAGTAGAAGTTCTAATTATGCATTGAAGTATATACTTACTCAATGTATGGATTGACTTCTCTACAGTTCATTAGGATGTAATAATGTGCTGCATTATACTCTGCATCGCTCAAATCTCTTGACTTCTGCCTCCCAAATAAACGACCGATACCTTTAAAAACTAATATTCTACCATCATTAGGTTCTCCTTCGTCCACACATACGTCATCGTTACGACCAAGATTTTGGCTCCTTGTGTGAACATGACCCTTAAAGTAATGCGAGGCAAAAGCTGAAACTTCTTCAAACAAGTGTGCATTGCATATAGAACCTTCAACCCTTGCCTTATTATGCATATTATTTTTTAACTTCTTAAGGTACCTATATGTAAAGTTGAGATAAAAAATAAACCAACTTTCTTGCAATGAAATAATATTTAAAATGTCAACATATATTTCTGATTTATATATTTACTTTTTGAAAGGATATATTCAGCGATACTGTACGAGACTAGCTATACCTGCTTCGTATGGTAAGTGAATCGGTAAATGCTCTATTGAGTCAAAAAAAAACTAGGAGGAAATATTTTCTCCAACTTGCATAAAATAATTGGAATTTTCTCCTCAAGCCTTGTCATGGATGCAGAAGTAATGACTGCGATAGATAACTCCTTGAAGAACAAGCTGAGCTCCATCAATGCCTTCCACACATGGTGCGGAAGCAACTCACGAAAAGCTATAGGTAATAACCGTTGCATGAAAACATGGCAGTCATGACTATTCATGCCAAACAACTTGAGCTTATGCATGTCCACACACCTACCGATATTTGAAGCATAACCATCTAAAAATTTTAACCCTCTAACCCAGTTACATAAAACTTCTCATGAATTTCTGTCAAGAGTGTAACAGGCTTTAGGATAGGTCCCATCAGCATTCCTTCTCAAATCATCTCTTATGCAATATTGATTAAGCTCTTCTCTTGACTTTGCAGTATCTTTGGTTTTTCCGGGATGTTTAGCACCATGTTAAATATGTTATCAAAAATTTTTTTCTCAATATGCATAACATCCAAGTTGTGCCGGATGACATTTGTGCTTCAATACGGCAAATCCCAAAAAATACTCCGCTTCTTCCGGTTATGTTCTTTACATATACGGCCATTTATTCTATCTGCATCTAGTTCCCAAGCATACCTGAACCCCAAATGCTCTACAGTATCAAATATATCTATGCCAGATCTAATCGGTTTGGCGAATTTTGTGACTGCTTTATTCTTCAGAAAGGTGATCAAGTTTCGCCTATAAGGATGATTTGGAAGCAAGAACTTTCTATGATTATCAAACCATGACTGCTTACCACTCTTCTGCAATGTAAATGCATTTGAATTATACATGCAATGAGGGCATGCTAGATGCCCAACAGTGCTCCAACCAGAGAACATTGCATATGCCGGAATGTCATTGATTGTCCACATCAAAGCAGCTCTCATGATGAATTTTTATTTCATAGAAATGTCGTAGGCTATAACTCCTATTTTCCACAACATTTTCAATTCGTCCACCAATGGTTGCAAGAAGACATCAATCTTTTCCTTTAGATTTGATGGTCGTGGAACCAAAACTGTCAAAACATTACAGTATCTTTCATGTACTTCCATGAAGGAATGTTATATACAGTCAGTATCATAGGCCAACATGAATACTGTTGCCCCACTTGACCAAATGATTGGAAGCCATCGGTACAAAGACCTAATCTCATATTCCTTATATCTTCAGCAAAATTAGGATGATTTTCATTGAAATGCTTCCAAGCTTTTGAATCTAATGAATGCCACATTTCATCTTCTTTAGATTCATGTTCGGCATGCCATCTCATATTAGCAGCTGTAGCCTCATATCTGTATAATCACTGCAAGCATAGAGTAAGAGGAAAGTAATTGATGCGTGTCGTAGCGCAACGATTTAAATACCTTAATTTCACTATTAGAATAGCGAGAGTAAGGGATCGATTCCACAGGAACTTTAGCGATTGTCTTGAAATAAATTTATAAATTTAACTAAATAGATAACTAAATAGATAATTAGTAATGCAAAATAATAAGATATGATTTATTTTATTAAAGCACGGCTCGTACCCATAGATCACGACCCGTCCTTTTTAAGAATAAATCGATCTAGATTATTTTTACATAAATAGAATTTAATAATAATTTAATATGAATAGAAAAGTTATGACATTAAGAAGGCAATAAAAAAACAATGAATTATCCTTACACCAAACCAAATATGGGATGAACGATTCGAAGACAGGCTAAATCGGGTGCTGCCTTTCTTCCTTCACATACGCCAAGCCATGAACGCAGCACCTGGAACAGAGGACTCCACGAAACCCACGAACAGAGCATTCTTCAATCAACAGAATAGAGCCTCAAACGGGCACCGCACACGACCCAAATAGATAGATCCTCCAATCCCCTCTTTGTGCTATTTATAGAAGTCCGGACGCGGCCTTCATGCAGACGCGGTGCAAAGAAATCCTGGATATTGCCAAAACAGAGGACGCAGACATCATGGAGAAAATCCTGGATAAATCGTGAATACAATCCAAATTCCTTCAAAATGAATTTAATTTATTCAATTTGATAACTTCATATCCAATTTATTCCTTAATTGGTGGAGGAAATGGTTAGAATTGATTAAGAGAAGAATCGGATGAAAACGACTGAGAAGAAGACGATGAAGTCGGCAACGTATTTGCCGTTTGCTTTGAAATCCATGCTAAATCCTTATAAAATCAATTCCGAGCTCGTTTTAAGTCCGATTCAAGTGCCGTTTATTTCATTAAATCCATAAAATCGAGCTCTTTAAGTTGATAAGATTTTATCTAAATATTATATAAAATATTAAAATATTAAATAATAATAGATATGTTAAATTATTAATTAATATGTTTAATATAATTATTTATGCATTTATCACTCCCCCCAACTTGAATCTTACTCATCCTCGAGCAAATAAGAAATTTAGAAATATGTACCAAGCTAGTCTAAGAATTGATAGTTATCTTACAGTTCTTTCTTAAAAATTTCTGGTTAGATCATAAGGGGGTACTTCATTGGATTATTAAGTTTACCCAATTAGTAATAAAGTGTAGTCCATAAGAATTTATAGAAGTCTTTCTTCACCAACTTTCCATTTCTCTGATTAAGTCTTCTAACTTAATTTGGGTTGGGTGTAGTGTCTTTTATAATTTGGTTCTTTATTTTTTATTTATTTATTTATTTATATGTAAAGTCAGTGCAATGTCCTAACCCCTTGCTTCCTAATTAACCCTTGTAGCGAGCTTTAGGCCAATGGCTCCCAAACCAATTGGTTTTAGGGCATTAGGTGTAAAACACCCCTCGGACTTACTTACTCGAGTCAAAAAGGCTTTAGGTAGGACTGACTCTACTTAGGTTCTTTTATATTCTCACCTTTTTAAGCGAACAACATTACTTTCTTAGGTGACAGGGCTCGGTTACTCAGTGAAAAATGCTAAGAACCTAATCTATTAACTTTAAGAGAGATTTTTTTTCTTTTTTTTTCTTTCTTTTTTTTTTGAATAACATTTTCACCCATACCCTTATTAAGTAGATTGTACTATTAAGATTAGTGGTCAGAAGGGTCTGAAATTTATTCTAAAATTTTTTTCTGAGCTAAACCCTACCTTTTATTAGGTTTTCTTAATAATTTATTCCTCAGTATTTCAAAAAAAATAATCTAACCATTAATTCATTAATAGACTACTTGATTAACTTCAAATCGAGACAGAATTTGGTACACACATCTGATTATAGTTTTACTCGAGGATTTACTTATTCTTTTTCCTCCCCCCAACTTAATTTCATTGTCCCTAATGGAAGAAAAATTAATTTCAAGGAAAGATACTACCTAGTAGAGTATTTGAAGGTTGGAAGTTTCATTATTGTCATCTTCTTTTAATATGCTTCTGTTGCTCTTCTCTGGTCATACTAAAAAAATATACTAAAAGAACATAAAGTTAAAAATAACTAATAAACTGGGTTGCCTCCCAAGAGCGCTAAGTTTAAAGTTTTCAGCGAGACTGTGCTACTTATTATGATAATGTTGGGTTCACAAGATTAATTGATTCAACAATTTCTCTATCATTAATTTCTTCTATATATGGTTTCAAACGTTGGCCATTTACTTTGAATGTATTTCCCTGCTTGGGGTCTTTAAGCTCTACAGCTCCATGGGAAAATACTTGAGTTACTATAAAAGGTCCATTCCATCGTGAACGAAGTTTTTCAGGGAAAAGGTGTAATCTTGAATTGTAAAGCCATACTTTTTGATTTGGTTCAAAAAAAATTCTACTAATAAATTTGTCATGATATGCCTTGGTTCGTTCTTTATAAATTTTTGAGCTCTCATATGCCTCATTTCGTAGCTCTTCTAACTCATTCAATTGGAGTTTTCTATTGACACCTGCATTTTTGATATCATAGTTAAATTGCTTGATAGCCCAAAATGCATGGTGTTCTAATTCTACAGGTAAATGACAGGCTTTTCCAAATACGAGCCTATTAGGAGACATTCCTATGGGAGTTTTAAATGCAGTACGATAAGCCCATAATGCATCATCGAAACGTTCTGACCAATCTTTCCTATCAGGTCTCACTGTTTTCTCAAGGATATGTTTAATTTCTCTATTTGATATTTCAACTTGGCCTAGTTTGGGGATGATAAGGTGTAGCTACCTTATGAGTAATTCCATATTTATTCATTAATCCTTCGAAGTGTTATTCGTGAAATGTGTACCCCAATCACTAATTATAGCCCTTGGGCATCCAAAACGACTAAGGATATTATGCTGAATAAACTTGATTATAACTTTATGGTCATTGGTTCAAGTTTCCATGGCTTCAATTCATTTTAATACATAATCAACTGCCACTAGAATGTATTCAAATCCAAAAGAGGAAGGAAATGGGCCCATAAAATCAATACCCCATACATCAAAAATTTCTACAACCAAGATAGGGTTTAGGGGCATCATGTCTTTTCGAGATATATTTCCTGTTTGTTGACATTGGAGACAATTACGGCTAAATTCATGTGCATCTTTAAAAAGAGTTGGCCAATAAAACCCACTTTGCAGCACCTTTGCTGCAGTTTTCTTTCCACTAAAATGTCCTCCATAGGTAAAAGAATGACAGAAGTTAAGTATACTTTTGAATTCACTTTCGGGAACACATCGCCTAATCACCTGTCTGAACAGTACTTAAATAATTCAGGGTCTTCCCAAAAGTAATATTTGACTTGTGAGAAAAATCTATCTTTTTCTTGCTTTGTTCAGTAGGAAGATACTTTTCCTATTGCCAAATAATTCACAATGTGGGCAAACCAGGGAAGACTGCTACGGGAAATTGAAAATAATTGCTCATCAGGAAACCTATCTCTGACTATTTCTTTATTGTATTCCACTGAGATCCTAGATATATGATCTGCCACCATATTTTCAGAACCCTTCTTATCTAAGATTTCTATATCAAATTCTTGTAGTAGATGGATCCATCTAATCAGTCTGGGTTTTGTATCTTTTTTGATATAAGATGCCTCAATGCTGCATAATCTGAATAAACTAAAA
The DNA here is from genome assembly GCA_900491605.1 of Calamus simplicifolius. Classification (NCBI taxonomy): domain Eukaryota; kingdom Viridiplantae; phylum Streptophyta; class Magnoliopsida; order Arecales; family Arecaceae; genus Calamus; species Calamus simplicifolius. The sequence goes on from UESW01004877.1 coordinate 148,767, forward strand.
CCTTAGACCCTAACAGATATGATCTAAACTTTTCTAGGGCAAACACAACTGCTAGTAATTCTTTTTCAGTGGTAGTATAGTTCATTTGTGCATCTGAAAGAGTTTTGCTAACATAATAAATTACATGGGGTTCTCGATTGAGTTTCTGTCCTAGAACTACCCCTACAGCATAATCAGAAGCATCACACATGATTTCAAAAGGTATAGTCCAATCTGGGGGCTTGATAATTGGTGCAGTGGTCAAAGCAGTTCAAAGAATGTTATAGGCTGTTAGATAATCTTTATCAAAATTAAAAGAACTATCTTTGGTCAACAAATTACATAATGATCGAGAAATTTTACTGAAATCTTTGATGAAATGTCTATAAAAACCAGCATGACCAAGGAACGATTGTACTTGTTTAACTGAGGTTGGGGTGGTAGATTTGAGATCAATTCAACCTTGGCTTTATCAATCTCAATACCTCATTCTGAAATAATGTGTCCGAGCACAATTCCCTCACGAACCATAAAATGGCTCTTCTCCCAACTTAGGACTAAATTTATTTCCATACATCGTTTTAGTACCTAGTCAAGTTCTCGAGGCAGCTATCAAATGATGCACCAAAGACTAAAAAATTATCCATAAATACTACCAAAAATTGACCAATCATATCAGAAAATATGGCCAACATACATCGTTGAAATGTGGCTGGTGCATTACAAAGACCAAACGGTATGCATCTAAAGGCAAATGTTCCAAAGGGACAAGTGAAGGTGGTCTTTTCTTGATCTGCAGGAAATACTGGAACTTGATTATATCCTGAATATCCATCTAAGAAACAAAAGAAACTTTATCCCGCTAGCCGTTCTAGAATTTGATCGATAAAAGGCAAAGGAAAGTGGTCTTTCCTAGTCACGGCATTCAACTTTCGATAATCTATACACACTCTCCAACTAGTTGATGTGCGAGTAGGAATTGATTTGTCCTTTTCATTTTTTAATCACGGTAATACCTAATTTTTTAGGTACTACTTGGATTGGACTGACCCATTGGCTATCTGAAATTGAATAAATGATACCAGCATCAAGCCATTTTACAACTTCCTTCTTAACAACATCCCTCATGTTTGGATTTAGCCTTCGTTGCATGTCTCTATGTGGTTTGGCTTCAATTTCACTATGAATGTGGTGCATACAAACGGAAGGGTCAATTCCCTTAAGATCAGCTATTGTCCATCCAATCGCCTCTTTATGTTCTTTAAGTACATCTACCAATTTATCTTCTTGCTCAGAGGTTAGGGTAGATGCAATGATTACTGGAAGGGTGTCATTGGGTCCAAGGAATGAATACTTTAAGTCATTTGGAAGAGGTTTCAACTCTAGTTGGGATGGTTCTTCCAAGGATGGTATTAAAGGGTTTGGTTTAGTTGGAAGTGGTTCATATTTTATAGTCCATGGAGGGATGGTGTCGAACTTAGGTGGTTCTAATAACATGTTTATCTCTTTGGTATACTCATCAATATCAAAGTCATCTATTCCAAAATGTGTAAGACATGTTTGTAAAGGATCCGAATCAATCAAACTTTGGAATTTCTTTTCTACTACTTCCTCTATCATGTTTACTTCATTTAAATCATACACAGGTGGTCCTTGGGAAGCATTAAAAATATTTAATCTCATCTTCTTGTTTCCAAAAGATACATCCATCACACCTGTTCTACAATTTATGCATGCATTAGCAGTAGCTAGAAAAGGTCTTCCAAGGATGATGGGAATTTGGTTAGGATTACCACTAGATTCCATATCCAACACAAGGAAGTCGACAGGAAAATAGAATTCATCCACCTTTACTAATACATCTTCTAATATTCCACGAGGTTCTTTGACTGATCTATCTGTCAATTGTAGTGTTACTGTAGCGGGTTTTAATTCTCCAAATCCGAATAATTCATATACTGAACTTGGGAGAAGGTTTACACTCGCACCCAAATCTAATAATGCTTTCTTGATTGTGAAGTTTCCTATGACACATGATATAATCGGGGTACCAGGATCTTTTAGTTTGGGTGGGGTTATTTGCTGAACAACTGAGCTAACTTGCTTAGTCAAATGTATATTTTTGGTATTTGTGTCTTGGCTTTCTATTTTTGTGTACATAGATCCTTCAAAATTTGGCATAAGCTGGAACTTGCTTGATAGCATCGAGAAGATGTAAGTTTATTTGGACTTGCTTAAATAACTCAAGCATCTCATTCATTTTTATATTCTTCTTATCTGAAGGCAAAGGAGATTCTAAAGCACTAGGGAATGGGGCTTTAGTATGATTGCTTGATCATTGAATTCCTTTTCTTTTTCATTTCTTCTCTCTTCTGGTTTAGCCACTTCTAATTTCTGGGATGGTTCAGGTGGGTTCAATGTTTTTCCACTTCTGAGAGTCATGACTGATTTAGCATGTTCTAGAAATTTGTCAGGACTATTGGAACCTTCAGCCATGAATTGTCCTTTTGGGTTATCGATAGGCTGACTAGCAGGTAACTTACCCTCCTCCCTTCTACTGAATGCTGTGGCTAATTGACCTATCTGAGTTTCTAGTTTTGCAATAGATTGTGTGTGGGAGTGAAGGATTTGAGTATTCATTTCTAGCCCTTTCAATGCTTGTAACACTTTGTCTTCAAAAGTAGGCTTATTATTCGGTGGAGGTTGTGGGATGTTTGGATATTGTGAATATGGCATGCTTCTAAAATTGGTTTCTTGATAATTAGGTCTGATCGATGAATTGGCTACAGGTTAAGGTTTCTAGGAAAAATTTGGATGATTTCGCCAGCCATGATTGTAAGTATTTGAAAATGGATCATTTCCTGTTCTAGGAGCTAATCGGGTTTGGGCTTGGTGGGCTTGCTCTTGAACAAGTTCAGGAAATTGGTATGCAGCTGGACATTCACCTATAGAATGGGTTGGACTCGAACAAATTATGCAGACCTCATGTAATTGAGTAGATGGGGAAGAGATGTTCTGTTGAGAAATTATTGAAACATAATTTCCCCAACTTTATTGATTTTGATGATTTCCAAAAGCCATGAGTATTTTAAAGGAAACAATGAGTTTATTTATCAAACCTTGAGCTTATTTAAATGAAAGCAATGGACTCTCAATGTTAAATTCACTGATTTTTGAATCAATTTGAAAAAGAAGTTTCAAGCTCTATATTAAAGATTTCAAAAGAAATTTTTACATGTTATATTCAATCATGATTTCTTGAAACATGTCTTGAATCCATGCTTAATGTCAATTTATTGTATTCAAGTCACATTTATATTTAAAATTATTTGGGATGATTTTAAAGTCAATCAGAAATTTTTCTGATTTTTGTATCGTTCCGGAGCCGACTCTAGAGTTTCAGAGTCGACTCCCCAGTGTACAACATGTTTGTCGAGTCGACCTTGATTTCAAGAGTCGACCCCTGATTCTTCGAGCCGACTCAAGACTGTGCGAGCCGACTCCGCTCAGACACAGAAAGGCTCATTTTTGAGCACTTCTCGAGTCGACTCCCCGCATCGCGAGTCGACCCCTGAAAGTTAGGCGTTTCTGGTAAGACTTCGAGCCGACTCGGGAAAAGCATGAGTCGACTCCAGCAAATCTGGGCGCGATTTTTACGATGACACATCAGCTCCAACGGTAAGATTTTTAAATAACGGCTATTTTTCCTTGTCTCTAACGGATATATTTTTGCAGAATCTATAAATAGAGGAGCTCTTTTCAAATCAAAATAGAAATCAAAAAGAGAGAAAAGAATATCTTTCAAAAAGAGGGAAAAACAGAGCTTATTGGAAAAATCTTCTAGCTCAAAGAGAGTGATTCAAAAGGAGTGAAATCAAAGAGGAAGTTTCGTCTGCTCCAGATCTTCAATCCACAAAGTCAAAAGAAAATCCAAAGCTTTTCAAAGATCAAATCGAAGGATTTTCACATTCAAAAAAGGAGAAAAAGCTTCATCTCAACTCCAAAGTCTTCAACGGTCAAGAATCTTGCTGAGGCCTGATTCAACACTTCAAGAGGAGTTAAAGAGGAGAAGGAAGAAAGCCAAAGCCACTCCATCTGCAATCTTATCAGGCTTTTCTAACCTTTTTTCTTTTATACTTCATTTGTATATTTGCTCAAGGGGAGCTTTCATATTAAACTCTTATTTTATTGTTTGCTGATTCAATCAGTGGATTGAATCAGTGGAGGTTGATACCTCGTTGCAAGCCGGAGTGCTTGTGTTGGGTTAGTTGTGAGCCCGTGAAAAACAACGTGTAGGGTTTTGTGCTGGTAAGCCCGAGTAAAACCAGCTGGGTTCGTTGTGACCCGGAAAAACAACAAGTTTGAGTTGTGAGCTTGGAAAACAACTCGGCTGTAATCTAGAGATTATAGTGTGGACCCAAGTGAATCTTGGGAGTGGACGTAGGTGTTGGTTGCACCGAACCACTATAAAATTATCTTGTGTTTGCCGTGCTATATTTTCTCTCTCTCTATCTCTCTTTATTATTTGCTTGTGCATTGCTTATTAGTTAATTTCACTCACTTGCACATCTTGAGCAAATCTGTTTAAAACATTAAAAAGTCTTAAATTTTTAAGAACCCAATTCACCCCCCCCCTCTTGGGTTGCCATCTGGGCCAACAATTGGTATCAGAGCAAGTGCTCATTTAGAATTTGATCTCACGATCAAGGGCTAAAGATCCTTATGGCAACACAAATGGTTCAAGTTTTGCTGAAGGTCATTCTACGAATAGACCTCCTTTATTTAATGGAACCAACTATTCATATTGGAAAGCTAGAATGAGAATATTCATTCAAGCTTCTGACTATGAATTGTGGGGAGTAATAATAAATGGACCTAGTACACCCACACACCTTATTGATGGCACTATTGTTCCTAAGCCCGAAAGGGATTGGAATGATAATGATAGGAGAATGGCACAACTAAATGCTAAGGCCATTAATATTTTATATTGTTCCTTAGACTCAAATGAATTCAACCGAATCTCAACTTGTAATTCCGCAAAAGAAATTTGGGATAGGTTGGAAATTACACATGAAGGAACAAACCAAGTAAAAGAATCAAAGATAAATATTTTGGTTCATAAATATGAATTATTTACTATGGAACAAAATGAAACCATCACATGCATGTTCACTAGATTCACTGATATTGTGAATGGTTTGAAAAGTCTTGGAAAAGTTTATACTAACTCTGAGCTTGTTCGCAAAATCTTAGGTCACTTCCAAGGACTTGGGAAGCCAAGGTGACCGCCATACAAGAAGCCAAAGATCTGAACATCCTACCATTGGAAGAGCTTCTTGGTTCGCTGATGACTCATGAGCTTCAAGTTAAACAACATGTCAATGAGGATGAGTCAAGAAAGAAGAAGACCATCGCCCTCAAAGCTGCGGAAAAGGAAGTAAGCAGCAGCGATGATGAAGAGGATGATGATGATGAGACAGCCCTCCTTGCAAGGAAATTCAAGAAATTTATGCAAAGAAGGAGGCCCTTCCACAAAAAGAGATTTGTTTCAAAAATGGAAGGAGAAAAAGAAAAGGATAAGAAAAAGGAAAAGGACAAAGAGAAAGAGCCCTTAGTATGCTATGAATGTAAAAAGCCAGGGCATTTTAGATATGACTGTCCTTTACTTAAGAAGGCCTACAAGAAAAAGAAAAAGGCCTACATGGCAACTTGGACTGATAGTGAAGAGTCTTCTTCCGAAGAAGAAGAACAAAAAGAAGTTGCTAATATCTGCTTCATGGCCACGACGACAACGACAATGAGGTAAGTACCGAAACCCCCGATGATGAATTTACATTTGATGAAATGTTTGAGCTTTCAATGAACTTATGATTGATTTTAAATCTTTGAAAAAGAAGTATAAGTTTTTGAAAAATGAAAACTTAAATTTAGCTAAAAGAAAAATGAATTAAATCTTAAAGATTAAAAGATAAAAGGAACTTTCTTAATGAAAAGAATGATTTGTTCAAGATTGATTTAAAATCTGAAAATGAAAATCAATTAAAGAAAAAGAATCAATCTTAAAGAAAATGATTCTCTTAAGAAAGATGTTAAAAAATATAAAGACATTGTTGAGAAATTTACTTAAGTCAACTAAACTTAACATGATTTTAGATAGTCAAAAAGCTGTTTTTGACAAAGCAGGTTTAGGGTATAACACATTAAGGAAACAAAAATCTTTAAAGAATATTTTTGTAAAAGCCAACCAAAGTAATATACTTGTTTCAAATGTAATGAAAAAGGTCATAAATCATTTGAATGCAAAACATTAAATAATAACAACAAGTTAAATGTTAAAGCAAAGAAAATATGGGTTCCGAAAGGAACAATTTTGTTGCTACTAACCATGAAGGACCCAAGAAAGCTTGGGTACCTAAACATAAAGTTTAAATTATGTTGCAGGAATGTCTTGTAGCCAAAAGATCAAAGAAAAAGTGGTACCTTGATAGTGGCTGCTCAAGACATATGACGGGTGACAAAGATGAATTCATCACCCTAGAAGAAAAGAAAGGTGGAGTTGTTACGTTTGGCGATAACGGTAAAGGTCAAATTATGGGCCTTGGTAAAGTCCGTATAACTCCATCTACATTTATTGATAATGTACTTTATGTTGATGGTTTGAAGCATAATCTAATTAGTATAAGTCAATTATGTGATAAAAACTTTAATGTTTCATTTAAATCTTCTGTATGCACTGTAACTAATTCTATTGATGATAGCATTGTATTTACTGGTTATAGACATGGCAATGTTTACTTGGTTGATCTAGAAAAATTATCTTTGAGTGATCATTGCTTAATTGCTGACAATGCTAACATAAATGAAATTAGTTGGTTGTGGCATCGTAGATTAGGTCATGCAAGCACACACCTTATTTCAAAACTAATTAAAATGGATTTAGTTAAAGGATTACCTAAACTAGATTTTGAAAAACAAAATATGTGATGCATGTCAATTTGGAAAACAAACTAGAAGTTCTTTCAAATCTAAAAACATTGTTTCAACTTCTAGGGCACTAGAGCTACTTCACATGGATCTTTTCGGACCAACTAGAACCACAAGTCTAGGAGGAAAGAAATATGGTCTAGTGATTGTAGATGATTATTCTAGATATACTTGGGTAATGTTTTTAGCTCACAAAGATGAGACTTTCTCGATATTCCTGAAATTCTTCAAGAAAGTCACAAATGAGAAAAACACTACTATAGTATCTCTAAGAAGTGATCATGGAACAGAATTTGAAAATCACTTATTTGAAAGTTTTTGTTCTGAAAATGGAATTAATCATAATTTTTCAGCCCCTAGGACTCCACAGCAAAATGGTGTAGTTGAAAGGAAAAATAGGACTCTAGAAGACATGGCCCGTACCATGCTATGCGAAAGTAACCTACCAAAGTACTTTTGGGCGGAAGCTATTAACACAGCATGTTACATCTTAAATAGAGCCTTAATAAGACCAATCTTAAAGAAAACACCTTATGAATTATGGAATGAAAGAAAACCAAATATAAAATACTTTCATGCATTTGGATGTAAATGTTTCATTCATAATAATGGTAAAAACAATTTAGGAAAATTTGATGCTAAATCTGATGAAGGAATCTTTTTAGGATATTCAACAACTAGTAAAGCTTATAGAGTATTTAACAAGAAAACCTTAGTAGTTGAAGAATCCATTCATATAGTTTTCGATGAGTCTTTAGCATCTAGTTCTGAAAAGCTTGATGATGAGGAAGATACAAACATAATTGAAAAAGATCTTGAAAAACTTAATATTGAAGTATCTTCTGATCATGAGCAAGAAGCTAAAGATGATGATTCACATAAGGACGATGATGTCAATATTGATCATAATGATATAGATCTTCCAAGAGACTGGAGATATGCTCATAGTCATCCCAAGGAATTGATTATAGGCGATCCATCTCAAGGAATAAACTAGATCATACATGAGAAATATTAGTAATCATCTTGCATTTGTATCACAAATTGAACCTAAAACTATTGAAGAAGCTGAAAAAGATAATAATTGGATGTTAGCAATGCAAGAAGAACTAAATCAATTTACAAGAAATAATGTTTGGACTTTAGTTGAAAGACCTAAAAATCATTCAGTAATAGGATCAAAATGGGTTTTTAGAAATAAACTAGATGAAAATGGCATAGTAATTAGAAACAAAGCTAGATTGGTTGCTAAAGGATATAATCAAGAGGAAGGTATTGATTTTGATGAAACCTTTGCACCTGTAGCTAGATTAGAAGCCATTAGGCTATTACTTGCATTTGCATGTCATATGAATTTTAACTTATTTCAAATGGATGTAAAAAGCGCATTTTTAAATGGATTTATAAATGAAGAAGTTTATGTAGAACAACCACCAGGTTTTGAAGATCACGAATTTTCAAATCACGTTTTTAAATTGCACAAAGCTTTATATGGTTTGAAACAAGCACCTAGAGCTTGGTATGATAGGTTAAGTAAATTCTTAATAGAAAATGATTTTACAAGAGGAAATGTTGATAAAACTTTGTTTTTGAAAAGAAAAAGTAAAGATTTACTTGTAGTACAAATATACGTAGATGACATTATTTTTGGTGCTACTAACGATTCTCTTTGTCAAGAATTTGCAAAGTTGATGCAGGGAGAATTCGAGATGAGCATGATGGGAGAACTCAACTTCTTCCTTGGACTCCAGATCAAACAAAGCAAAGAGGGAATCTTTATCAACCAAACAAAATACACAAGAGAACTACTCAAAAAGTTTGGTATGGAATCAATGAAACCCCTCGGAACTCCAATGAGTCCTTCATGCAAGCTGGACAAAGATGAAGAAGGTAAAAAGGTTGACCAAAAGTATTATCGAGGTATAATCGGATCCCTTCTTTATTTAACAGCAAGTAGACCAGACATTATGTTTTCAGTATGTTTATGTGCTAGATTTCAATCTGAACCTAAAGAATCACATTTAATAGCTGTTAAAAGAATACTAAGATATGTAAGTGGAACAAAAAATGTAGGTTTATGGTATTCTAGAGACTCCACATTAAATCTAATTGCATATTCAGATTCTGATTATGCTGGATGTAAATTAGATAGAAAAAGCACAAGTGGTGCATGCCATTTCTTAGGAAGTAACTTAATCACATGGTTTAGCAAAAAGCAAAATTCAGTTGCATTATCAACTACTGAAGCTGAATATGTAGCAGCTGGAAGTTGCTGTGCGCAAATCCTATGGATTAAGCGACAACTTGAAGACTATGGTATCACACTTGATAAGACACCCATAAGATGTGATAACACTAGTGCAATTAATCTAACAAAGAATCCAATTCAACATTCAAGAACTAAACACATAGAAATCAGATATCATTTTATAAGAGAACATGTAGCAAATAATGAAATATGTCTTGATTATGTTAACACTGAAGAACAATTAGCTGACATATTCACTAAACCTTTAAATGAAGAGAGATTCTGTTATCTTAGAGGAGAGTTAGGTATTTGTGATCCTTTAGAATGAATTTGAAACCCCTAAGGAAATTTTATCTAAGATTCTTTCAAATCCTCAATCCTTAAGGAAATCTTATCTAGAATTCATATCTAATTGATTCACTCATATCCAATGATTATTTATCAATTTTTATGATCATTTTCGGACACATTTCAGAAATTTCATGTTTTTGGTCTGAAATGGTCTCGGAGCCGACTCGATGCGTATCGGAGTCGACTCCCGGTTTCAACTGAAACTCTCGAGTCGACCCCTCTGGCGCGAGTCGACTCCATGTCGGGACGCCTTTCTGTGTCTGTGCCGAGTCGACACCTGGGTTTGCGCGAGCCGACTCGAGGTGGTCCCAAATTGATTTATCTAGGGCAGAGTCGACTCGCCGCTCATTCATTCGACCAATCGAACTGCAGTTCCAAGGCCCTCGGAGCCGCTAAGTGCGGAGGCTCTAAATCCTCTCCAGGATCTCGGGCATTCCTCACTGAAGAACAAAGCTGACGCCTCCCTTCCCTTTCTGCTAGAGGAGATCAAATTGGGAGCGGAGCCGACTCGGGAGTGACTCGAGTTTCTGCTGAAACTCAGGAGTCGACCCCTTCTGAGCGAGTCGACTCGAGATCGTGTCTGTGCTCTGTGAGAGCCGACTCCTTTGCGCGAGTCGACTCGACGTGGTCCCAAAATTAGGGCACGATCGGATTCATTGATAATGGCCCCCAAAACCCGTGGTGCCCGTGCGTCGACCCGTCCGCGAGCCGACTCCGTATGATTCGCCTGCTCCTACTGCCACTACTCCTCAGGTAGATCACCTTGCGAGTAGGGAAGGAAGTTTGATTTGATTTGTTTGAGAGAGAGGGATTGCTTGTAGGACAGTTGAAGAAATGGGATTTGACTCCTAGACTGCCCACATACCCAGCATTAGTTAAAGAGTTTTATAGAAATTTGACTAGAGGGAACAATGGAGCATTGTTAGAGGAGTTGGTTTGAATGTCACTTCATTCTTTCTAGTTATTGGACTTACCCCTATCTGGACCTTCCACTTTTGACCTGAGGATAGACCAGCCCTCAGATTATTGAATAGAAATTTGAGGGATTTGAAGAGGTCTTTGCTAATCAGCTGCCACTGGACTTAAGATTGCTTCACAACATCTGCAGCAGGATTCTTTTCCCTAAGACAGGTAGATTTGACTATGTTCTGAGAGAGATATCTTTGTTATGGATGCTGTGGTTTCAGGCAAGCCAATCAACTTACCCATGATTTATGGTACATAGCAGATTGTGGGGGAAAAGGAAATCTGTCTTCCCTATGGCATGATCTTACAATTTTCAGAAGCCAAGGAATTGAAATTAGTGATAGTGAGCCCAGGAAAAATTTAGACATACTGATACTATTCATTGGCCACTATTCATCGCATGGGCTTCAAGAAAGAATGGTTTTGGAAAGAAAAGGTCAAGAAGATTAGAGCTGAGGACAGAGTTGAAGACATTGGAGCTGAGGTCGAGGTTGGACCTTCTGTTGCTGGACCTCTGAGCCCTAGCATGCATTATTCTCCTCCACCTCAGACTTCATCTTCTGTGAATTTTCAGATGAGCAGTTATGTCAACTTAGATCTTATTTGCAGAATTTGATAATCAAAAAAGATGAAATTGGTCAATTAAGAGAAGATTTAGAATTAAAGGAAGACATCAGACTTGACTTATTTTCATTTTCTGTTGGTACTCATGTGGATTCACTCAATGCTGAGCTTAAGAAGATATTTGAAAGACTTCAAGGGATAGCTGGATCCAATGTGTATCTTGATAGAACTCAGTTAAGAAGAGATATAGATGCTTGATCAGATTCAAGTGGAATGACTTGGATGATATCATGGAGATGATTGGACACTTAAAAGTTTAATTTTCAAGCTGTCAAATGAAAACTTATGATAGTTTGTATTTCAGATTTCCTTACTAGATTGTATCTAGGAAAATATGACTGTTTTGAACTTGATGAATTTAAGAACTTTTTGATGTAATTTGACATACTTTTGAAGTAATGAAAAAGTTATGTTCATTTCAATTATGAGTACTTTGAATATCTTGAATGCTTATGTTTAATTTGATATAATTTTAAATATCAATACTCAATTGATAACTTAATGCTGAATGAATTTGAATGAATTTAATCAATTGATGCTCTGATGCATCTCAACCTTTTTGTTGATTACAAAAAAGGGGGAGAGATTTATATGATTTAATCGTATATGCATGATTGTGAATACATAAAGAAAATTTATTTGCTTAAGTTTTTGAATTTGAAAAATTTTGAATGAATTAAAAATTAAGGTTCATAGGGGGAGCTACCTCATTGAGGGGGAGCCTTTCCATGAACACAAAAGTTGATTCACAATCAATCATGCATATACTCAATGTTTTTGTCATCATCAAAAAGGGGGAGATTGTTGAGAAATTATTGAAACATAATTGCCCCAACTTTATTGATTTTGATGATTTCCAAAAGCCATGAGTATTTAAAGAAACAATGAGTTTATTTATCAAAACCTTGAGCTTATTCAAATGAAAGCAATGGACTCTCAATGTTAAATTCACTTTTTTGAATCAATTTGAAAAGAAGTTTCAAGTCTATATTAAAGATTTCAAAAGGAATTTTTACATGTTATATTCAATCTATGATTTCTTGAAACATGTCTTGAATCCATGCTTAATGTCATATTTATTGTTCAAGTCACATTTATATTTAAATTTATTTGGGATGAGTTTTAAAGTCATCAGAACATTTTTCTGATTTTGTATCGCTCCCGAGCCGACTCAAGGGTTTCCGAGTCGACCCCCGTGTCGAGTCGACACCAAGAGTCGACCCCTGAACCTTCGCGAGCCGACTCCTGACTGTGCGAGCCGACTCCGCTCAGACAAGAAAGATTTTTGAGCACTTCTCGAGTCGACTCCCGACATATCGCGAGTCGACCCCTAAAGTTTTTCTAAACTTGGAGCCGACTCCCAGCTCGAGCCGACTCCAGAAATCTGGACGCGATTTTTCACGATGACACATCAGCCCAACGGTAAGATTTTCAAATAACGGCTATTTTTCTTTGTCTCTAACGGATATATTTTTGCAGAATCTATAAATAGAGGAGCTCTTTTCAAATCAAAAAAAGAAATCAAAAAGAGAGAAAAGAATATCTTTCAAAAAGAGGGAAAAACAGAGCTTATTGGAAAAATCTTCTAGCTCAAAGTAGAGTGATTCAAAAGGAGTGAAATCAAAGAGGAAGTTTCGTCTGCTCCAGATCTTCAATCCACAAGAGTCAAAAGAAAATCCAAAGCTTTTCAAAGATCAAATCGAAGGATTTTCAAAAGGAGAAAAAGCTTCATCTCAACTCCAAAGTCTTCAACGGTCAAGAATCTTGCTGAGGCCTGATTCAACACTTCAAGAGGAGTTAAAGAGAAGAAGGAAGAAAGCCAAGCCACACCATCTGCAATACTTATCAGGCTTTTCTAACCTTTTATTTTTTATACTTCATTTGTATATTTGCTCAAGGGGAGCATTTCATATTAAACTCTGTATTTTATTGTTGCTGATTCAATCAGTGGATTGAATCAGTGGAGGTTGATATACCTCGTTGCAAGCCGGAGTGCTTGTGTTGGGTTAGTTGTGAGCCCGTGAAAAACAACGTGTAGGGTTTTGTGCTGGTAAGCCCGAGTAAAACCAGCTGGGTTCGTTGTGACCCGGAAAACAACAAGTTTGAGTTGTGAGCTTGGAAAACAACTCGGCTGTAATCTAGAAGATTATAGTGTGGACCCAAGTGAATCTTGGGAGTGGACGTAGGTGTTGGTTGCACCGAACCACTATAAAATTATCTTGTGTTTGCCGTGCTATATTTTCTCTCTCTCTATCTCTCTTTATTATTTGCTTGTGCATTGCTTCTTAGTTAATTTCACTCACTTGCACATCTTGAGCAATCTGTTTAAAACATCTAAAAAGTCTTAAATTTTTAAGAACCCAATTCACCCCCCCCTCTTGGGTTGCCATCTGGGCCAACATGTTCGAACTCGTAGAATTCGGTCAAGTTTATGGGATAATTCATCTACCTTAGTATAGATATCTGTAGAATGACTTATTTCATATATTCCACCTCTTTTAGGTTCTACGGGAGGGTCTCGATGAGCAACTGACATGTGATGTAATGAATTCTCACTCAATGTCTCAAAGAGTTGCCAAGCTTCATGTTCATTTTTTAACATAAATGTCCCACCACATGAAGCATCAACCATTTGCCGGTTCTTTTCTGATAGACCATCATAAAAGCACTGAACCAGTTGCCATTTGGGTATAATATGTGGACATTTTCTAATCAGTTCTTTGAATCTCTCTCATGTCTCATGGAACATTTCTCCATCTGTCTGGGAAAAACTTGTTATGGCTTTTCTAATTTGATTCATTTTTCCTATAGGAAAATATTTCTTAAGAAATTCTCTCTGAAGATGATCCCAAGTTAAAATTATAACAGTGTCCAGTGAATTTAACCAATACTTGGCTTTATCTTTTAAGGAAAAGGGAATAACTTAAGCCTAAGTGCATCATCAGAGAAATTTTGAATCTTGACAGTTGAGCAAATTTCCAAGAATTCATCTAAGTGTTTGTAGGGATCCTCATTTGTAAGTCCATAGAAAGATGGTAACATTTGGATTACACTTGACTTAATTTCATATTGGACAGCCTCTACTGGAGGCACTTGAATGCAAGAAGAGTAGGTATACCTTGAAGGAGTGAAATACTCTTTTAACTATCGTGGTTGATTATTTTCGTTATTAGGATCCATAATTCTGAGTTTGTTTGCTCTAATAGTTCTTTCTATCTCAGGATCTAAGGGTATAAGGTTGGGTTGCAACGATCGGTGACCAAGCATACACCCTGCAATAACTCTAAAGCAAACAGTAATTCAGTTATTTATTTATTATTATTATTATTTTAATAGAAAAAAAGAGGGAAATTCTAAAGAAAATAACCTAAAAATTTCTAGAACTATGAGGAATGAATAATTTAATTAGGGTTTAATAATTCTTAGCAATAAAGTTAGCAAGATTAGACTCTCTATTCTAGGTTTACCCTAGATCTAGACAGCTCCTAATTTCCAAGACCGCCTTGTCCTATTGAGCTCGAAGTCCTTAGGGGCTGATGTCTAATTAATTTTAGAGTTAAATGTTTGGGTTAATGTAGAATGAAGGATGTGGTTTGTGGGCTAAGGAAGGATGATGAAATCCCCACCTTATCTTGATTAGGGGTTTGTGCCCTTAAAGTTAATTATGAAAATGCTATGCAACAAACAGATGTCCAACTCTTGAAATTATCAAACAAATTAATATAATTATTTTTTTTAGATTTTTGTGATTAGGTTTCTAATTTCTTAATAAATTATGAGATGTCAATGGAAGAATTTTGAGTTTTGCAGAAAATAAATCCACCTAAGTCAATCTAAGCATAGAAATAAAATAATTATCTTGTTTATATATTTTATTTTTATTTTTATAATTTTTTTTATTTTATTTTCTTAATTAATTATATTTTATGGAAGGTGTCTTAGGGTTTTCTTCAGGTTTTTTTTAACATAAGTTAATTAAAAGGAAATTTTGATTAGGTTAAAATTGGATTTGTGGCAAAAAGGAAAGTAATAAATTTTTTTAATGTTAAAAAGAAAATATACAATTCTAACAATTAAGGAAATAAAATAAAGTGATAATAACTATTCAAAAATTAAGAAAATTAATCTAATTTTTTTATTTTTATATTTTTTAATTTTTAATATTTTTAATTAATTTTTTTTTTCAAAATAACACACTTAAGTCCCCGGCAACGGCGCCAAAAATCTGATGCATGTCGTAGCGTAACGATTTAAACACCTTAATTTCACTATTAGAATAGCGAGAGTAAGGGATCGATTCTACAGGGACTTTAGCGATTATCTTGAAATAAATTTATAAATTTAACTAAATATATAACTAAATAGATAATTAGTAATGCAAAATAATAAGATATGGTTTATCTTATTAAATCACGGCTCGTACCCATAGATCACGACCCGTCCCTTTTAAGAATAAATCAGTCTAAATTATTTTTACATAAATAGAATTTAATAACAATTTAACATGAATAGAAAAGTTATGACATTAAGAAGGCAATAAAAAAATAATGAATTCTCCCTACACCAAACCAAATATGGGATGAACAGTTCGGAGACAGGCTGAACCGGGTGTTGCCTTTCTTCCTTTACATACGCCAAGCCACGGACGCAGCACCTGGAATAGAGGACTCCATGAAACCCATGAACAGAGCCTTCTTCAATCAATGGAACAGAGCCTCGGACGGGCACCGCACACGACCCAAATAGATAGATCCTCTAATCCCCTCTTTGTGCTATTTATAGAAGTCCGGACGCGGCCTTCACGCGGACGCGGTGCAAAGAAATCCCGAATATTGTCAAAACAGAGGACGCGGACGCCGTAGAGAAAATCTAGGATAAATCGTGAATATAATCCAAATTCCGAATTTAATTCATTTAATTTGATAACTTCATATCCAATTTATTCCTTAATTAGGGGAGGAAACGGTTAAAATTGATTATGAGAAGAATCGGATGAAAACGGCTGAGAAGACGATGAAGTCGGCAACGTGTTTGCCGTTTTGCTTTGAAATTCGTGCTAAATCTTTATAAAATCAATTTCAAGCTTGTTTTAAGTCCGATTTGAGTGTCATTTATGTCGTTAAATCCATAAAATATAGCTCTTTAAGTTGATAAGATTTTATCTAAAATATTATATAAAATATTAAAATATTAAATAATAATAGATACGTTAAATTATTAATTAATAGGTTTAATGATAATTATTTATGCATTTATCAGTAATGCATCCTCTTGTAAGGCACACTTTTTTTCTACTTATACTAGCTCCTCCTTTATCATTGGTGTACCTCGATTGCCCATAAATCTTACACCATCTCAGCTCTGAGTCTTCACCCCAAATATCATACAATTGTTCAAGCATAATCGATCTTATTAACTGGGAGCCCAAAGCCATGCAACAACTTCTTCGTTGAGTAAAAATTGTTGCTACAACATTATCATTTGGTAAAACTTCCTTCATTAACCCAACTACAGCATTGATAATCGATGTTTTTCCTTAATATTCAACAATCGAGCAGCCATAGATAACTCGGAATGACTCTCATAACCAGAAAGGACTCAAACATTTCAACCTTAAGAGTCTTCAATTGAGTTGCAATGTCCCTCATTTGCATAATGTGCTCATGCACACCTCTCACTCCAGTGAGCCTCAGGGATGAGAACTTCAATATTAGGGTATTGGCAAGAGCTTTGTCTGAAGTACTGAATTGCTCATCAATGGCCTTTTGTAGCTCCCTGACATTCTCATGCTTATCGACTGAACCACGTATACCAACAGAGATTTTTATCTTTATGAACATTGCACTCAAGCGATTAGATCTCTCCTAATGTTCATAAATCGCAATCTCAATAGGAGTGCTGGTCTGAGTTACTAAAGATAGTTCATCCTTCCTTATAGCATAATCAATGTCCATCCAGCCCAGATGAAGGAGAATTCTCTCCTTCCAAACCTTATAGTTATCACCCCTCAATTCAGGTATATCACATTTTATATCAGAGAAATTTACAGGTTGCATAACTGCAAAATTTAAACATACATGCTTATTATNTCCATTCCCAACCTACAGGTACTTTCTACACTTTCTTCTTCCATTTTGCATTAATCGAATTTCATTGAATTGCTGGATGATATTATTACTTGACTTGGTTTCATTATTGAGTGGAATTGGCCATAGAATTCATATTTGATACAATGCTTACCAAGTGTTCGACAAAAAGTCTTCAATAACTGCAATTCAATTCAAAATATTGAATGCAATTCAATGCCATTCAGTTCAGCTTGCCTATACAATGCACAATTATTAAGTGCAAATGCAATTCAAATATGCTTGTACAATGCACAAGTTTTTCCAATAATTAGTTGAGCTTACAACTGTTACATTTTGACTTGTGATTTGATATGTTTGGTTACATAATTGTCTTATTTTGCCACTTGATACTATGATTGCAATTGTTACCAATATTCAATATATGTTACCTCTATATGCCTTTACCATTGTTGGAATATTGTTTTTGGCAGCACCTTTTGTTATCCTTGGGATTTTACATTCACATTTGCTATAATGCCACCAAGAACAAGAGGTAGCAAAAGAGGTGGATCTAGTTCTACTAGAGCAGAGAGTAGTAGGGCTGTTGCCAGTAGAAGAGGAGTGGTGGAAGCTGTCGCAATCCGAAGTCGACTACAGGAATTGCTGAAGAGACCTATTGAATCCAATAATTTATAGTCGATGATGATTTGGAAACAATAGGTATTCAGGAGGAAGTACATGCCTTCATCCACCGGATTGGTTGGGAGACCTTCGTGACTATTCAGGAGCCTGCTTACCCCCACTTGTTATGTGAGTTTCTCAGCTCCATCTTTGATGATGTAAAGGCCAGGACTCCTGATCGACCAGATGCAATTCAGTTTACTCTTGGGGGTCAGACTTTCTCTATGTCCATTTCAGAGTTTGGGGTAGCTTGTGGTTTATATACAGAGGCAGAGACCCACACTGAAGAGTATCAACTGTATTTGATGAAATACCCTCCCCAATTTAATGCTGCCCAAGCATGGGAGGAGGTCGCTCCTCGTTCTGGAGCGTACAGTGCTAGATACACCAAGAGCACTACACTTCCCACCCCAACTCTCCGCTTCATGCATCGATACATCACCTATACAATTAATGGTCGGGTGACAGTAATGGGTCGGTGACTGGGGACGATTTATTCTATCTTTGGTGTATGGTCACTACAAGGAAATGTCATATGGGATATCGCCTGGCGAACTATCTCCATCATAAGAGCAAAGGGATACAGGAAGGCTTTGTGGTGGGTCTTACATTACAAGATTGGCAAGGAACCTCGGTACACTTGACCCAATTCCGAGGAATGCAGTCAGGCTAGATATGCAGCCTTTGACCACCAATACCCTCATCCGGATGGGGATTATTTTTCGTGATCCAAATGGTCGGATCCAGTTTGTGGATGAGGAGGCTTTTACAGGAGAGGCCGAGCCTGTGATCCCAGAGGAGAATGCCCCACCAGCCCCTCAAGAGGAGATTCCTACAGCTTCCAGAGCATCTCGACCACCCCAAGTTGTTTCTCAGCAGCTGTCTATGCGTCTCCAAAGATTGGAAGGCAATGTTCAACAGATAAGTGGTACTTTGGAGATTATGGATCGTAGACAGAGGAGGATGGAGAGGGCTTTGAGACAATTCTTCCAGGCTCAGAACATACCTTATCCTTCATCATCCTCATCTTCCACTTCTGCTACGGATGGGAGCTCGAGCTCTTGATTTCTCACTTTCCTTTATGTTTTTACCTTGCAAACACTAGTTTGTTGCTTTTATTTTAGTTGTTTTAGTTATGTTTATCTTCACCGTACTTTAACTATTTTAGTTCAATTTGCTTTTGCTTGGTTATGTATGAGGCACGCACTTCAAGGAAAGGATCCATGGAAATTGAACAAATATACCACAATCAGGGCAGTATTTTTCTACTCTCTTCCATTTATGTTGATATGGATTTGTCTCAAATTATTTTATTTTGAAAACATTGAGGACAATGTTTAGTTCAAGTGTGGGGGGTAGTCGTATATGAGTACAAAACATGCATTGAATCATCTTTTAATTTTTTTTATTTCCCTTAATTGATAATTAAATTAAAGTCATTCATTAGAATCAATAAAAAATTGTGAGTTTCATAACTTGATTGAATTTATACATTTTTACAAGTTTGTTGAGTAAATTGATTTGGTTTCTGATTATGAAATTTTACACGTTGATTGATAAATATGATTACCCTGTGAGATTTTGAGCCTTTAGATTGAACACTAAATTCAATCTCATTTTCTTTGCTGTGTGATATTGCATTCCATTTCATGAACTTCTAGAACTTGCATGAATTCTTTTCAAGACTACATTAATATGAACTTGCATAAAGAAGATTAAGGCAATTTGTTGAACCCAATTTGTGATTACCCAAACCTATGGACCAAAACACCTAACCCTACCAAAATGCTTAACCCTTTTAACCCTTTCTATTTCCATTGTTAAACAAGTTGAGCCTTGACTTATCCTTTGTCCATACTTGAGTACAAAACATTTACACATTTTCATCTACTAATCTTAAGAATGAGGATTTGTGGTAGTTGTTTGCTAGTCATATAACATTGAGTACTTGAATATTATTGTGAATTATGAAGAATTGGGAATTTGTTTAAATTTTCATTTTCATGTATAAAAAAAAAAGAAAAAAAATGCATGTATATATAAAAAAAAAAAAAGAAGAAGAAGAGAAATTCCCATAGTTTAATATTATTCAAGTACTTGGGAAATAAGAAAGTGGAAGGTTTTATGATTGCACTTCTTATCATATCTTGGGTTGGTTGATTGAAGGATGAAGGTTTATTTATTTTGTACTCAAATTACCTTATCCAACAAAATTTTCCTACCTTAACTTACTCCTTACCCCAATCCTTGTTACATCCTTACCTAAAGTCCTTATGATTTGTGTATAGTTTATATTCAAAGTAGTGGAGATTAGAATAATTGCAAGCATATGGTAAGTTGTGATTATGGATGCATTTGAGAGAAACACTTTACCTTAATTATCGAGGGTATAGAGAGACACACATACATCCGGTGAGAATTTATCAATCTTATTTGTTTCTTTTCATATTAAGTTCTAAATTACTTTGTTCTTCAATTTTGTGAAAGGTAGATTCATGAAAAGTTATGGAATTAAGCAGTTCTAGTTGATTCTAGTTTTGACTTTGGTTTGATTTGATATGATGGAACTTAATCAATTTTGGATGGTTCATTGTTATGTTTGCCCGAGGACGTGCAAACGTTCAAGTGTGGGGGAATTTTGATAAGTATAAATTATGCATATAATTTATACTTTATTTTATTATTTTTATTTTGATAATTTGAGGACTTGGTATTGATTTTTGTGCTATTTCAGAAAAAAATTAAAGATTCTGCAATTTGGAGGATCAAAGTGCAAATTGGAGAAAAAGAGCAAATATCACCACCAGATTTCACTGCCATGATAATTGGTGGTGAAATTCTCAACAATTATCCTACGTAGAAATTTTCACCATTAAATATCACCACTTGATTTCACAGCCATGAAATCTGATGGTGGAATTCCCAGCAGATATCACCATCAGATTTCACAGCCATGATATTTGGTGGTGAAATTGAAATAACTTCCAATAACCAACCATTTCGGGGAAGTTATTGGAGGTTAATTGACACATGAAGAGGGGATATAAAAGGGTCTTTGGAGAAAAGAATGGAGAGATTTTTCTGGAGGAGAAAAAGTGACAAGAAACAAGCACAAACAAAGGATCAAGGAATCAAGAAGTAGGATTGAAGATCAAAGTTCATCTTGGTTGTAATTTCCTTCCTTCTTTGAAAACAATGTTTCATACTTCCATCTATGTAATCAGTTTCTTTGTTTTCATGGGGAACTAAACATTCTCCACTAGAATATGTATGGATTCTAGTATGTTGACGTATATATGATGTGTTTCCATTCAATTAAGTCTTATGTTCATGTATGTCTTAATTGTGTTCTTAATGCTTAGGGAGATTGATCAACTCCTTATTGATTTTAATTCATGTATGTAACTTGAGAAAGAGCTATATGAATGGATAAACAATTAAGACAATGGATTGTAAGGCATAGAGATATGACCTTATAATTTATTTGGTAATGAGATTTTAGAGGATAAAGTTTCATTAGGGAATTCCATTGAACTTAAAGCATAATTAAGTGATTAATTAGTATAGAGATATATTAATTAATTATTTAATTATAGTTGAGTGATAACTCGAGAGAGCCCATTCATCGCAATAGGAAATTACGCCGGTGCATGATATGAGATCTTTTAATTGAAATGAAGCATGTTATAATACATTAAATATGCTAGAAGAAGTGCATATTCTAGTGCTTTTGTTAATTGCATTTTTAATCCTTATTTCAATTGGTAACTTTAATTAATTTTAGGATTTAATTTAATTCTTATATTATTGTTTTGATTGATTTGATAATGGAACTTAGTATAATACTAGTAGTCATTAATTAGTCTTCGTGGGATGATACTCTATTCATCATTATATAACTTGAGCGACTAGTGCACTTGCTAGTGATTTAGTAGCAACAATGTCCTATCCCTTTGCATAGTCTGATTTACTATATTCATGTTTTAAGCATTCTGACGGAGTTTTACGCTGGCTGTCAGCTATCTAACGCAAGCCTCCTCCTTTACTCGGGATTGGAACTGGCCTTGACAGAGTTATAATTTTTTTATATATTCATATTTTAGTTTCTAAAATTAATGTTTTAAATATTTATTCATTTTATTATATTTGTAATGTCATGATCAACCAATCAACCTACGGTTAAAGAGTTAGAAACCTGAAGCAAGTTACTAAAACAGAGCTCAAGAAACCAACTTTGAAGAGAAACTGAGTTCAGTGTTTCAAATGGACCGTCCAAATATCAAATTTAGAAACTCTGAGGTAGTGTTTGAAATAGAGGATAAGAAGGGATATTCCCTGGATATTTTCTCTTATTCCCAAAAGCCATAACTATAAGGGATAGTTGGGAATAAAGTTAACCAAAGGGATAATCCATGGTTAACCATGGTTAACCATGGGATATCCCCTCAATTTATTCCCTAGAAAATGTAGGAATAACTGGTTTATCCCTCCAAATAAGAGTAAAAAAAAGTTATCCTATGGATTTACCTTTTTGCATTTGATATGATCAATGGGATAGCCAAGGGATATCCCTAGGGATAGTCAGGGGACAAACTTTATTCTGTACACTTATCCATGGATAATATTTTTTCTATCAAACACTACCTGAATGTTAAACACTAGGGCATGGACAGGGGGATAAATTCCGAGTCTTTAGAACATCCATGCCAGCTACGGTAACAATCTCAAGCCTCATGACATCATCATTATAACGATATTTTTTTTTGGTACAAGCGGACGATCACACAAGTCTAGTGTGAATCAGCCCTGATACATCAGAGTATAAAATTTGTAACAAAATAGAAGAACAGGGGTCTCCCGGCCTCCATAACCAATAAACATTGTGCTGAGCCACAGAGGCCGCCGCTCAATCAGCAGCCGAATTGGCTTCTTGATATATATGTCGTATCTGAACAGTATCCACTTCCTGAAGAATGAACCATATATCCCTGAGAAATGGATTAATGGGGACTTCGGGAATATTCTCCTTCCGAAGCCACCTAATAACCGTCATCGAATCTCCCTCGATCACTATCCTATGGGCATGAAGAGTCTGAACATCATAAGAAATGCCAGCTCAGGCAGCATAAAGCTCGGTCATAGGAACAGAGGAATCAAGGGTGCCAAAACCACCAGCTGCCAACATATGACTCTGAGGCCCACGAATGATAAAGGACGAGCGAGCTAATCTTCCACGGACACTCCCATCAAAATTGATTTTGACAAACCCTGGAGGGGGGCTCCCAAGAAAAGAAAACCGTACACCAGTTCGCTGCTAAAGCAGCAGGGGAGCCCCAGAGGCCAAAGGAGTCAGAACCAACCACTTGAAAAGCACGGGCACAGTCCGCTGACAGAGATCTAATTTTCCTCACCAGCCGCTGTGGAGAAATAAAATCCTCCGAGAAATAAGTTGGTTCCTCGATAACCAGATCTGATAAGCCGTGGCCGCCCAAAGACACGTTTATGCTGAGAAGCCAACCGGAGGTCATGAAAGAAGGAGCGAGGAGAGCCAGATACATCCACTCTACCAACATAGCCCATCATATGCCAGATCTGTCTAGTTCTAGGACAAATAAAGATAGCATGATCAGTAGACTCGTCCGCCAAGCCACACAGAGGACATAATGGCTGGATGGGCATCCCCTTACGAGAGAGCATGGCACTAGTCGGAAGGCAATCCCACAGAAGCTTCCAGATAAACAATTGAACTCTTAGAAGAGTGGGAAGTGACCAGATCCAAGCAGCATCCTTCGTACGCTGGGGCTGAGCCTAAAGAACCCCATAAGATCCCTGAGAGGGGCCCTAGAAAGAGAGGATCTCTGCCATAGCCTGACATCATCCGAGGGACTAGAAATAAGAAGGATCGAAAGAATCCGTTGAGAGAGTTCCTCTCCGAATAAACGGCTCACAATGGGAGAATGCCAGGATGAGGAGTCAGTATCCATCATGTCCATAACCCTCATATCAGTGGGGACATCAATACTGATGAAGGAGGGCCACCGAGATAGAGAGAGCTCAGAAATCCATGTATCCTGAATAACATCAATAGACTGACCATCACCAATCATCCAAGAGATATTTTTCAAGATAGAGTCACCATACTGACACACCTCCTTCCAAAGAAGGAGCAACCCCGGGGCGGCAATAAGAGCTCCCCAGGCTTCCAATCACCATATCTCGCACGCATCATAGAGCTCCAAAGGCAATGCGGCTCCAGGAGGAACCGAGAAGCATGTCTAGCCAACAGAGCTTGGCGTCTAACCAACAGGGATTGGATTCCAAGTCCACCTTCTTGAATTGGCATACATATCAGGTCCCAAGAAAGAAGGTGGATGCCATGCCCATCTTGCATAGAAGCCCATAGAAAATCTCTAAAATATCTCTCAATCCTCCTTAGACAAGTAGTCAGAATGGCTGCATTCGAAAGCAGATAGAGAGGAAGGGAGGAAAAACCGACCGGATGATGGTGACCCTGGCCATCATGGATAAACCTATGACATGCCAACCCTCAATACACTGGCGAACTCGCCTCTCGAGGTCCACAAAGTCTGAACAACGGGGACGTCTACCGGTCATGGGGATCCCCAAATACATAAACCGGTCAGTCTGAGTAGATATACCCAACAAGTTGCTGATAGCTTCTCTAGTGGATCTGAGAGTCTTCGGGCTGAAGCAGATAGAAGACTTAAGAAGGTTTACTTTCTGCCTCGAGGCCTGATAGTAATGCTGAATTATGGCATCGAAGGAGGCCGCATTAACTATAGAAGCCTGACCCATCAGAATGCAGTCATCAGCAAACAGAAGATGAGAGACCAAAGGGCCCCCAGTCCCCACCATAAAAGGGACAATCCTCCGATGGAGCTGTGCCTGATGAAAGCTCGGGAAAGATCATCCGCCGCTATAATGAACAGAAGGGGGGATAATGGGCACCCCTGACGAAGCCCCACATAAGAATGAAAGTACTCGGTCTGGCTCCCATTAATAATCAGAGAGAAAGAAGGCCCCTGAATGCAAGCCATTATCCACTCAATAAACAACTCATCAAAACCAAACTCCTGAAGAGAACGATGCAGGAAAGCCCAACTAAGTCTATCGTAAGCCCTTTCCATATCATGCTTGATGGCCATCAGACTCCGTCTGGCAGGGGCTCTATGGAGATTATACATAAATTCCTGAGTGATGAGGACATTGTCCGAGATAGAACTGCCTCTAATGAATGCCCCCTGTTCTACAGAAATAAGACGAGGAATCACCTCACAAAGGCGGCTGGCTAAAAGACGAGCACATACCTTGTACAAAGTAGTGCAAAGACTGATCGGTCTAAAGTGCTGAGGAAGAGAAGCATCCATGCACTTAGGCACAAGAGTAATAAGAGTCCGATTCCAATCAACAGGAATATGCTTCATATAGAAGACCATCAGGATAACCTGGATAACCTCCTGCCCAACAATACTCCAGTAGTGACGGAAGAAGAAGGGCAGAAACCCATCTGGTCCTGGGGCCTTATCCGGACCGAGCTCCCAAAGGGCCCAATGAACCTCCTTCGCATCGATCGGCTTGATAAGCATATCATTATCCGAGGAAGAAACCTTCCTAGAAGCAGGAACCGAAAGAACCGGAGCCCCAACCCCAGTGGACTCAGACCATCTAGTCTGAAAGAAGCGAAGGAACTGAGACCGAATAGACTGGATGTCCTCCTGATAGTTCCCTTTGGCATCAGCTACCCTCCTGATCCTATTAGCAGCCCGCCTCTTCAAAGTAGCCTAGTGAAAAAATCTGGTGTTACGGTCCCCTTCACGGATCCACTGAACCCTGGACCTCTGCCTTCAATATACCTCCTGCTGCCGAAGAAGAGAGTGATGAAGAGCAAGATTCTCATGCAACAAGGAGAGATCAGAATCTGAAAGAGATCCATCCCGGACCTCCTTCACCTGGAGGGCGCTAATAACAGCTTCAGCCTGCTCCACCTACCTTACCAGATCTCCGACCTCCATCCTGTTCCATCTAGAGAGTCTACGTCTAACCAGCATAAATCGGCGAGATAACCGATAAATTGCATTACCCCTGATAGGAAGGTGCCAAACCTAAGAAATAATAGACCGAGCAGCTGAATGAAACGTCCAGAACTGTTCGAATCTAAACTGCTTCTTTGATGCTGATTAGCCTCCGTAGATATCAAAATAGGACAGTGGTTAGATATGATTCTCGGAAGATGAGTAACAGAGACTGCATGAAACTTTTGAAGCCATTGAACAGATGTCAAAGCTCTATCCAGCCTCTCCCAGACACGAGCTGTCCCCTGCCTGTTGTTACACCAAGTGAATTGGGGCCCCGAGTAACCCAAATCCAACAGCCCCGAAGACCCAATAAATGACCTAAATTCGGAGATATCAGCTGAGTTAGTGACTCTTCTGCCCCCTCGCTTTTCACTAGCCTCAGTGATACAGTTAAAATCACCAGCAATAATAGAAGGAATCCCTTGATCAAGAAGGGAAATGAGCTCAGACCAAAGAACTCGTCTATCACGGTAATCCGTGCTGGCATACACGCCGATAGGAGCCAGGGATCAGAAGACCCTTCAGAAACAATAAGGCCAATCTGCTGGTTACACTGATGAAATGCATCGATCGAGATAGCAGAATGACGCCAAATGGTCAAAATGCCACCAGATAAACCCTCAGCCTCCACTGCATAAGAAGACCAAGACCGAGCAATCTGCCTCCGAAACCGCGCCAGACTATCACCTAACAATCTGGTTTCAAGCAAAACACATATATCAAAGTTATATAGCTGCATCAATCTACCAAAAGAGGAACAGAAAGAGGGCTTATTAGCACCTCTGACATTCCAAATTAAGATCTTCATTAATTAACTAGAGGAAGATGGACCCCACCCTGGTCCTCTGATATAAAGCTGTCAATTTGACACTCAGTAGAAGGAGAGTCACCCTCCGAATTCTGAATGGGACAAGCCTGCTAAGCTTCTGGATCAACCTTGATGTTCTCTAATCCCTGACCATCCTGGACCATCAAGCTATCTAAGTTGGCCGTCACCACCCCCTGACCAGATAATCCTGGGCAACCGAAAGGCTCGGTCGAGCTGGCCGAACAGGGAACAATATCAACTCTACATTTGAGCTTATTGCCCTTGCTTTTCCCCTTCCTCTTCTCCAGATTGGAATTAGACCTTGGAGGCAAGCTGTCAGCTGGTCTAGGCCGCTTGAGGGGGCCCGAAAATATATCCCTACACTCGAATTGACCCCCTTCATTGGAAGCCAAACTTAAAGAGGCAAAAGGATTGATAGAAATCAGAGAATTGGACACCTGAGATTCAGAGAGACCTGCCTTAAGCAATTTCAGATTATCCCTTCCTGACCCTTTAAAAATAGCACGCTCCTGGTCAACCGGCACGGCCCTAGAATAGGGACTTCCTTCTCCCCAATCAAAGAGATCAGCTTCTTCTTCCCTTTAACCAAAGCCTTCAACAGAGCCCCCAAAGCAGAACCATCCTTCCCCCCTCCAGACGCCGAAAGGTCCTGAGCTGCCTTCGGAGACCCTGAGGGATGCCGACAACTCACCTTCAACGGCGTTACCCAACCCGCTTCAGGACACGGATCCACTGTAGCCGATTGGGGAACAGAACAGGAAGAAGAGGCATTACCAGGAGCCTTAGGCACAGGAGCCGCAGCAGGCCTCCGCTGATGCACCGCCGACATCCATGGCCCAAAGACGAGTTTACTAGCTAAATCCATCTCCCCATCCATGACCGGCGGCAAGCACTTCCCTACAAGATGCAGAGATCCACAAATCGGACATATTCCTTCCATGGATTCATAAACAAACTGCTGCCAAAAGGGTCCCTGAATCCCCTGAACCCGGTCCCAGGCCGAAGAGGGAGACGGAGGTCAATTCGAATCGCCACCCTCGCGAAGCCACCTCGACTCTTTGACATCGTAGCAGCATCAACGCTGCACAGAATACCCGCAGGCTCCGAGATCATTCTCAGAATGTCCTCCCTCCAGAATTCCAAAGGAAGGTTGGGCATCCTCATCCATAGCAGCGCCAAGGAAACTGAGTTATCTACCGGAAAGAATTCCGGTCTCCACGCTTCAGTCCCTATGATCTGACCATTAATGACCCACGGCCGGTGAGAACCAAAGCGCAAGCCGACTTATCTTCAAAGCGAAATATATGGCAGCGGGAGGCGAGGCTTACAGGGATGATATCACCGGAGATTCCGGCACGTCTGAACTCCCTGATGTAGGCATCGGCAGGCACCCATTTGAGGTATGACCGGGCAATAACAGCCCGCTGCTGCCATCCACCCATCTCCTCCTCCAACGCCGATACCGGGACCCTAACCACCTCAGGAAATCTGGAAACCAGAGTCGTCACCTCCGCCGGAGTCGGAGAAGACGAAACCCATTTAAATCCAGATTCAGCAAACCTCCTACGGGGAACCCGATCCTCCTTAATCCCATCAGAAGCCATGGGAAGAGAAGGGAAGACGGGACGAAGAAACGGTGAGGAGCAATCAGCAAGGCGACCAAGCTCGTCGAAGATCGAGGAAGAAGATGGTCGGAATCCGAATCTTAAAGCACACCACACAAAGGAACCAGAGAACAGCTTGCACAAAAATTAAAGCTCACACAGTCATTATAACGATATTTATAGTTTGATTTATTATATCAATTGATCAAACTGATTGTCGTGATCTAGGTTCAAGTCCCATCTTAACTAAGATTTGAAAATTAGGATTGTTTGATGGAAAGCTATCCCATTGTCCACCCTATTGCTTAACTGATTGTCGGGATCTATGTTCAAGTCCCATCTTAACTAAGATTTGAAAATTAGGATTGTTTGATGGAAAGCTATCCCATTGTCCACCCTATTGCTTAAAAATTTCCCTTGCCATGGAGGAAACAACTAATTTTATTGGGTAGACAAAACTTACATAAGAGTTGGGAGTTCTGTGCAATATTCTGTATCATTTGCTGTCACACTGAAAAATGAATCTGAGTTGACCCGAGAATTATAATCTGTTCGGTTAATTAGCTCGGGTGGCAAAGATCGACCACCTGGGACACAAAAAAATAAAATAAAATAAAATCAACCGAAGCATACCTACACCGGCCCATCCTCCACGGGTCTCTATCAGACTTGAATCAAGCAGACAAAGCAGCTAGGATAGAAGTTAAATGCCTCATAGATTCAAATTTCAGCAGAACCTTCCACGGCCTGGACAATTGTAATGGCGGATGCTGATTTCACCATGTTTCAAACCTCGACCCAAGGCTTCCTGAATTATTATCAGTAGCATTGTGGTCTTAAAATTTACATGAAGTTCCACGGTAAGCGAGAATGCTTTTATTACCTCCTAAAGTGCGGATTTCCTGAAAATATATTATCAAGAAAAAATACAAATGACAGCATGTTTAGATAACTGAGTCTATGATAGCTGTAACTGCTTTTAAAGTATTCTGATCTGACCCACATGCAATCATGCAAGTACGGGCTCTTAATGCTACAACACTGACTCACAACATTAGAGCCAGTTGGGCATTTAGTAACAGATTAATAAGAGTGGAATTCACAATAGGATAATGATCGTCTATTTTTGCATGGCCAGGTCAAGCCAAGGGCACGTCTACGGAAATCCTCATTCACAGAATGGCCCAAAAACCTATTGCTAGCTGCTTCCAGAGATCCAGTCCTATTATTGGAATCAATCAGCTTGACATTGGAATAGAGAAGGGTGTCTCTAGTAAGCGGCATATTCAGTAGAAGGTAGACCTGCAAGACCAAAACATTATATCAGCATCCAGAACTTCGGAACAGTCCCCGTGACACAACACATACAATTGTTTTTGCCAAAACATGTCCTCAGATTTTCATAGTTTGATATGGTGGATCCGGCCCTTGTAAAAAAAGGTATACCTCTAAGCAACAATCAGCAGGTCCAATCAATATATTTTTTACTGAATAAAAAAATTCATATTTAAAAACCAACAAAATATTTTAGTATGGAGGATGTTTTCTCCACTGATTAG
The DNA here is from genome assembly GCA_900491605.1 of Calamus simplicifolius. Taxonomy (NCBI): domain Eukaryota; kingdom Viridiplantae; phylum Streptophyta; class Magnoliopsida; order Arecales; family Arecaceae; genus Calamus; species Calamus simplicifolius. The sequence continues at coordinate 178,759 of UESW01004877.1, forward strand.
CCTCCATGTTCAGAATTTAAAATATGGCCAACTGATTGCTTGATCCAAAGAAGAATACAGTGTTGGCCATATAATAGGAAAAAAGAATTGTTAATTTCTTAGGGTTTTTTTTTAAAAAAAAAGAGAAAACTAGTTTAGCTGAAAGGTGATCTTAAAGTGATTTTCTCTAATTGTGCTATGGAAATACTGAGTAACGATTGAGTTTATTCTTGTCAAAAAAAAAGAGCAAAGACTACATCATGGATTCAGAACCTTCAGAATTAATTGTGCGCATGTGTTTTGGGAGGTGGGGGGGCTAAAAGAGTGTGCCATAAATTTTCATTCTGCCAACAATAAAAGTTGTACCATAAATTTTTATTCCTTAAACTATATAAGGTATGAACTAACGGTCCTCACCCCAATGATGGTTGACACAAGAAGGATGAGTCCAGTTATCCAGGCCAAACTTCGCCTGACCAGTAACACCTCTGAAGTTGCATTAGTTGTGCTTCCTTCTTCTAACAATCGTGCAATCCGTGCTGCAAATGTCACATCTAACATCGCCCCTGAGTGAGAAGAAGGTTCCTCATTTGACATGATAACTAGGGCAATTTTCCCTGCAGCAGTAAAGACCAGTATTCAGTTTAATTAAGGGCAGAAAAAAGGCAGATGCCCTATATTTATTACACAAACTAACATAAAATGTAAATCTACAAGGCCGCAAAAATCACTGACCTCCATAAGATGTTTGTATTAAATCAAACAACCTGGCAAGAGTTGTCTCGAACAACTCTACTCCTTGCTGAGTAATGTCTTCTGGACCATATTCCTCTTCCAGCACCTGCATTAGATTCATCAATTTACCAGCACATACACGGTAAAAAGTAGCATAACTTTTTTCAGACACGGAGATATCACAAACCAAAAGAGAATAAACACTGAAGTTTAGTATTTCAACAAAGTGCTTAAAAAAGCAGTAGCATTTGTTATTGATATAACTGACCAACCCACCTAAAAGGCAATATCCTTGCTACTAAGATATGAAAGGAAGGAAAAAATAGGAGTTGCTGGACAAATCAGGGGGGAAAAAGGGGTCCCAACAAATGAAGGGGGCATTTTTGGGCAGCAACAAAACCCAGGACAGACTAAAGTTTACAACAAGCGCATATTATAAATTATTATTTGACACTTAAAATTTGCCTTAAAACTCATTTTATTGACACCGGCATATAAATAAACCAGACAAAAGAAAATTTCCAGGCATTTATTGGCACCAGATAAGCATAAGAACACTGTTGATGAAATGCATCAATCTGGGAAAAATCTAATTAGAGGTTAAAACCAAACGAAACATTCTAGCTGCTGATACTGGATATAGAGATTGCATCCACCAATAAGATTTGAATGAAAAAAACTAAGAAACAACTAAAGTCAGGAAACAAGAGGAGTTGCTGCATTTAAAAAGATGAAGAATAAAAAAGAGCCACTTAAGAATGAAGCAGACATGAAAAGCGAACAAAAATAAAAAAACACAAGGTGCTATAATGGTTTGGTCAAAATGCAATCTCAAATTCGATAAGCACAAAACTATTTTCAATCCCAACTGATTCACTCAGGAGTTGCGAGCACAAGGATAGATGTTTAATCAGCTGATGTAAACTTTCACGATCAGCAACAAGTCAGATCTATTGGTGTTTGATTACAAATAATGCATGGCAATATTATGTCACACTAGACAAAGCCGATAAATCAATTCAATAAACACCACTAAGCCAAAGTATACTTATGATAGGCTACATCACCTCACTAACAATCCTCACGGAAATTACATGAACATTCCGTGTGGATACAGAAATTACACAATTATAAATTGTCAAAATTTCCTGCTAAAAGCATATTAAAATGAGAAGCCTCATTTTTTACACCTATTTGCAGGAAATATGTGCAAAAGTGATATGATATGATACATGATATCAAGAACATAAATAGAACTAAGAAAATATTTTTTAAAAGAGAAAAAGAAGTCACCTCAATGCCTGTGAAACGGCCTATCAATAATTCTGCAGGGTTAACGCTGCTACGAGCCAAATCTTCATGAATCTTCACTGCCTTCTTGATACTTCTAAACAGGGATACAAGACTAGAAGCAAAATTCAGATCTGCTTTCTGCAAGACATTAGCAGTCAGCATGTCAGCAACTAAAAAACTGCATATTTACACAGGTGATGTTACTAGGAGAAGATCCCCTAACTTTTAACACACAACCTGTATAAATGTCAATTAATTTAATGGACCAGAATAAAGAACACATAGTGTACACTGTAGATCCTCTAGGGTCAAACCATTGGAAAAACAACAAGGTTCCACATAATTGTTTACTAATCATTATGATTAACATTATTTAATGCACCATACAGCACAAAATGAAATTTTTGCTAACAACATAAATGGTTCATCACGATCTATGGCAGGATGTTTGATTCGATATCTGAACTGTTCATCATACTCTTGCAAGATGCATATGGGCCAAAATTTAATTGGATTAGATACATTCTGATCATAGATAAGAATGTATTGATGGTTTTCCAGCCAAAATGATGTTATTTTCAAAATCACTTGGAGCACAGCTATAAAGTCCCTATGACATTCATTTTGTTCTTAGGTCTTTCGACAATGTCAATTATGACAAACTGTGCAGGGGATTAAGATAGTTACTACTTGCATTAGCATATATTACATGCCCAAATATCTCCACCATAAAAAATGTGAAAATATGAGTGAAACCAATTGCTATTATAAAATCTCCACAAACAAATTCCCTTTTTCAGTAGATACAACCATCTTAATCATATTCATCAGAACAAATAATGCCTTAGAGAGGCAAAAACAAGACAAGTACCTCAACCAAAACACAGAATCATATTAATCAATTCACATTAATCAGAAAATATGACAACAAAAGCCTAACCATTGCACCTACACATGCATACGCTCATAGAAAGAAGAAGGAAAGTTAAATCAACCTTTGAAAGATGCAGCTTTGAAGTGCTACCACTTGGCAAAGGAACACTCAATTCTCCATCCAGGGACTCTATAGAACCAACATATGATCCCCTCAGCAAGTGCGCCTGCATAAATTGATATACTATTAAGTCCAAATCATAAAGCTTACCATGCTAAAATTATATAAAAGTAGCTACATTTCCCAACTTGACAATTCCTATAATATCCCTAATTAGATTCCTCCTTCAAATGTGTGAACCATGCTAAACTTCTACAAAAAAGGAATAACATTGCTGGACTCTCAGAAGGAGAAGTCTAAGGGTGAAGACCATTCGAGTTATAATTTTGTCGACTCTGCACAAAAAGAGTCCCACATATTCCAAAGCCCAAATTCATAGTGATTTGATGTCCATAGCAAAACTCAATAACTTATTTACATTAAGAGCATAATGCTGAAAATAAATCTTAAGTAATTAATGGAAGAATGCACATAAGTCCTTTTTTAAACTTATATATCTAAAATTTTTAGCAACTACACACGTTTTCACATTATTATAACTAGTTATTTTAAAAGGATTAAAATATCCAACAACTTATAAACTTGAGTACATGAAATAATGAACTTACAAGATTGCCAAGCTCCTTATCAATGCAGGCAGAATTACACTCAACATTTAAAGGCTCATCCAAAGGAAAAATGGAAACTTCATCCTCATCTACAAAAAATTGAAAGTCATCATAGAATCAGCTTAAGTGTAATAAATATGTATAAAAAGAAGAAAAATAACAATACCATTTGTCATGTGCTTTCCTCAAAAACTAATGAAACAAGATTCACTAACCTGGAAGTTGAATTTCAGCTTTGCTTGAACCAATAACCCTACTTCCAAATAGTGTACCCACTTGGGTGTTTAAATAGTCAGCAGACAGCAATGGCCCTGCATGTGGAACATTAATAAGTCATGTGAACATTATAAGTTGTGTGAACTAAAAAGAGGTAAATAACCACTCATTGTGAAATTTGATTAAGTTGAAGATACTGACCCTTAACTCCACTGACCTCAAGAATCATAACAGCCCGGGGTCTGTCAAATGGATTGGGGGATAGAACCTCATTTAACTGCAAATAAAATGGCCCAAGGCATCAGACAATAATAGTGATAAAAGTATATACAACAAGGTTTGCTTCACCGTGCACCTTATACGAAGAATCAGCAGGAAGTGAGGAAGGTGGTGCGAAACCAAGTAAGACTGATGTGGCTGCCGCAACTTCATATAACGACATTGAATTGGTCTGTGACGATTTAAGAAAAAAAAAAATCCGTAGTCCATTACGTTATGCACAAGCATGGAGTAAAGGAACCACAATGATGTCTTCCAAGATTTACCGGATGTCAACAAAGAGAGTAAGAAGTTTAACAAGAATAAATAACATGGCGTTCCTCATCCAGCATAAGCACGTGATTAAATGATAATATAGGTCAACATGGTTTTTTTTAAAAAAAATTCTTGATGTTGCAAATATATCACCATCGTTTTTCTGCTGATCAGAGCTTTGAGATCTGTACCCTTGAGGAATTGTAAAAACCACTGATCATTTTAAATAATTCCACTCAAACAAAAACCCAGATATTCTTGTAATGCAAATTTAAAAGTGATAGAATCTTTATTAAAATAAAGAAAGAAAGAAAGAAAAAATTGTGCAAGAGGTACTATTTTAGACTCCAAGGTTTTTCACCTGCTGGCATCTGCAAAATAAGTCAGGGGAAACCATCTCATGCAACAAACATAAGGATGGAGCTCATATATACTCTGTCAAATCCTTTTTTTCCTTGAGTTATCATGGTTTAACCTACAAGTTCCTGAACATCTAATTTGTCAACGCTAGAGAACTGATGTGACACCTAACCTTGTAATCTCCAAGTTATCATAGTTTAACCTTCTGGTAAACCAAGATTTCAGTTCTTTCTTTGAGACCTAACCTTATACAACATTTGCTTATATCACTGCACGCATCTCTGCAACTTCTTGCGATTCAAGGTCTGAAAACCGATAGCAAAAAATTGATTCAGCACGTTCAAATCCCTAGTTCAAAACAGATAACCCAGAAATACTGGAAAGATAAAATCTTTTCAAAACACAACGAAAACAAGTCCATAAGAGCAACCGATCTTGGAAATTACCTCGCCTGCGGCATCCAATGGCCGATTCCGAATACATCTCTGAGAAGGACCATCGAGAAAGAAGACCGATCGGCTACTCTCCGCCTGGACGAACAAATACACACTAGATTTAGCAGGATTACGAAAAATCTATCGGTAAATTCACGAAATCAAATGGGAAGCTTTGGAAATTTAACACAACCATCAAATTAACGAAACCTCTCAGCGAATGAGACGGGAGGAAAGGAGAGAGGAGAGGAAACGAACCCTGGCTCGAAAGAAGAGGAGGGATATGAACAACAGAAGACTGAGCTTCCGAACACCGCGGAAATCCATGGCGAACGAGATCGGAAAACAGAGAATAGGGTTCCTGGTATCGGGCTCCCGTAGATAGAGAGAGCGAGAGGATCTCCGGAAACGGGAGAAGTTAGAGAGGAAAATGTGGAGGTTTTATTTATCCTGTGCCGCAGGAACACCAGAAACGCATGTTACGAATGGTATTTCTCGATGCGCGGTGGGCATATAAAGTTTCTGTGCGGGTGTGCGGTCATCCGTCCGCGATTGCTAGGAACAGATCTCGTCCGCCCATTCGTTTGTCCCTCCACACCAGCGGACGGACGGGATGGCTTAGTAGGAGAACGTGGACCCGTTCAATTGGGCGTTGGTCATGTGGTGTGATTCCGATCAGCTTGGATTCCATTCGCGCTTACCAATTGGCATCGGTTAATCATATCTTACGCAATCTTAGAAAATAAAGAATAATTACCATAAGTATAACCTGGGAGTGGGTTGAATGATGAGATAAATTTTATTTTATAATATTTTCTAATCAATTTTTTTTTGGTACAAACAGATGATCCACTGTCCTAGTACGAGTCAATCCAGAAAGATCAGAATACAAAAGTTGATACCTTCAATTATTAGAAACAGGCCGCAGTCCATTTTATTGGCGTTTCGTTAATCATTACCGCAGGAAAGTCACTTTGTCGCGATAAAAGAAATGCAGGAGGATGGGGAACACCAGCTGCCGATCCATCCGTTGCCTAGCTTAGTTACGGTCGAATGATTATATTTTAAGTGCAGTTCGATATTTTTCTAAAAAAAATTGATAAAAGAAAGTGTGCATACANTCATGACATTTTAAGAGAGGATGTCATAATATCTTAACAAAGGAATAAATATATTTGAAGGAGACGCATCCTCATTCGAATGAAGAATGATGTCCTTGCTCTGTTCCGCCATTTTCTCCTTCTGGTTCTTCTTTGTTCGCGGTCTTCGTCCACAAACGAAAGCACTCATCTCCATGAATGAAGTAGATGGAAGAAAGAACTATGAAAAAAATTTAGAACACCGGTGGCTTCTCAAGCAACAAACGAAGGACCTCTAGGGTTCAGAAATTTTTTATGCTGACCTCAGAGAAATATGAAGGACATCAGGAGCGCCATGATCATATCGCCGATACACAAACCATAGGAACTGGCCACGTTATGCAACTTTTCTCGAAAAGATGACATAGCTGAGTTACTAGGGTGTCTCGAATTACAACTAGGGTGACGTCAAAATTCCTGCCAAGTTCAAATTTATCGTAGTGGTGTTATAAGTTTTACCAAGGGCGTCGTAACGTTTCAACTGAGGTGTCGCGAAGGATTTTCGGCCGAAATCTTCCTGGGAGTCGTGGGGATTCTCTTCGTGGTCATTATAAGCACGGGTGTCGTAAGAGTGGTGCTAGGGTGTCGTGAGGTTTCAACTGGGGTGTCCGCGAAGGATTTTCGGCCGAAATCCTCCTGGGGTGTCGTGGGGATTCTCTCCGTGGTCAGTTATAAGCACTTGTATCTAGCATTGGTGCTAGGGTGTCGTGAGGTTTCAACTAGGGTATCGCAAATGATTTTCGGCCGAATTCCTCCTGGGGTATCGCGGGGATTCTCTCTGTGGTCAGTTATAAGCAGGGTGTCGTAGCATTGGTGCTAGGGTGTCATGAGGTTTGCAACTGGGGTGTCGCAAAGGGTTTTCGCCGCGAAATCCTCCTAGGGTGTCGCGGGGATTCTCTCCGTGGTCAGTTATAAGCACGGGTGTTGTAGCATTGGTGCTAGGGTGTCGTGATTTCAACTGGGGTGTCGCGAAGGATTTTTGGCCGAAATCCTCTAGGGGTGTCGCGGGGATTCTCTCCGTGGTCAGTTATAAGCACGGGTGTCGTAGCATTGGTGCTAGGGTGTCGTGAAGTTTCAACTGGGTGTCGCGAAGGATTTTTGGCCGAAATCCTCCTAGGGTGTTGCGGAGATTCTCTCCATGGTCAGTTATAAGCACGGGTGTCGTAGCATTGGTGCTAGGGTGTCCCGTGAGGTTTCAACTGGGGTGTCGCAAAGGATTTTCGGCCGAAATCCTCTTGGGGTGTCGTGGGGATTCTCTGTGGTCAGTTATAAACATGGGTGTTGTAGCATTGGTGCTAGGGTGTTGTGAGGTTTTAACTGGGGTGTCGCGAAGGATTTTCTGCCGAAATCCCCTGGGGTATCGTGGGGATCTCTTCGTCATTATAAGCACGGGTGTCGTAAGAGTGGTGCTAGGGTAGCGTGAGGTTTCAACTGGGGGGTGTCGCGAAGGATTTTCGGCCGAAATCCTCCTAGGGTGTCGCGGGGATTCTCTCTGTGGTCAGTTATAAGCACGGTTATCATAGCATTGGTGCTAGGGTGTCGTGAGATTTCAATTGGGGGTGTCGCAAAGGATTTTGGCCAAATTCCTCCTGGGGTGTCACGGGATTCTCTCCATGGTCAGTTATAAGCACGGGTATCGTAGCATTAGTGCTAGGGTGTCGTGAGGTGTCAACTGGGGTGTCGCGAAGGATTTTCGGCCGAAATCCTCCTAGGGTCATGGGGATCTCTCCGTGGTCATTTATAAGCATGGGTGTTGTAGCATTGGTGCTAGGGTATCGTGAGGTTTCAATTGGGGTGTCGCGAAAGATTTAGGCCAAAATCCTCCTGGGGTGTCGCGGGGATTCTCTCCGTGGTCCGTTATAAGCACGGGGTCGTAGCATTGGTGCTAGGGTGTCGTGAGGTTTCAACTGGGGCATTGCGAAGGATTTTCAGCCGAAATCCTCCTGGGGTGTCGCGGGGATTCTCTCCAGGATCAGTTATAAGCACAGGTGTCATATTGGTGCTAGGGTATCGTGAGGTTTCAACTGGGGTGTCACAAAGGATTTTCGGCCGAAATCCTCCTGGGGTGTCACGGGGATTCTCTCCGTGGTCAGTTATAAGCATGGGTGTCGTAGCATTGGTGCTAGGGGTGTCGTGAGGTTCAACTGTGTTGTCGCGAAGGATTTTCAGCCGAAATCCTTCTGGGGTGTCGTAGCATTGGTGCTAGGGTGTCGTGAGGTTTCAACTGGGGTGTCGCGAAGGATTTTTGGCCAAAAATCCTGGGGTGTCACGAGGTTTCTCTCCGTAGTCATTATAAGCACGACTGTCGTAGCATTTGGTGCTAGGGTGTTGTGAGGTTCAACTGGGGTGTCACGAAGGATTTTCGGCCAAAAATCCTGGGGTGTCGCGGGGATTCTCTCCGTGGTCAATTATAAGCTCGGGTGTCGTAGCATTAGTGTTAGGGTGTCATGAGGTTTCAACTGGGGTGTCGCGAAGGATTTTCTGCTGAATTCCTCCTGGGGTGTCGTGAGGTTTCTTCTTGGGACGTCGTAAAGCTTACTACGGTAATTGTGTATTTGGTTCCCGACACTCTCTTCAGTATTGGTTTCTATTCCCATCCTCCGAAACTCAGCGAGGGGGCGCAACCCTTGTTTCCTATGAGCGCCCACTGAGATGGTGGCACATGGTGAGTTTCCACGATAGGGTCGCCAGAGCTGATAGCTCGGGCAATCGAAACAACCGTCAGGAGTAGCTTAAATATGGATGGGCGAATGCCATCGTCAATCACCTTTTCAGCTGATCTTCCAAAATTTTGGATACTGAGATGGCTTCTGGAGGCGAGGGGCGATCGACTGAAGTGCCAAGTAGCGGCGTCAGTGGCCGTGGGGGGCCCCATCGGAGCCGCACTACGGTAACTGTCGATGGGGAGTCTTTGCGTTGTCGCTCGCAACCGCAATTGACTCCACAGGGCGGCCGAGCAATACCTGACCATTTCAATGAGAGATCGAGCTCCTGCATCAGGCCAACAGCCGGCTGGAGGGGCAAGTAGCGTCCCTCCAGCGCTAGATCGCCGAGTTAGCCCCCACGTGGAGGGAGCTCGGCACGCTCGAAGAAGATGACAAGCCCCAGTGAGGGCTCCTGCACTTTTTTCTTTTCTTTTCTTCTTATATTTCTTTGTGTGATGAATAAAAGAAATTTTAGTAACTTTTGTGTTGCTGCTAGACCGAAGGAGCACGGCCGGGAGTGTGCTCGATTTCTTTTCGATCTATAATTTCAGCATCGTTTGTGGAAATATAGGTACACAGTCATGAACAATGATATCCATATATTTAGCTATCAATATATCCTGATAAAGCATTAGGACACCAAGGTTAAAAAAATATGACACCTCACTTGAAGAAATACGACAACACAATTAGGCTATTACGACACTCCAGCTCTCATCGGATGAAACCCTAGCTTTAAGGCGACAACATCTCCGACTTATGCTCTTACGACACCCCAGCTTTAGCGCGACGACACCCTAGCTTTAAGGCGGCGACACCCGTGCGGGGACTATTAAGGCGGGGATCGACGACTTAGGCTCTTACGACACCCCAGCTTTAGCGCGATACCCTAGCTTTAAGGCGACGACACCCGTGTGGGGACTGTTAAGGCGGGGACCGACGACTTAGGCTTTTACGACACCCCAGCTTTAGAGGGACGACACCCTAGCTTTAAGGCGACGACACCCGTGCCGGACTGTTAAGGTGGGGACCGATGACTTAGGCTCTTACGACACCCCAGCTTTAGCGCGACGACACCCTAGCTTTAAGGCGACGACACCCATGCCGGGACTGTTAAGGTGGGGACCGATGACATCCCTGAATTAGGCTGTTACGACACCGCAGCTCTCATTCGACGACACTCTAGCTTTAGCGCGACGACACCTGTGCGGGGACTGTTAGGCGGGGACCGACGATATTCCCGATTTAGGCTCTTACGATACCCCCCGCTTTAGCGCGACGATACCCTACCTTTAAGGCGACGACACCCCAGCTCTCATCTGACGATACCCTAGCTTTAAGGCAACGACACCCGTTCCGGGACTCTTAAGGTTTAAACTGGGGAGTCGCTTTTTCCTCTTCTCCTCTTGGCCCCGTAGAATGCCCTCCCCCCTCTTCTCCTCTCCTTTAATCCATTCCCATTATCTCTCCATGGTCAGTTATAAGCACGGGTGTCGTAGGCTTGTAACTACGATCTCTTAACAGTAAATCTGGGGTGTCGTAGCTTTTATGATGACACCCTGGAGCACGGGTGTCATAGGTTTGTAACTAGAGCTATATGGACAGGAAATAACGGGGAATATAGGCCGCCAAACACTCTGACGACACCCCAGTTCATAAGTTATACAGTATGACATTCGTGCTACATAACAGTAAACTCTAAACAGTTATGACTCCTGAAATGTCATAACTGTTTTGGTCTAAGGAAGTTACCCACGCATTAAACGGTTTGGTCATACATTAACTTCCTCTAACGAGAAAAAATAGTTGGTGTAATAAAGGAGCTTTACAAAGAAGTGGGAACAAGGATTTTTTACTTCGTGCTGCGGATGACATTTCCTCCAGAAGTTTTTTGTACAAAGACTTCAGTAGCTAGGTATTCCAGCCTCGAAGCTGAAATATTTTCTTTCGACCGGACTCCTCAGAGTGAGGGCTCAGGATCTTGCTCAAACTTTGGACTGATTTCTTAGCATCCGAAAGCCAGAGCGAGGGGGAAGAAAGAGTTTTTCTTGCACAGATGAAATCCAAGAAAAAATGGCGGTAGAAATAGGCTAGAGGGAAAGGGCATTTTCGTCTGCACAGTAATTTAAAATAAAGGCGAAGCGCTTTTAATGGCCGTCACGATCAGAACGTAACATCGTAGCAGAGCCATACCGTTCCGCATCGTCAGCCACGTAGGATCCACGTGGACCAATCAGGAGAGGCGGTGCAGCCCACGTAGGACTTGCTACACCGGGGACGGTGTACAAAGACTTTTCCATCTTAAATAACCATCGCAAACGGCGGATTGGTGGTGTCCTCCAGCATGTTTATTCTTGGATGGAAGGAGCTAACACTGAGCCATTCGATAACAACAGAATGCGAAATTAAACTGCCAGGATGCCAATTGGGTTAAGAGTAAGGCAGCAAATGGTTAGCTATGGTTTGAATATAATAAATGCAGCATTGTCGTTGAGATGAATTTGAGCACTCTGTTCATTTCGTTGATCCTTGATGCTCCCTGAAATCCATCCCAAAGATGCACCTAGGATGTTTTAGCGAGGATTTGGAAATATGGTGTAAACACGCACACGAGATGCCGACTTTGTAAACAATGAAATATGATGGCTTATGACCGGGCTATTGATTATTAATTATTCTTTTGGTTAATTATCATGTTAGCACCAACTAACTTTCGTTTCAGAAGATTAAATATATGCATGCACAGGAATTCCAACGTATGCTTGCTACCTTGCAGACAAGAGGTGCTACAACTGAGACACGCTCAGAAGATTAAGTATATCAATCTCGCGGTAGGTAAATATGTGTCAACTTTATATATAGTTTTTTCTCTTTCTTCAACAAACATGAGGAAGAAAGTGTTTTTTTTTTTTTTTTCTCATTTTCCTCCTAGGCAAATGAAGATTAAAAGGAGCTGGTATCTGTTTTCCGTAAAAGAGAGAAAAATATATGTTAGCCTCATATACAATTTTTTTCTTTCTTCTCTAACCAAACGTGGAAATGGTAAAAGAAAAGCTTTTCCTTCATTTTTCTCTCAGTCAAATGAGGACTAAAAAGAAACCTTTATCATTACAAATTCTCTCTTTCGGAAGCAACGAACACGCGTCTGGTCTCCATGTTGCTTGGGCAGTGCAAGTCCGATATCCTCAGGCATGCATGAGAGTAGGCCAGTAACCATCCTGGCAAAGCATGGATGGTGTGATCACCGTGAACAAATGAGGAAGGACTTTTTTCTCTGGGTTATTGAAACTACCATTCAAAGATGCACCGTATTTGCAGGTATTTGTGTTGCGGTCAGATCATATATGATGAACATCGGGCAGGCTAGGATCACCGTGTGCGCAGAGAGGCCACCGTCTTCCTTCTGGAATCTGCAAAAAAGTCCCGGACCGGTGGTTCCGGTGGGGACCCTCCGATGCCCAAGTTAGTGAGTCGCCGAACAGGGATATGGTTTTATGTAGAATGGTTTTAGAAGAAGTTCTCGAGAGCCAGAGTCCCCCTTGCATGGAGCTCGGGTCCTCTTTTATACCTGTTGGGGATCCCGTTTACCTCGGTCTGTTGGAACCGTCGAATCCGCCCGTTGTGATGTTTCATCGGATGGCAAGTCGTTGGGCTGTTGCAGGATAAGGGCCGCTTACAGCGGTAACTGCCTATCAGGCTAACACTTGCCCATGATTTGGTGAGTGAAGTGCTTAGATCACAGGGGCTGTACGAGATTACATAGTGTATGTGAGAGATACTGCGGGCCGACGCTGGGGAGGCCGGTGCTAGAGGCCGACGCTGGACGTTTTTTTTAGCGTGTAACTTTGATGCCGACGCTGGGTGCCGGTCTTTGGCGCTGTTGCTGGAGGCCGACGCTGGAGGTCGGCACTGGAGGCCGACGCCGAAGGCCGGCGCTGGAGGTCGGCAGTGCTGGAGACAGACACTGGAGGCCGACGCTAGAAACCGACGCTGGGAGCCGACGCTGGAGACCGACGCTGGGAGCCGACGCTGGAGACCGGCAGCGCTGGAGACAGACGCTGGAGGCCGGCAGCGCTGGAGACAGACACTGGAGGCCGATGCTGGACCGGCGCTGGAGCCTATGCTGGAGACCGACGCTGGGAGCCGACGCTGGAGACCGGCAGCGCTGGAGACAGACACTGGAGGCCGATGCTGGAGACCGACGCTGGGGGCCGACGCTGAAGACCGACGCTGGAGACGGCAGCGCTGGAGACAGACACTGGAGGCCGACGCTGGAGACCGACGCTGGGGGCCGACGCTGAAGATCAACGCTGGGGGCCGACGCTGAAGACCGACGCTGGGGGCCAACGCTGAAGGCCGGCACTGGAGGCCGGTACTGGAGGCCTTGGGTTTTGTAGTCACATCATAGTTTTTAAAAATCGCACAGAAATAATACTACCCCGGGGAAACGGCCAGCCGTATCAGATGCCCCCCCGCCCCTGAGATGGGTGAGTGTTTACTTACCCGCGAAAGGAGTAAGAATATCCTCTAGGTGGCCGGTTTTCGCGCCATTATTTCCCTTTGTTGGGATTAGGGAGGATTTCCCTCGGGCAGTGCTCCGAAAAGGCGAACGGTATCATTGCGATAAGGTTAATGCCCCCCTTTTCATTGGTGGTCTTTTCGAGCTTATCGTATTGGCAGGTCGTCGAAACGCCTCCCAACTGAAGACGGATGCGTGGTCGGGTCGGACGATCGTGGGGTGTTTCGAGGTGGCGTCACGGGGACAAATAGCCCTTATCTTCCTATCTTCCCCACTTCTTTCGCCGTTGCCCCCTTTTGAGTCCGCCAGCGTTTCTGTCTCTCGTTCATTCTCTCCGTGCTCTGTTCTTGGCTCGAGTTTTTCTTTTCAGGTTAGTTCCCATGGCTTCCTCTCCTTCTTGCTCTATTTCCGGTTCCTGGGGGGTTCCCACCATCCTTCCCAGACTTCCGATTCCCTGTCCAGCCAATGGTCCACCCCTTCTTCTAACCAATCACCGGAGCAACGTCCAGTCAATCGTCCCTAACCGGGATTCGTCTGGCCGGTGGACGGACTTCCGTCCGGAACCGGTCGGTGGCTGCGGTCCTTCTAGGGTTGCCAGGGAGTCCCCCGAAGGGACTGCGTCCTCCATGTCTGCTCAAGACATAGCAAACTTAAGGGCTAGGTATGGCTTTCCTCCAGACCTCCATCTGTTTTTCCCCACCCCTAACGACAGGGTAACCTCTTCCCGTTCTGGAAGGGTTGCTTTGTACGGAGCCTTTTTTAAGGCCGGGCTCCGGTTACCGATCCATCCTTTCATTCTTAATCTTCTAGATCGGTACTCCTTGACTCCTTCCCAACTGGTTCCTAACTCCATCCGAACCATTGTTGGTTTCTAGTACTCTGCCACCTGCAGGGCATTGAGGCTAGTATTTCCCTATTCCGCAGCTTCTATACCCTTCGCAAACAGTCAGGCTGATGGTCCTTTACTCCTAGGTCCAATAGGATTCTTAAAACTGTGCCTTCCTTCCTCCGTTAAAGGGTGGAAGGACAAGTTTTTCTTTGCGGACATCAGCGAGGTTCGTGGAAGCTGGGGGATACCCAACATCGACGCCAATAGGGACCCCTCCATCCTTCCACGAGACCGGATGGCGTTTGGGCAGCTTCTGACTGCCGACATTCCTCGATGTAATAAGCTTCTAGCTGAGGAGAATCTTCACCGTGCCGGTTTAATTCCCGTGGGGGGTGAGCATTAGTCTACTCGCCTCTCTTCCCCTCTGCTTCTCTTTCTTTCTTTTTTTTTTTTTTTTTTTAACTATCCTTTGATTGTGTAGGGATGGCGCCGACGCTGCATAAGCTTAAACAGGTGGCCGCCAAGAAGAGGAAGGCTGCCGGGACTGCGTCTCCTGCCGAAGGAAGGGCCGCTGCTAAAGTTCCCAGGAGGGCCGACACTGGAGGGTTGGTGCTAGGGAGACCGACGCTGGGGAGGCCGACACCGGAGGGGCTAAAGTCGTGAAGCCCCTCCGCGCAAAGGTCTTGAAGAAGGGCGGCCCCAAAAGGGCCGACGCTGAGGAGGCCGAGGCCCAGGGGGTCAAAACAGGGGAATCCTTGCGCGTAGGCGAGGCGGCTCCAACCCAAGCCGACGAACCCGTCGCGGCAAGCGCGGTGAAGGCTGGGACCAACAAGGATGTGGAGCGGAGCCCACCAGAGAGGGATCTCCGGCTTCGGCACCTCCAATTATCTTGCTCGACCAATCCCCCGAGGGGGAGACGCCGTCTCCCATGTTCAAAGAGATGGACAAAACTTCGGCAGCAATAGTGGCGGCTCCAATCGCTGCCCTGCCCTCCGTGGGGGCGACAGCCGAAGCGCCCCTGCCAGCGAAAGAGCCGGAGGCGGCAGGCTCAGAGGCGGAATCAGCCTCGGCAGGACCGGCGTCCAGGGAAGAGAGGGGCATCGATCCTTCCTTCCAGTCATTGCTGGCAAACCATGGCCGCTGGGCTGCACGGATCATGGATGAAGCCTCGGTGGTTGAAGTGCAAGAATACCTTCGAGGTCAAGGGAGAGTCGCCTTTTTCCGTGAAGCCTCGGTGATGCATCTTTGGGTGAGTTTCCGTGCCATTATTGTCCTTTCCTTCCCCCCTTTTTCTTTCTTTATATCTGGATATATATATATATATATATATATAAGGTCGTGAATTCTCTTATCGCCCTTAAAAACCTCTGGACTCTGAGCGACACCGCCATTGAACAAGCGCGGGAGGAGATGGTCTCCCTCCAAGTCAAAGCAGAGAAGGCGGCGATGGCTCTAGAAGATACTCGGGCCACCCTGAAGGGTGAGATAGAGGTTACTCGGCTTAGAGCCGAAAAGGCTGAATATGCGCTGGAGGTTGCTCAGCGCCGTGCCGCCAATGAGCTGGACAATGCTCAGGTGGCAGAGGAAAAACAAAGAGCGGCTGAGGAGAAGTTGGGGGCGGCAGAACTGGAGATATGTGTTTTAAAGACTCAACTGAGTTCTGAGACAAATGCGGCCAAGGAAGCCGCCCGCCAATACGCAACTAAAATTGCGGATCTGGAGGCGACAGTGACGGAGGCCCAGAGGAGGGTCATCGAGGCTAAAAAGAAGGGGGCCAATGCCGTAGAAGATTATAAGAAATCCGAAGCCTTCGACAATGAGGTAGCCGAGTCAGCGGCGCTAGCCTATGACGCCGACTTCCAAGACTGTAAAGATAAAATCCAGGAGCTTTACGACCTGGAGGATATCGAGGGGCTGAAGCCCGACGACGTCCCTGAGGATGACGCCCCGGCTTCGGATGGTCATTAACAGCTTTTGGTTTTTTCCCCTTGTATTGGTTGTGCTTGACCTGAGTCGGCAATTTTGTAACCTTTACTATCAATGAATGTTTTTAATCTCTTTCGCCCCTTCGATTATGATTAACTTCATTTGTTCAAACTGCTGTGAACCGCCAATCGATAGGATTATGTACAGTAGGTTACACTAAATAGGACCGCGAGCCAATATTCGGTGGTAACACGGGTGTCAGTTGCTATTGCCAACGCGGGATGCCGGTCCTTAGTACAACACGTAGTTGATCTTTACTGCCGACGCTACGTGCCAGTCTTTGGTGCCAACGCATAGTTGGTCTTTGTTGCCGACGTTAGGCGTCGGTCTTTTGTGCCAACGTGTAGTTGGTCTTTTGTTGCCGGCGCAGGGCGTCGGTCTTTTGTGCCAACGCGTAGTTGGCCTTTTGTGCCAACGCGTAGTTGGCCTTTTGTTGCCGGCGCTGGACGTCGGTCTTTTGTGCCAACGCGTAGTTGGTCTTTTGTGCCAACGCGTTGTTGGTCTTTTGTTGCCGACGCTGGGCATCGGTCTTTTTGTGCCAACGTGTAGCTGGTCTTGTGCCAACGCGTAGTTGGTCTTTGTTGCTGGCGCTAGGCGTCGGTCTTTTGTGCCAACGCGTAGTTGATCTTTGCTGCCGACGCTACGTGCCGGTCTTTGGTGCCAACGCATAGTTGGTCTTTGTTGCCGACGCTGGGCGTCGGTCTTTTATGCCAACGCGTAGTTGGTCTTTTGTGCCAACGTGTAGTTGATCTTTGCTGCCGACGCTACGTGCTGGTCTTTGGTGCCAATGCATAGTTGGTCTTTGTTGCCGACGTTCGGCATCGGTCTTTTGTGCCAACACGTAGTTGGTTGTGTTGCCGGTGCTAGGTGTCGGTCCTTTGTGCCAACGCGTAGTTGGTCTTTTGTTGCCGGCGCTGGGCGTCGGTCTTTTGTGCCAACGCGTAGTTGGTCTTTTGTTGCCGACGCTGGGCGTCGGTCTTTTGTGCCAACGCGTAGTTGGTCTTTTGTGCTAACGCGTTGTTGGTCTTTTGTTGCCGGCGCTGGACGTCGGTCTTTTGTGCCAACGCGTAGTTGGTCTTTTGTTGCTGACGCTGGGCGTCGGTCTTTGACTACCTGAGCGGACCCGGTCTTTGTTGCCGACACTGGGAGCCGGTCATAGTGCCAACGCAGAGTTGGTCTTTGTTTGCCGATGCTGGGAGCCGGTCTTAGGTTGAACATACTCATTCGAAAATAAGAAAATGTTTATTATTCATGCATCAAACGGATTCAAATTGATAGAATTCTATTGGTAGTACCAGCGTAAATTATCGGCGTTCCAAGTTCGAGGGAGCGGTTTCCCGTCTAGCTCTTCGACTTTATACGCCCCATGGTGGAACACCTCCTTGACGCGGTATGGTCCTTCCCATTTTGGTGCTAGCTTGCCCCCTTCCGTCGGCTTTGATACTTCAGCTCTTCGTAGGACAAGGTCTCCTGGCCGGAATGTCTTGGGTCGCACCCGAGAGTTGTAGTGCTTGGCCACTCGCTGACGGAATGCTGCCATGCGAAGCTGCGCCTGATCTCGCAGTTCTTCCACCAAATCCAGATCAGCCCTTAGCTGGTTTGAGTTGCTTTCTTCATGGTACAATTCCGTTCGAGGGCTAGGAGCTCCTATTTCCACGGGGATTACCGTCTCGGTCCCAAAGACCAAGCTGAAAGGGGTTTCCCCTGTAGGTGCTCGTGGCGTCGTGTGGTAACACTACAAAAAAAATGACTTATTATGACGAATTAATTCGTCGCAATAGGTGCACAAATCGTCGTAATAACTTATTACGGTGATAAAAAATTCGTCGTAATACATTACAAATCGTCGTAGTAATATATTGTCGTAATAACCTATTACGGCGACTTAATTTCGCCGTAATAGGTTGATATTACGGCGAAATTAAGTCGCCGTAATAAAATTTTAATATTTTTAAAAATTAATTAAATACCTATTACGGCGACTTAATTTCGCCGTAATATCAACCTATTACGGCGAAATTAAGTCGCCGTAATAGGTATTTAATTAATTTTTAAAAATATTAAAATTGTATTACGGCGACTTAATTTCGCCGTAATATGAACCTATTACGGCGAAATTAAGTCGCCGTAATAGGTATTTAATTAATTTTTAAAAATATTAAAATTGTATTACGGTGACTTAATTTCGCCGTAATAGGTTGATATTACGGCGAAATTAAGTCGCCGTAATAGGTATTTAATTAATTTTTAAAAATATTAAAATTTTATTTTAATATTTTTTTTGTACTGCACCTGTTACAATAATATAATATTAAAGCAACGATACTAGAAATAATTTTCTAATATAAAAGTTTCACAAAATACTTTAATAAAAGTTTCCATTCATTTCAATAAAATCATCATATACAATGTTTCAAAAAATACATAATTTAAAAAAAAATACATGTACTATGGAGGTGAAGTCTGCTGGGATCCACTAGGATGATATCCAGGCACAAACTGTCGCATGAAAGCAGCGAGCTCAGCAGTCGTCGCCTGTAGATCCTGGATAGTCTTCTCTTGCTGAGCGAGCTTATCTTCTTGTTGAGCAAGCTTATTCTCTTGCTGAGCGATGAGCTCTCGGCACTCATGTAATTCACCCTTTAATTGTGAGCTTTCAGAAGATGAAGAACTACCTCTAATTCTTGATGTACCCTTCGGTAATGGACCCCATCCTCTTTTATAACCAGATCTAGAGCCTAAAACCTCCTCCAAAATGACATCCTCATTGATTGGTTCTACTGTAGAGTCCTGTGAGGAAAGTCGCTCTATTAACTGTGCCTGCAATGAAAAGAAAACAAATTCAATATGTTTAGTATAAAACATTATATTCAATAATATTGTAATTTTAATTGATAAAACTTACATGGGTTTCTTCAGCTTTTTCATTTATCCATTGATTCTTCTTTTTATCAAAATGAAGAGTATTCCACAGATGAAGTCTTGATGGCTCCTCTCCAGTAACAGGATCTCTCTGAAAAGAAACAATAATAATTTAAAACAATAATTTAAGACAATAATCTAATACAATTATCAATGTATCAATGGAATAATCTAATACAATTATCAATTGTTAACAAATAATCATTAAATTAAAGGCTTATATCCAAGTTTTTATTCAATCATAAGCTACATTTTTATAGTCTTTTAATCAACATGAGCACTTAAATATTCAAAGGCTCTTAATCACTGGACATTGTCATCAAAGCATTATAGACAATTCTATATAACCTATCCAGATGATAGTTCAAAGTACCATGTTCCAAGCAAAAGTCTAAAACATACATCCTAACCTAAACTTCTCAATTTTCTATTGGGCAAACCCATATTAACCCCTGAAACATATGCAAGCCATTGCCACCCACTTTCAGTCCTTTCGGCCCATCTTATAGTCATCCCAATGAAGAACTTAGACTCTGTTTAGGGACCATCTAACAAAAGCTTGCTCTATGCTATTGATTTCTTTTTTTGGTGAGATACAGCTTGCTACAAAATTTACAATTGCTAGTTTAAATAGCTTACATTCACTACTATATGAAATACTGGTACATCAAATTGCATCACAAAAAATTTTCTTAACCTGCACAATTGATCAGCTTATGCTGAAACATTTCTAGTATGTTTTTCATTTTAAATATCATGTTTTTGTCTAGTTATATGTGCCATCTATCTATAATTTTTCAGATCATTTGTTTAGAGATTTCCATCCATATATAGCAGCCCAAGATCACCTGAAACTAACAGAAATGGACAACTCATGCTTTTGAACTAAACTCCAAACCTTGAAAGAAACAACATAAAATTAAAAGACAGGAAACAATATGAAACAAAGGGAAAAATAATGTAAAATAGATAGGTGTTCTTCATACAAGAAGAAAATTAGAAAAGATCTCATTCACAAACTCAAGTTTTTCATTGTGTCAATTATTGGAGTCATACTGTCTTCCATGATGTTCAAACAAGGATAAAAGTTTCAGTAAAACATGATAAGTAGAAGCTATTACTATGTGTTATGTCCATTAAATAACAGGTATTTCTGATTTTCCCCAAGTAGAAATTTGTTCAAGTGCATTATTCTGTCTCAGAAACTAAAAAGTGACTTCATTTATGTGGATATAGATAATAATTAATAAAAAAATCTGTTTCTGGGATCACCTATACTGTTGTAGTAAGGAAAAGTTATTGAAGAAACAATGAGGAGTTTTAATATAGAATTTGTTCATCATTTTTCTTTCACTAAAAGCTCTGGATATTTTGTGAGTTAGTTAACATTGTTCAGCAAGTTACTTTCTACAACATTAAATACTTCATGCAACATGGATTTTAGAGACATAATGTCTTCTTAATCACCTCAACCTTAATCAGTTCATGTATGATTGCCAAAGATAATGGCATTGCAATCAACATAAAAGATGGCTTAAATGAATGGACTTAAGTAACTTAGAGCTCTAAACATCCACTTAAGCCCGATTCCAAGCCAATTTGATGAGCAATCACAAAGTTCAAACTTGGTCCTCTAATCTTCCGATTTCCAATTTTGGACAAAAACATGACCAAAAGCTGACCCGAA
This sequence comes from Calamus simplicifolius, assembly GCA_900491605.1. Classification (NCBI taxonomy): domain Eukaryota; kingdom Viridiplantae; phylum Streptophyta; class Magnoliopsida; order Arecales; family Arecaceae; genus Calamus; species Calamus simplicifolius. The sequence continues at coordinate 199,699 of UESW01004877.1, forward strand.
ACCAGACTTGAAATGGCCAGCCCATGCCAGTGAACATTGTTACTGTCCATAACAAGAATATATCAAGAAGGGAGGAAATAAACAGGGAGAGATACAGGGGAAAAAGAGAGAGTTATCCAATAATCACAGAAAAACATCATATTTGCTTAAAAGAAAAAGGGTCCCAATGCATGAAACTCCAGTCTAGTTTTGGTTGCATGCAACCTTACCTCCACGTATGAGGAGACTGTTTGCATGCTTTGAACCCATGACACCCAAGTTATAATGGAGTAATGTTATTGTTGCACCAAGGCCTATCCTCTCCTGATCATATATGCTTAATAATCGGAAATTTCCACAAGTTCTAAAAACTTACGACAAAATTTTTTATCAACTAAAATTCTGAAGGCAAATTCAGAATTGTAGACTTTCTTTGCTACACAATATTCATGTGCCAAAGTAGACAGATAGTGTACCTTAAATCATATTTGCAATTTAAGGTATACAGAAGGAAAGTCTTCAGAGCTTCATTGTCAAATAACCTACTCCCTGGCCAGTAGCCTTGAGATAAAACATAAAAGGAAGGAGAGGAACTTAATTCCGCAGTGGGCTAGGGAGAAACTGAAGAGAGGAGAGAATTAAGGGTTCTCTTCTAAGAGCTGGTTGGGTATTACCATACATGCATCATGACCACACTTGGAGCTTATTACAGGTCATAGCAACCAGATTATTCACATTATCACTGTCTGAAATTTTATCCAATATTCATCCGTAACCTATATTCAGATTAATCTAAACATTTCTTTCCCATAAATTGTTTTATAACTGGATTGCTTGCATTGCCTTCTATAATTCAAAAATAAAATTTCCACGTAATCTAAACCAATTCATGGCATATTCAAACATAAAGAAACAAACCTACAACCAACATAAAACAACCATTCTCAATCAATAAGATACGCAGGCATTACAACACGATGACAAATTCAGACCAACTAGACCCATGCATCGAATACCTAGGTTCATGCTTAGAATATAAAAGCACTAGATTCACAGTATTCCTTACCATATCATAAGAGTGAGCCGGTATAGACTTCGATCCAGTGAGAGCAGCATATGGCTGCAATTCCCGATTAGATTTATTTGTTTCTGATTTTTTCTACATCAAAGAATTAATGAAAATGGTTACATGAGTTTATAAAAATAAATAAACTATTAAAATATTTGTATGAATGTATTTACTTTATACTCATCTGAATAAAAGTAATCACATAGAAAGTCCCAGTCACTCTGCGAGACACGAGATGGCTTATTTTGTTTTGCTAATCTCACACTTGTGTCCCCACCGTGACTAATGAAGTGGATATGAAGCCGATATCTAAATTCTCGATAAACTTTATTCATTTGAAACTCAATACCTTTTTTAATATGATCTAAATTCATATCAAGATCGAACTTCTCCTGCAAGTATATATATATATATATAAATTATAAAAGTTATAAGGTATCTTAAGTACATTAAACGTAATCTAAAGTAATCTAATACAATTATACTGACCTGAAGTCGATCGATCATAGGTGCTTTCTGTGCATCAGTGATCTCACTCCACTTCCTGACCGCAAGTGGTGCCATGTCACGTACAACCACTCCTATCTCGGTCAGAAACTCAGAGCGAAACTCACCCAATGGTCGTCCAACCTCAGGTGGCAGAAGAATAGGCAACTTCTGTCCACGACGCGTATCAATCAGATGTGCGGACTTGTATCCGCGAGCAGGACCTCGGCCCTTCTTCTTTGATGATGTAGCTGCAAAACATAATGAACTAAATTAGTGCAAAATAACATAAAGAAACATAGCCAAATAATATAAGTTTAAAGTAGAGTTATTACATGATGCGCCGACAGATGACCCCTCTGTCAGAGCTGGAATGTAAGGAGAATCATCTCGCCTCGATGTAGCAGGAGTATCTCTCGAAGACATCTGCAAACAAACATACAAACTAGAATTAACAAATAAGAAAGTATAAGAACATATAGTTATAATAAGTAAAAAAAAATGAATACTACCAAATTAATCACTGTCATCACTAATACTGAGTGAAACCTTTAGCATTGAGGAGAGTTTGATTCTAACTTTTGTTTGTTATGCAACACATCAATTGTTGGAAGGGTAAGTTCTTATTTATAGGCTCATGTGTTTAACAATTTCAAATAAACATGATCTAGCATGACTCGTTTCTTACTTGAGAAGTTAGATCCTCATCATTTAGAACAGCAAATGAATAATCATGCTGAAAAGAAGAAATTGGTTTGTCCAATGCATTATGATGATCAAATTATGATCCGACTATTTGATTGAACGAAGGCATACAGGAGAATGTTGTAATTCTATTTATTTATTTGATGGTTTGTCTTTGCTTCTTAAGAAACATAGTTGCAGATGCTAGGGTCTGCCTTGTAAGCATAGTGCCATGACAGGCTAAGTTTGAAGTATTCGATTCCACAGAAAGAGTAATGAAGCTCTATTTTTTTAAAAAAAAATGTATTGCTATATTTTCCTAGTTTATTGAAGAGAGATTATCTTTGAACTGAACCAGTACATATGGTCTATTTTCCTAGTTTAGTCTTCTTACCAAAATCTGAAACCAGAATTCTATTATATTAGCATGCCTTTTATGGGTCTGAAGGAATGCCAAACTCTCCCAAGGACTGCAAATTCCTTACAAGAACCAATTCCTCAGATATTTGAGACCTTGATGTTTGGTTTTATCCTTTTAATGCAACCATAAACATTTATCATGTTAATATCTTTCCAGCTATTATAATTTTGTTGCAGGTTTTGCTCTAGTCAACTTGATTTTACTTTTCCTTTTCCTACCCATTCATGTCATGAAATAATAATTGACCTGCCCCTGGCACCCTGTTTATAATTTGTCAACTGCTAGGTTAGTCTACTAGCACCCAACTTTAATATCTCTCATCTTAGGGCCTATAATGAAACTATTTGACAGCTATAGTCCTTGAACTTTTAGTCAGTCCAAAAGACCTTGTTACCGATCTAAAATTAAGATATGAAAGCTTGATTTTGGTTTCAGTTCCAGCCGGGTCTACTAAGTTTTTGTTTCTGCAGATTTGGCAGTTTCAGAAGTTCCATTCCAAGTTTCTAGGTTTCGGACAAAAAATGAAAAAGCAAAGAAGCTAAGAAAAGTTACTATGTAACATTTCAGAGTATTATGTATTATATAGGTTCTTTATTTTTGTAGTATTGACAAGTTTTGCCTGAAGTTTAATATTTTATAATAAGTGAATCTGTAAACGTGTGTCCATGCCAGCTGGCAGACACACATACCACCACCTCCATTTGGTCCATCATGAAAGCCTGCTGTCTCTTGTGCTGCTTGAACAGTTGCAGTTGCAACCAGTTTCCTCACTGGAAATTATCTTTCACTCAACCCTCAATTCTCATTATTTATCACTAACAAGATAGAAGTTAGGTCTGATTTCAGTCTACACCATTCAATAAATGTTTTCGATATTTATAGTTTATGAGGGGAGCTGAAGAATGGATCATCTTCAGAACAGATTATAGATTAGCAATGGCTGATGGTGAAACTTTTGACTCCACCACAAAAACTAAAACCCTCTACCACTTGACTTGGCATCATACAAAATAAATTCAACTATTTAACTCTATTGTAACTGGTGCTAGATTATAGACTTTGTAATAAATTTTGAGATGAACTCGGTGCCATCTTGAGTATGCCACCACTTTGAGTGCATCAGATGGACCCTATGATGAACAACTGTAGACAAAACCCAAAGCAAATATCCAAAAGCATTCTTAAAGCGCAAAGCACCTTCCACTCCCTCTTGGCAGTGTGGAAGAGAGGTGGTGGCAGGGCAGATGGAAAGGGGGAAAGTGGACAACATTTGGTTCATGGATGGGTATGGAGCACTGTGAGAGAATCTTTAAACACTGAGATGAAATAACATTTTTTGTCAGAACTCTTTAAGTGTATAACAGGTATCTATGAATTACCGCTAAAATTTTATAATTTGGGGTTCAGGCTTATTTTTCCATTACAAAGAGTTAGAATGAGTTGTGTTATTTTTTAAAAAAGAAAAAGAGGGACTACCCCTTGGTATTCAAAGAAAAATAGGTGATAGCCATATCAGATTCCCCATTCTTTTTAACTAAAATCAGATATACATCACATACGGCATAGGATTTAAAATAACTGACAAGTTAAACAATGGTGAAGCCAATAAACATCTGAGCAATATTAATTCAACAAAATAAAAATAGGTTGGTATCCTCACAGCATTAAGGCAATACTGACCTACACTGAATATCAGAGGAAATGAAAAAAGACAAATCGCATCTAATCACAGGCCCTAACTATATGACTTTACCTGACTATGAGATTGGGAGTACAATATGATGTATAATAGCGGAAAAGCTATAATAAAGTTATACTTGATTTAATAGGAAATACATCATCAGATATTGGCAGTGGCCTCTTTCAATCTTACCATCTCCCTAAATCCCGTGAAGCTTCCAAGTCTCTCAATCAACAAAGTTTAGATGTTCGCACATTAACATGTAATATGACAGGCTAAGTTTGAAGTAATGAATCACAGGAATTTCCTTAAAAAACTAGAGACCGCAAAACGTTCGAGATCATCAAAGAATCACAGGAACATGTTTCGACAAATGATCTCTTCCGATCAAAGAGATCAAAACAAGCTAACAAACCCTAATCCCCCAAGATCAGATGCTAGCAAGATCGCAAGAACGAACCAGATCTGATTCGATCCAACGTCACCGGGTTCAATTTATCAAAGGAATAGATCAGATCGATCAAGAAACCATGGATCCACCGGTTAGACAGGAGGTAGAGATCAGAGAAAGTAAGGGGATGGACCGATCGTACCTCGAAGCGCTCCTCGAAGTAGACTTCGGCAGATGCGAGGCAGAGGAGGGCGAGAAGAGGACAGAGGCGAAGGAGCGGCGGAGAGAAGCGCGGGGAAGACGGCGGGAGTGAGTAAAATCGCGGTAGGGCTTTGGAAGCACTAAAGGGACCTTATTACGACGAACATAAATTTCGTCGTAATAAGGTCCCGTAGAATAAGTAAGATTTTTTTACTCTATTACGACGAATTTATAAATTCGTCGTAATACATCCATTTATTACGGCGAAATAATTTTTCGCCGTAATAAATAAGAATAAAAATAAAAAAATTTATAACTGAAAATTAAGCGTGGACCTATTACGACGAATTCTCAAATTCGTCGTAATACGTCCTTTTATTACGGCGAAAAATTATTTCGCCGTAATAAATAGGAATAAAAATAAAAAAAATTTTAAAACTAAAAATTAGGCGTGGACCTATTACGACGTTTTGTAACATTCGTCGTAATACGTCCTTTTATTACGGCAAAATAATTTTTCGCCGTAATAAATAGGAATAAAAATAAAAAAAATTTTAAAACTGAAAATTAAGCGTGGACCTATTACGACGAATTGTTACATTCGTCGTAATACATCCTTTTATTACGGCGAAATATAGTTTCGCCGTAATAAATAGAAATAAAAATAAAAAAATTTAAAACTGAAAATTAAGCGTCGATCTATTACGACGAATTTCTTAATTCGTCGTAATACATCCTTTTATTACGGCGAAAATTTATTTCGCCGTAATAAATAGAAATAAAAATAAAAAAAATTTAAAACTAAAAATTAAGCGTCGAGATATTACGACGAATTCTTTAATTCGTCGTAATACATCCTTTTATTACGGCGAAATATATTTTCGCCGTAATAAATAGAAATAAAATAAAAAAAATTTAAAACTAAAAATTAAGCGTCGAGATATTACGACGAATTTTTTAATTCGTCGTAATACATCCTTTTATTACGGCGAAACATATTTTCGCCGTAATAAATAGAAATAAAAATAAAAAATTTAAAACTAAAAATTAAGCGTCGATCTATTACGACGAATTTTTTAATTCGTCGTAATACATCCTTTTATTACGGCGAAATAAATTTTCGCCGTAATAAATAGAAATAAAAATAAAAAAAATTTAAAACTAAAAATTAAGCGTCGAGATATTACGACGAATTTTTAATTCGTCGTAATACATCCTTTTATTACGGCGAAATATATTTTCGCCGTAATAAATAGGTATTACGACGACTGTGATATTTATTTCGCCGTAATAAAAGGACCTATAACGACGAAAAAAATTCGTCATAATAAGTTCGCCACAAATACTATACTTTCTTGTAGTGTAAGCCCACAGCACACTGGAAAGCTCTTCCACCCAGCGCCCTTTGCAGCTATCTAGCCGAGCCCTGAGTCCTTGGAGGATGATGCGATTAGTTACTTCTGCGGCACCGTTGGTTTGGGATGCCCTACGGAGGTGAATCGATGGTGGATGCTCAGGCCATCACAGAATCCTCGGAAGGCAGCATTATCAAACTGTCGGCCATTGTCCGTAACGAGGGTATGTGGTAGCCCGAACCGGCATACTACGGATTTCCAGAAGAAATTCCTTACTTTGGCTTCAGTGATCTTAGCAAGAGCTTTCGCCTCGATCCACTTAGTAAAATGGTCGACTGCCACCACTAGGAACTTGCGTTGTCCGGAGGCAGGAGGGAATGGTCCTAGAATATCCATGCCCCACTGTGCGAAGGGCCATGGTGCTGCTAGAGGGGTCAGTTGAGACGCCGGTTAATGTTGAATGTTGGCATGCTGCTGGCAGGTGTCACATCTTTTAACGAGCTCGGAGGCATCCTCCTTCATTGTCAGCCAGTAATACCCTTGACGTAAAGCTTTATATGCAAGAGCCCTGCCCCCCAGGTGGTTTCCGCATATCCCTTCATGTATCTCCCACAATATATAATTGGCGTCGGTAGGACCGACACATCTGAGAACAGGGTATGAGAACGACCTTCGATAGAGCTTTCCCTCCATAATAAAAAACTTCGGGGCCCATCTTTTCAGCTTCCTAGCTTCGGCAGGGTCTTCTGGAAGGGTGCCTTCAGCGAAGTACCAGACATAGGCGTCCATCCAGGAGGGCTCCTGCTCCACCGGTGCCATTTCTCTTGGTACTTCAATACTCGGGGCTTCTAGGTGCTCCACATAAGCCTTTTCCAACATCCCATCGGATGAGGCAGCAAGACGGGATAAGGCATCGGCTCTAGCATTCTCCTGTCGTGGAATGTAGCTGACGCTGAAATGTGTGAAGGGGAAAATTAACGAGTGCACCATTTCTAAGTAGCGGGCCATAATGATCCCTTGCCTCATATTCCTTTGTAATTTGGCCGGCAACCAGTTGGGAGTCGGTGAATGCCCTAAGGCGTTTCACCCCAAGTTCTCGAGCCAACCTCACGCCGGATAGCAAAGCTTCATACTCCGCCTGATTGTTAGTGGCTGGAAAAAGGAAGCGAAGTGCACATTCGGTCACAACCCCATCCGAGTTGGCCAAGATGAGGCCTACTCCGCTCCCTTGAGAGTTAGATGCCCCATCCACATGGAGAACCCACTCATCTTCGCTGGTTCCGAGGGGCTGAACGTCTGCAGGAGGTTCCTCGGGTGGCTCAATCCCCCAAGTACATTCAACCAAAAAATCTGTCAGGACTTGGGACTTCATGGCCGATCGGGGGCGGAAAGATATATCGAACTCCCCCAGCTTGAGGGCCCACCTTGCCAGCCGGCCGGAAGTATCTGGACGAGCCAGAACCGCCTTCAGAGGCTGGTCTGTGATCACCGCGATTGGGTGGGCTTAGAAATATGGCCGCAGTCGCTGGGCAGACACGATCAATGAGAAGACAATTTTTTCCATGTTTGAGTATCAGGTCTCTGCATCATGGAGTACATTACTCGTATAATATACTGGCCTTTGTGTGCCATTAGTGTCCATACGGACTAGCACAGAGCTAACAGCCTCAGGAGAGGCCGCCAGGTATAGAAGGAGCTCTTCTCCACCCGTCGGCTTGGCTAACAGTGGCGGGGTAGATAAGAATGTCTTTAACCCTTCGAACGCCTCCTGGCATTCTTTGGTCCATTTGAACTCGTTGATTCGGTGAAGCACATTGAAGAAAGGCAGACACCTTTCAGCAGACTTGGATAGGAAGCGGCTTAGGGCGGCTACTCTTCCTGTCAAGTGCTGTACTTCCTTCTTATTGGCAGGAGGCCTCATGTCCAAGATGGCTTGGACTTTGTCTGGGTTTGCTTCGATCCCCCTCCGGGTTACCATGAAACCCAAAAACTTCCCAGCGGTCACCCCAAATGCACATTTGCGAGGGTTCAGCTTCATCTGGTACCGACGAAGGCTGTCAAAAGTTTCTGCTAGGTCCGCAATGTGGTCACCGGCATGAATGCTTTTTGTCAGCATGTCATCCACGTACACTTCCATGTTACGCTCTATCTGACCTTCAAAAACCTTGTTCATCAACCTCTGGTAAGTAGCTGCCGCATTCTTTAACCCGAAAGGCATTACCTTGTAGCAATACAGCCCCTTTTCGGTTATGAAGGAGGTAGCTTCTTCATCCGCTGGGTTCATCCGGATCTGGTTGTATCCAAAGAAAGCATCCATGAAGCTAAGAACCTCATGGCCGGATGTAGCGTCCACCAGTTGATCGATTCGAGGCAGGGGGAAGCTGTCTTTGGGGCATGCTTTGTTGAGGTCGGTAAAGTCTACGCACATTCTCCAACTTCCATTGGCCTTGCGGACCAGAACCACATTAGCCAACCATTCGGGGTAGTGGACCTCCCGAATATGGCCTGCAGCCATTAACTTGCGGATCTCCTCGTCGATAGCTTTCTGCCTGTCCGGAGCGAAGTTTCTCTTTTTCTGTCGGACCGGCCGACACCCTGGCTTGAGGTTAAGTTGGTGGGTGATTACTTCTTCAGGGACGCCTGGCATGTCTGAGGATGACCATGCGAAAACGTCAGTGTTGGCCCGCAGGAAAGTAAGAAGTTGATGACGTATTTCCTCCGGGAGTGATGCCCCCAGCTGAACAGTTCTTGCTGGGTCATCACCCAAGGGGAGGGTTAGAAGGTGCTCTACCGGCTCTCCCCTTCTTCCCAACTCCCTAGGATCGAGTGACCCAGAGGCTGTTGCTGGCTCCGCGTTCAGTGGGCTGGGAGACAGATGGTAGCAAGGCGGAAGTGGGCTTTGCTCCCCCTTCATTTCTCCGATCCCTTCATTGGTGGGGAACCTTACCAATAATCTCTTAGTGGAGATCACGGCATCCAGCAGATTTAACCCCGGTCTTCCCAAGATGGCGTTATAAGCCAGCGGGACCCGGACCACCAAGAAGTTTATGACCACGGTGCTCTGACATGGAGGAGTTCCAGCCATGACCGGGAGAGCAATCTCGCCTTCGACGCTCACTGAGTCTCCCGTGAAGCCCATTAGCGGCGTGGCAACGGGCCGGAGTAAAGACCTTGATAAGTTCATCCGAACAAAAGCCTCATAACTCAAGACATCCACAGAGCTCCCACTATCAATTAAAATTCTTTTTACAGGGTGTTTGGCTATAGTCATGGACACCACGACGCTGTCGTCATGTTTATTAACTACCCCTTCTAGATCCTTTCTGAAGAAAGGTATTACAGAGTCTATTCCCTCTCGCGGCCTCTTCGAACCGCCTTCCGCTCCCTAGGAGATCATGGCTATGGTCTTTTCAGTTGGGGTATTATCCACACCAGTCGGACGACTCGGAGGCACCGGGGGACCCGTTGCAGGGAGGTTTCCACGTCGCACGAATTTGCCTAGGTGACCTTGCTGAACCAGCTCCTCGATGGCCTTTTTTAGGTGGCGGCAGTCCTCGGTGTCGTGGCCGTAGTCCCGATGGTACCAGCAGTAAAACTCCTTGTTGCAGGGGCCCCCAGACTTCAAGGGAGCCGGACGCTTGAAATACGGTTCCTCCTCGATCTCCAGTAGGATGTGAGAGATGGGAGCCATGAGGGGAGTGAACTGCTCTTTGGGAATCAGCGCCTGGGGCCAGCGATCTGAGCGTCGTGGAGGCTCGGGCTTCCGAGGTTGTGCACCAGTGCGGTCAGAAGGCGGTGGTTTATTACCGGGGTTCTTGTCAACTCCTCTCCTGGAAGAATCTGCTTCATCAGCGCGGATGTACTTCTGTGCCCGGCTCAGAAGTTCGGCGTAGGAGCGCGGAGGCTTCTTATCCAGGGAGTAAGCGAATCTAGACGGGCGAAGTCCTCTCTTCAGGGCCAAGGTGGCGACGGAGTCCTCTAGGTTGTACACCTCCAGCGCTGCTTCCTTAAATCGAGCGACGAAATCCTTTAAGGTCTCGCCACTCTTCTGCTGGACAGCAAAGAGGCTATCGGCAACTCGTGGGATCTTTCGACAGGCATCAAAATGAGCCAGGAAGGATCGCTCAAGTTGCCGAAACGAGTTGATGCTGCGTGGAGGCAGACGGGAGTACCACGCGCGTGCCGCCTTACGGAGCGTGGCCGGGAAGGCGACGCATAACAAGGAATCCGTCGCTCCCTGGACCTGCATGAGGACTTTGTAGCTTTCCAGATGGTCCAGGGGGTTCGTCGTTCCGTCATATGGATCCAATTGAGGAAGACGGAATCGGGGGGGGACTGGCTCCTCCATGATATGGCGAGAAAGCGGGGGGCGACGCTCATACTCCATCGCGTAAGGATCGGCGATCCGACGGCTGAGCTCGTCCAACCGTCGATGGTACTCGTCAAGCCTTCGTTCGGCCCGACGGGTGGTTTTCTGGGGAGCGTTACCTTGGGAGGAATCGGAAGAAGAAGATCGCCGACACAAAGAACGTGCCCGCTTGGACTCCTTTTCTTCCAGTCGGTGGTGGGAACGATCGGAGCGACGGGAGGGAGACCGTCGTCGCTTCGAGGTCCCTTGGCGATGAGGTTCGGGGGGTGAGTGGTGGGAGACCTCAGGCGGGGTCCCCCCTTGGTGAGACTGGACTGTTCCTCGCACCCCTTCGTCCAGCACAGGGGGTTGAGTTACGGCAGCCAAATAACGCTCTTGCAACCCCCAGACCATCGTCGTCAGATCCTGGACCTGGTGGGTTAGGACATCAAGCCGGTCGGGTTGGCTTGTAGGTGCAAGGGGCGGAACATGGAGATTGGCCTCCGAATGCTCAGCTAGTGGGATGCGCCCGCCTGCCTGGCTAGAGGAGGCCTCTTGTGCTCGCGTAGTCACCATTGCTTCTTTTGCAAAATCGGAGGGGTTCCAGGGAGAATTTTTGACCTGGTGCCCCTACCTGGCGCGCCAATCTGTTGCGGTCAGATCACATATGATGAACATCGGGCAGGCTAGGATCACCGTGTGCGCAGAGAGGCCACCGTCTTCCTTCTAGAATCTGCAAAAAAGTCCCGGACCGGTGGTTCCGGTGGGGACCCTCCGACGCCCAAGTTAGTGAGTCGCCGAACAGGGATATGATTTTATGTAGAATGGTTTTAGAAGAAGTTCTCGAGAGCCAGAGTCCCCCTTGCATGGAGCTCGGGTCCTCTTTTTATACCTGTTGGGAATCCCGTTTACCTCGGTCTGTTGGAACCGTCGAATCCGCCCCGTTGCGATGTTTCATCGGATGGCAAGTCGTTGGGCTGTTGCAGGATAAGGGCCGCTTACAGCGGTAACTGCCTATCAGGCTAACACTTGCCCATGATTTTGGTGAGTGAAGTGCTTAGATCACAGGGGCTGTACGAGATTACATAGTGTATGTGAGAGATACTGCGGGCCGACGTTGGGGAGGCCGGCGCTAGAGGCCAACGCTGGACGTTTATTTTTAGCGTGTAACTTTGATGCCGACGCTGGGTGCCGGTCTTTGGCGCTGTTTGCTGGAGGCCGACGCTGGAGGTCGGCACTGGAGGCCGATACCGAAGGCCGGCGCTGGAGGTCGGCAGTGCTGGAGACAGACACTGAAGGCCGACGCTAGAAACCGACGCTGGGAGCCGACGCTGGAGACCGGCAGCGCTGGAGACAGACGCTGGAGGCCGGCAGCGCTGGAGACAGACACTGGAGGCCAACGCTGGAGACCGGCGCTGGGAGCCTACGCTGGAGACCGATGCTGGGAGCCGACGCTGGAGACCGGCAGCGCTGGAGACAGACACTGGAGGCCGACGCTGGAGACCGACGCTGGGGGCCGACGCTGAAGACCGACGCTGGGAGCCGACGCTGGAGACCGGCAGCGCTGGAGACAGACACTGGAGGCCGACGCTGGAGACCGACGCTGGGGGCCGACGCTGAAGACCGACGCTGGGGGCCGACGCTGAAGGCCGGCACTGGAGGCCGGTACTGGAGGCCTTGGGTTTTGTAGTCACATTATAGTTTTTGAAAATTGCACAAAAAATAATACTACCCAGGGAAATGGCCAGTCGTATCAGTTTGTGTATGTATGAACCCATGCATCATGTCATGCATAGGATGTTGACTTTTGGTTATGTGAAAGAGAAGAGAATGATGGCTTCTTATCAGTGTATTTTTCTTACGATGCATGTCATGACCATAGTGTGGGCACGTTGTGACCTGAACCTTTCCTTATGGTAGAACGGGGAAGTAGAGGAGGGGAAGGGGAGCGGTTTCTTTGCGTGTTATCTTCTATGGTTCTTGAGCCGTCGCCGGAAGTGCTGGACTTACGTCCGGTACTACATTCATCCAATCTATCTCTACCCTTTTTTTTTTTCCTTTTTTTTCTTTTGATTCAATTGACTGTAGGATCTTTACAATCGAAATCCTCCCTCTTGAAGTCATCGTGTCTTGGTTCTTTCCACACAGGAAAACCCCAAATCAAACTTCCTCAACGTTCTTTTTGCACTTTGTCTCGATTTATATATTTTAATCTTGGTTGTTATTTTTTTAAAAAAGAATACTGTTCTGTGTGCCTTTTGCCTTTAAACTGTTCTTGTGGTATCAAATGAATGGTAGAAGGGAGAAAAGAATGATCGTTGGTTCAAGGAATACGAAGTGGCAATCCAAATCTGTAGTCGTAATTCTAGTTGTAACCTTTGGAAATCTTTGGGCGAAAAAAATGTTAAAGTTTGTAAAATATAATGACAATCGCTTATATTTTTTTCCCCATATTAGAGGCCCATCTTGTTTTTGTTATCTTTTGGTTACTGCTTGCTGATAACACGGCTAAATCCAGTATATACTCATCCAGGACAAAGCAGGTTGTTTCAGTTTAAATCGGATTTTTTGCAGCTTGAGGAGCAGCTGTCATGATGTTTATCTCAAATTAACGCCCAATTAGTGTTTGTGTCCGAATTGTGTGAGATGATCAGATGGCAAATATGAGCTACAGCATTTTATGGAAGCAGGGAGTTTCAGTTATCACTTTAATAGCTACCAGGGGCACTCTTAAGCCTGATGATTCTGAACTCTTTTCTGCTACGTGGACTGAAATGAGCAGTAACGGAGGATGTGTGCACTTAAAGATCCCCAGATAAGCAGGATGCTGTCTATAATTATTGTTTTACTACTGCCTTATAATGCAGGTGACCATTCTTATAATGTTCATGTATAAAAGTAATTTTATCCTCTACTGATCTACTCATCTTCATCATTAGAGAACGCAACTCGTGGTCATCAAGATCATCAATGAGCTCTGTCAGACCAAGACTGCCTGTTAAAGCTAAGGGTCATTACCTTTGAACTCCCAACTTGCAGGCATATACCGTGATTTAGAGAGGTGCCAACCAGAGGACAAACCCTCCTTTGCAAGGCAATTTCCACTTGATCAGGTCTTCAGAACTTGACATGGAAGCTCTTTGTAAGGAACGGATTAAGATAACCTAAAAACTAATACCAACCCACTGTAATAAAGTTAGGTTGGTTTGGTTCTGAATTTTAATATCCGTTTTAGACATCAGATCTTAATTCTGACAGGAGAACCGACCATCCTCTCGTTTGACCCTCTGAAATTCTATTAAAAATGAAACATTTCTAAGAATTAAACCTAGGCTTTCTAGAAAACCTTATGAGTTATCTACTATCTGTACTAAAAAAACCTAATATGTTGAATTAGTCAACATATACTACACAACTAAACGGACAAAAGGAAAAAAAAAAAAAAAGGTCACTACACATCAGATATATATCAAATAAAAAAAATGAAAAAAAAATCAATTCTATCCTAAAATTAATGCGGAGCCAATCAATCTAATTAGGTTAGTTGGTTTCAGTATGTGGCCAATTCAGTTTTAGATTCAAAATTCTGAAACTGAACGTAACCTTGTACGGTTCTAGGTTGTGGCCTAGAATGGAGCCCAAAGTTGCCCCTGATTGCTTTCTTTCATTCATGAAATCCAAGTTACAATTTGGATAGGCCTATTTTGTAGACAATTTCACCACCCTGTAGATAAAATACAGCCAATAGCTGCAAGAACGGACACCGCAACAAAACCTGTAAACACGTAAATAAGGATAAAAAAGATTCCTGATTCATCAATTAGTCAGAATAGCCTTGCCACTGCACTACCAGCAGCTACCTTGCGTAGATTGTGTGCGAGGTCTTACTCATTCGCCATTGCAATTATCTGACCTATAAAGAAAGGCCTAACGGCAGTTCCAAGGCTCATTGCAATTATCTGACCTATAAAGAAGGCCTAACGGCAGTTCCAAGGCTCATGCTTAAAAAGACTAGAAAGACATTTTTATAAGGGGATGAACTATAGTGTGATGAACCAATCAGTGTTGTATCCCTGCAACCTTGCCTCCTTTTACTCTATCAAACAGCACAGGCATCCCCCAACCAGATTCACTTGGCTTAATGGATCCCTCTTTTGTCCTGGGAATATACAAGGTAAAAGCCCCTCCATATTGCATCGTGTCATTCCAAAAACCAAAACTTTGAAATAACAGCAAACGGTAATTGACAAACACATCTTAATATTGTAGTGAGTTCGTAAAATTAACATTCACGATAATCCAGAAACAAGGAAATACAACATAGAGGTAAGGATAACATTCAAACAGTAATAGTTTGAAATTATAACAAAAATAAAAGAAAAAATTTGATCACTGGTTTTGCAACTGCTGCTACTGATGATGCTGACCATCACCTTGCCATGCCCAAATGATGTCCTTGAGAGCTGGTCTTATGCCCTCTGTCAACAGCTTTTGATACCCCAGAGTATCCCCATCTGACTTCTTCAATTCCACCAAATGAAATGGAGGAGCAAGCTCAAAAATCTCAGCATCAATGGCTAGGACACCCTTCCTCCCTTCATTTGACTCTTCCATCTTTAACACCCCATTGTGCTTTTTCTTCACTCTTAACTTCAAGCACCTGGCGACATCCTCTAGCTTTGAGATGATGACCAATACAGGCTGCCTAGAAGTGAACCTTGCCTCTTCCCTGTGGTCCCTTTCCTCAAATAAACCTGAAAGATCAAAGCCTACTGAAAGAGAGATAATATCAAAAGCATTCAAGTTTCTGACCTTAACTGATTCTTGCTTTCCCTCAACAGCGTTGCTAGCAGAGGAACTAAAAACTGCAGAGACATCCTGGGGGACATTTTCTTTTGTTTCTGCTTTATTATTAATTAGTTTATCACAAAAACCTTTTCTGAACCAAGGATTTTCAAAGATTTTGGCAATTGATATCCTGGTACTCGGATTTGGATCCAGGATCTTATAGAGCAGCTTCCGAACTTCAGAAGGGAACCAATTAGGGCATTTAAATTGGCCCGTTCCAATCTTCCTATACATTTCCATCATATTTGAATCATGGAAAGGAAGATAACCAGCCAAGAGCACAAACAATATCACTCCACATGACCAGATATCAGCTTTTGCGCCATCATATCCCTTTCTGCTGATCACGTCAGGGGCCACATAAGCCGGAGTCCCACAAGTAGTGTGGAGTAAGCCATCCTGCCTCTTAGAATCAGCAAGGGCACTCAACCCAAAATCTGAGACTTTTAAATTGCCATTTTCATCCAACAGCAGGTTTTCAGGCTTCAGATCACGGTGGTATACACCTCTGCTGTGACAATATTCCACAGCAGTGATCAGCTGCTGGAAGTATTTTCGGGCAACATCCTCCTTGAGCTTGCCTTTGGCAACCATGTTAAAAAGCTCACCACCTTTGACATACTCCATGACAAAATAAATCTTGGTCTTGCTTGCCATGACCTCATAAAACTGCACAATATTTGGATGTCTCACCAATCTCATTACTGAGATCTCTCTTTTAATCTGATCTACAAGCCCAACCCTCAAGATCTTCTCTTTGTCAATGATCTTTATAGCAGAGCTCTGACCAGTTTTAAGATTCCTGGCATAGTGCACCTTTGCAAAGTTTCCTTGTCCTAGTAACCTCCCCAACTCATATCTTTGCATCAACATAGTCCCTCTATTCTCCATTCCTTTTTATTATATCTTCACAAAACAGATGCTACACTGTCCTGCTGTTATGATATAAGCTGCTTACAAAACTCTCGATATGATGTAAGCTGCTTACAAAACTCTCAACAGCAGAAGAATTAAACCATCATCAAAGTCATGATCAACAGGCTTTATATTTCTTTTATCTCCATTGTGCGTGAGCACATGGAGCACGAACAAGATTTGTGTGTGCTGTCTGATCCCATGCGGATAGAGGAAGGGCGGCTCAAAGGGAGCTGCAATCCCATTGACCTCATACAAGGATTCGTTGGCGTTCAAGCACATCTTTCAGCATTCCCAAATATTTTTCTTCCGTGATTAGCTGGAGATTATTGAAACATGTCACTACTAATTTAGGGTTGACTTGTGTATTAACATTCAGAATAAAGAAAAAGGATCTGACTAGTTTGGGAAAAGAAAAAGAAAAAACACGGAAACCATTCAGCTACCAGTCTTTCCACCTTTGTCACATGAATGGAAACATACCAGTCTTTTCCAATAAGAAACAAAGGAGGTCAGTTCTTATTGAGGTCAGGTCATCTATTTCAATGCTGTTAATTCGCAAACATGATTGGTTTGTATAACAAACTAAACAACCAGAGCCTCGACCCAGTGAAAGCAAATATAAACTAAGGAAAAAAAATAGACGTAAGACATGACTTGAATTAAAATATATTAATTTCTTCCAGCAGAAAGCTTGGCAAAACTAATACAGAAGAAGGAACGTGGTAGAGACGAAGAAAATTCAAGATCTCGTTATTCAGTTATATTAAGCAGACAAGAATACAAAGCTATCGGCACAAAGCACCGAGCGGAGAAGAAGCAAAAAAATAAATTCATTCTCTTGATGAAATAGATGATGGGTTCGTATCTTTATTTAAAGGAAATAAATCAAAATCTCGACTTTATTGGAAAAAAAAAAGAAATATTGTAGCATTTTTAACATGAGATAATACAAGAACCGTTCAGATAATCGCAGATAATTTTATATCAAGCAATCGATTAGGGTTTGGGAGGGAAAAGACAGAGAACGAACGACGGTCCTTCAATCATCTAATCTTGTTTTAAAAACAGAAAAAATAGTCTAAAGAAAAATCGGAATACGAGAAAAAATTGGAATCAAACTTCTAACAGCCAAAAACCTAGTGGCAACGAAGAGCTCAAAAGGAAATTCACCTTTCGGAAATACAAGAACTCCACCAGACCCAAATCTTCGACTACTCGATGCGATCCAAACCTCAACCTCCAAAGGATGGGCCGATTACGACGGGGAGGAGAGGAAGCAAACGGGGATCGAGATCGGGGACGGAAGCGGAGAAGACGAAAGAACTCCAATCCCGGCCCGATCTGTGCTTTGCCACTCGATGGCATTTTATTATTTTTTTGCGGAGCCTGCTGCGACGACAGAGCATACCCGTTGTTGCCGCGGTTTTACGAAATCGCCCCCGTCAGTAGCCTGCTTCGAACCAAGGAATCCCGATTCCATAAATAATTCCTATCTTCTGCGTGCAACAAGGGGCCTTTTTTTAATATTTTCTCCAAAAAAAACACTTAAATGAAATTATATATATATATATATATATAACTCTTAAAAATATATTATTTTAATTCTTAAGCTTTAAAAAAATATAAATTTTATTTAACTTCATTTTTTAATTTTCTTTTGGTTTTTATTATTAAAATAAAATAATGACATAAGTAACTAACTTATGTGACTTACATGAAAAAAATGAAAAATTAAAAAATTAAAAATGAAATTTAAGATTAGTTTTAAAGATTTTAAGTTTAAAACTAAAATCATACATTTAAGAGTCAAAAATATAATTTAATTAAATATTTATAAAAATATCATTTTTTTCATGCTATTTATTTTTTGAACGAGTTTAAACATAATTATTAATCCCCACATTAAGTATTAATCACTTTAGAAATTGATCGGCCTTGTGAGCAATGTTTTAAAAATTAGATCGAACTGATCGGACCAACTGATCCAACAAAAATTTGGTCATCAGTGTAATTTAATTTTATTATTAAAGTTAATTTTTGTATGATTCAGTAAAAATTAAAAAAATTTATTGAATCAATTAGATTTTATAGGGATCCAAATCAATTTTTAATTTTTTTAATTTAATTTAAATTATATTTATATTTTATTATTTTATATTATTAAATTGGTTCATTGTCCGGTCAGTTTTCAAAACATTGCTCGTGAGCCGCCGGCTATCCTGTCGGGAGCCAAATTGTGGAGTGACACGGCTCGACCAGATTCTCTGTTCCTGTTCCCCCGTCCTGACCAGACACGTGTTATAAGCTACGTGGCGTGAGTGTAGTCTGGTCATTTTGCCATGGTTGAACGGTGTTTGAATGAAGTCAACGTTCGAGATTAAATAGAACCTACGAAGAGATGGCATGGTAGCTAGGGTTGCGAATCCGGCCAAAAATCTAAAAAGTATAATCTTAAAAAAATAAAAATCTAAAAACGTGTTTGATGGTATGTGTGTATATATATTTTAATGCATCGATAAGTTGAGCAGGACAATGAAAAAGATAAAGATGTATTAAAAAAAAGTAAAAATGGATTTAATTTTTATTCTACTTCTATTTTTATTTTTATTAAAATAAAAAATCTTTATAAAATATGTTTGAAAATTTAAAAAAAAATTAATTTTTAAAAAATATCATTCTAAAAATAGTAGAAAATTAAAATGAAGCGTTTGCTATAATAGTCAACCCATCTGAGATCAATTCAAATCAAGGGGATAAAATTACTATATTTGTTTATAGCTCGATGATCGCAAATCTAGATGTATCAAATAGGTCGAACTCTCTCATGGTAGACCATGCCAAGATGGCTTGTCAGATGGAGTCAGCCCAGCATACGCACTAGACCATGCAATATATCAACCCATTAATTTTTAATATTACTTTAATGAATAAATTATATATACATCCTTTTTATGGGTGAGTAAGTCACTTATTATCACGATTATATCATCTTATTACTCTCTTATTTGATGCTTTTTTTTTCATCTTTTAGTCGTTCAGAAGAAAGCCTTCACTTTTTATCTTCACCTTTTATCTGACCCAGCACAAGCCCAAGGTTATCGAGCTCGATTGGCTAGACTATCGTACAAATTTTATTTATTATTATTATGATTTTAAAATTAATTTTTAAAAGTAAATAAAATAAATTAAAAATACTTATCTTTTTTGAAGGATTACCGTTGGTGCAACTAACCGTGGTCATTTATCTCATCTAGCCTCCAAAATCATGATGAGTTAAACATCCTTTCACTCTTGGTTTCTCTAACCTTATATCCTCTCTTTTACATCATACCAATCCTTGAGGTAAACCAACTTCTCCACCATATCAATCAACTCCTCTCATTAAGTACCCATCCTTCTACACTAAATATAGACTTCGATACTACTGTAAATAAAGAAGGGGTCAGTAGATCATAGGTCATGAGAACAGGATAATTATTATCATTTGCTCTCTATTAAGCTAAAATATCGATTATTTATTTCTCCTTGAGTTTGAAAGTTTATAAAATTATTACTCAACTAAATATTTAATTCAGTAATAAAGACGATGAAGTGATGATTCTTTAATTTTTTTTAACAAGATCAAATACTCCCACCACTACTACTTAGAATCAATCATGATGTAAATGACCTTTTACCTTTATTATATTTTTAATCATATAATACAAATTTTTTTAATAAATTTTAAATTTCATCTTTAAATCTATTTATATTTACTTCATAATTTATATTTTCATAAATTACTTCTAATATTATATATAGGAATCTAATTTAACTTAAGGATCCATATCTAAAGCTAAATTTTGCAGTAGTATATGATATAACAATAGCAAACATTTATTTTAAAAAGCGAGATGAATATTTAATAATATTTAAAAGTGGATCTAATAAAAGTCAAATAGACTTTTTCTTAACTAGAAAGGTAAATAAAATAAAATGCAAAAACTATAAAGTTATTTTAGGAGAAAGTTTAACTTCACAACATAGGATAATGGTAGCAGACATATAGATAAAAATAAAATCTAGAGTAAAACATAAAATTATTAATCTAAAAAATTAAATGGTAAAATTTAAAAGGAAGAAAACTAGAATTATTTAAAAAAAAGTTAGTAAGAGTAATGACTATGAATATAGATAGTGATTCCAACTTCATATGAGAAAAAGCTGCTAAATGCATAAAAAATATAGCAAAAGAAGTTCTAAGAGAATCAAAAGGAGTAGAACTATTAAGAAAGAAAATTTGGTAATGGAACGAAGAAGTTCAAGCTATCATCAAGATTAAAAGGACAAACTATAAAATTTGGTAAGAGACACGAAGAAAGTCTTAAAAAGTATAGGAATATAAAAAAAGAAGCTAAAAAATGATAAATAATGTTAAACTTAAAGCCTATGATGATTTTTATAATAGACTAGATATGAAAGAAGATGAATGACTATATATAAACTAGCAAAATTAAGAAAAAAAATAAAAGATCTGAATTATATTAAATATATTAAGGATGAAGATGAAAGAGTTTTAGTAAAAGAAGAAGAGATAATTAAAGAATGACAAAAAATTTATTTTAAAAAATTATTTAAAAATAATTTAGTAAATTTAAGGATAGAAGAATGTGATAACCTATAAGTAACAAATGAATATAATTTTTTTCGTATATTTAGCATGCTTGAGGTTAAAAAGGCTTTGAGTAAAATAAAAATGCAAAGGTATTAGGAACAGATACGATCCCTATTGAGGTTTGGAATGGCTTAAAAGAAATGAAAGTCATATGGTTAACTAATTTATTTAACAGGATTTGTTACGCCCCAGTCCCAAAACCCGAGCTAGGGTGACAACCGTCTCGAACTTTATCACATAAATCAATATAAAGCAAAATTCAAATCCATGATTTATTTCAAACCATAATTATCAGTCTTGGGCTATCTGCCCTACACACAAGTAATACTGAACTATATCAATATAATGGAACTAAGTTTATTTAATAGAAGCTCCGTCTATCCCAAATATCTTTCTTCATTCCTGAGGCTCTGAAAAACATTGTGAGAATTCTATGAGCTCACACTCAATAAGTAAGCCTAATACAATTTCAAATTACATTTATCATGCTATCAGCATATTCATGTCATCAGATCAAAATAATTTGGAGCTTAATTAAATAATAAATACTAGAATATGCAATGTAAACCAAACACTGTTTATACTGTCATTGTTTTTCTTTATGTGTCCCACGGCCCTACAACACTCATCTTGTGTATCACTCTTAAATGTCCCCTGAGAGGAAGGGTCCTGGTACCAGTGTTATGCCATATCATAATCTGTCATTAGAACACATCCTACGGATGTGTGTCCTTCACATATCTTCCCCTGTGGAGGTGGGTCACGTATCACTTGGCATTTCTAGTCATATGAGAACCACGGCGACACATACACTAAATTTCACTGTCATCATCATGATTGCATTTTATCATCTCGATAGTACCAACATAATTTGTAAAATTAACATAATTATATTTTTGCATATACTCATATAAGTCATATCATAACAAATACTTATTTATAAATTCGTGGTACTATACATTAATTTAGAATAAATGAACTTCATTTTTTCACATTTCATAAACATGCATCTAATTGTAAATTCATAATTTATAAATTAAATAATCTATAAAATTATAATACTTGGCTTACTTACCTCAGTATGCAAATTTTAATTGATAACCCAGCTATTTGAACATCTGGCCACCTACAATATCATTTTACATTATTAAATTTCTAAAATCTGAATAATAAAATGATTCTTAAAACTCTATCCAGACCACTTCACGGGCCCAACTTTGGGCTCGAATATATCTCAATGTATACACCCAAATGGGGAAGCAAATTATCTCCAGAAACTAGAATCAATCCTGATTCCAGCCATATAATTATTTTACCATTCTCGGTCCATTACAGGGCTCAAACAGCAACTTAAACTGGCCCTCAGAACCGGCCCAATAGGCCCAAGTCAAAGCAGCCCAGCCGGCCCAAGCTTTCTTGATCTCCCTGTTGATCCCCTGTTTCAACCGAAGCAGGGGTTCCCTAACGCCGGCGGACAGGGTCGCTGCCGGCCAAATTGGGAGCGGCCCGGCCACCGGTGGGGGTCTCCGACCGGAGCTCGGGCCCGGTGAGGCGACGGGCACGCCGCCGGGCCCGAACCAAGGATTAAATCGGCTACCGTAGGCTCTCTCTCTCTCCTCTCGTTTCAATCCCTTCTCTCTCTCATCTTGGCACCTCACCGGACGCCGCCTCTGGTGCCGGTGGGGCTGCCAGTCAAGGCTCAGGCCCGGCGAGGTAGCGGGCACGCCGCCGGCCCAAATCAAAGTCGACACAGGAGAAGAGTGCCGTGTCTCCCTGCGTTCGGCTCCTTCTCTCTTTCTCTCTTCCTCTGACTCTCTCTCTCCCTGGCATGGACAGAGGGACTTACCAGAGCAGATGCGCGCACGATGATGATGGAAAGGAGGCGTTTGAGGATGATGGAAAGGAGGGTTCGCGTGATCCTTTAAAGGCGACGCAGACTCATTAAAACAAGGGATTTGGGACTCCGTTAGTTACGGGATATTTGAAAATACAATCGTCAGGTGTTATCTATTCCAATAATATCTCGATTAAGTTTCGCGATCAGATAATCATATCCTGGGGGTTTGAAATTCAACCACCTCGCACAACTGTAGGAGTCCCTCGAGTCAATCGTTCCGATCTCACGATCAATTCTCACGGGCAATTAACAAAATCCGGGGATTACATTCTCCCCTCCTTATAAAAATTTCGGCCTCGAAATTGATACACTTTCATTAGAGAAAATTAAAATTCAAATTTCATCACACAATCAACTAAGTCTTTATTCAAATGTCAACAGTCATAGCTACATCATTAACTATATTAAGACTCAAATAGTTGTGGATACTTCTTTTTCATTTCCTCCTCAAGTTCCCAAGTAGCCTCCCTCTCAGAATGATTACTCCATTGTACCTTGACATAGGGAATGATACGCCGTCTAAGAACCTGATCCTTGCGGTCCACGATACTCACAGGATGCTCTCATATGATAAATCTTTCTTCAATTGTATAGGCTCATATGCTATGACATGGCTGGGAACGGAAATATACTTCCTCAACATAGAGACATGGAAAACATTGTGTACCCCAGCTAAAATCGGAGGCAGTGCCAGGTTGTAAGCAACCTCCCCGACTCTGCTCAAGATCTCAAAAGGTCCAATATAACGTGGACTCAGCTTTCCTCTAATCTCAAATCTCATCACATCTTTGGTTGGTGATACCCTTAAGAAAACATGGTCCCCAACCTGGAATTCCAATTCCCTTCTTCTGACATCAGCATAGCTCTTCTGCCTGCTCTGAGCTGTACGAAGACGCTCCCTGATCAAATGCACCTTATCTACTGTTTGCTGAATCAGCTCAGGGCCTAGCAATTTCCTTTTCCCCCATGTCATCCCAACATATAGGAGATCTGCACCTCCTACCATACAGAGCTTCAAATGGAGCCATTGAATGCTGGCTTGGTAACTATTATTATATGCAAACTCCACCAAAGGTAAGTGGTTATCCCAAGCTCCACCCAAGTCCATCACACAAGCTCGCAACATATCCTCCAGAATCTATATGGTCCTCTCTGATTGTCCATCTGACTGGGGATGATAGGATGTACTGAAGTTTAGTTTGGTTCCCATGGCCTTATGAAGACTCTTCCAAAACTGGGATACAAACCTGGTATCTCTATCTGATACAATAGATACCGGGATACCATGGAGTCTCACTATCTGCTCAATATACAAATTAGCCAATCTTTCACTAGAGACCCTAACTCTGAAAGGTAGGAAATGAGCTGATTTTGTTAGTCTGTCCACAATAACCCAAACCGCATCATTACTTCTGGGAGTTTTGGGAAGACCAGTCACAAAGTCCATTGTAATCTTTTTCCTTTTTCACTGTGGAATCATTAGAGACTGTAGAGGTCCCGCAGGCCTTTGATGTTCAACTTTCACCCGCTGACACACCAAGCACTTGGCCACATACTGAGCAATTTCTCTTCATACCTTTCCACCCAAAATTTTCCTTTAAGTCTCTGTACATCTTAGTGCCACCTGGATGCACAGTATAAGGAGAGTAGTGAGCCTCCTTCAAAATTTCAGCCTTCAGCTCCTCAATGTTAGGCACACAAAGTCTTCCTTCAAATTTCAGGGATCCATCCTCCATTACATAGAATTCATTCTGAACTCCTGACTGCACAACTTCTTTAATTTTTATAAATCTAGATCTTCTATCTGAGAGGACTTGATTCTATCAACTAGGGTCAGCTGGAGTACAAGTGCTGCAACTAGCCCATCAGACTGTTGTACTCTCAAACCAACCTCCTACTTCTCCAGATCTTTCAATATGTGAGGCTGGGAAGTAATCATAGCAGCTAACTCAGAAGAGGATTTTCTGCTCAAAGCGTCAGCCACTACATTGGCTTTCCTAGGATGATACTGTAGATTTAGGTCATAATCCTTTAATAGTTACAACCACCTCCTCTGCCTTAAATTTAGCTCCTTCTGTGTGAAGATGTATTTTAGACTCTTATGATCTGTATACATATCACACGACACTCTATATAGATAATGCCGCCAAATCTTCAGAGCAACAACCACAGTAGCCAATTCTAGATCATAAGTAGGATAATTTTGCTCATAAGGTTTCAGTTGTCTGGAGGCATAAGCTATCACTCTTTCATTCTGCATCAAAACACATCCCAATCCTTTTTGAGAGGCATCAGTGTATATAGTAAAACCTTCAGATCCTGTCGGAAGAACAAGAATGGGAGCTGATACCAGGCATTGCTTTAACTCTTGGAAACTTTTCTCACACTCCACTGTCCAGTCAAACTTCACTCGCTTTTGGGTTAAGCGAGTTAGGGGTAGAGCAATGCGAGAGAAATTCTCCATGAATTTACGGTAATACCCGGCTAACCCCAAGAAGCTTCTGACTTCTGCCACATTGGAAGGTCGGCTCCAGCTAATGATAGCTTCAATCTTTTTCGGATCCACTGATACACCATCTTAAGAGATTATATGACCCAAGAAAGATACTTGGTCCAACCAAAACTCACACTTCTGCAACTTGGCATAAAGCTTCTTCTCTTGAAGAATCTGTAGCACGATCCTCAGGTGGTCCTCATGTTCCTTATGGCTCTTGGAATATATCAAAATATCATCAATAAAAACCACAACAAACTGATCCAAATATGGTTTAAAAATTCTGTTCATCAAGTCCATGAATGCAGCTGGGGCATTAGTTAACCCAAACGGCATTACCAAGAATTCATAGTGGCCATATCTGGTTCTGAATGCTGTCTTTGGCACATCCCCCTCCTTGACTTTGAGTTGATGGTACCCTGACCTGAGATCAATCTTTGAGAATATCCGGGCTCCTTGGAGTTGATCAAACAAGTCGTCGATCCTCGGTAGAGGGTACTTATTCCTTATTGTTACCTTATTGATTTCCCGGTAATCAATGCAGAGTCGAAGACTGCCATCCTTCTTCTTAACAAATAGAACTGGAGCACCCCAAGGAGAAGCACTGGGTATGATAAATCTCCGATATAGGAGCTCCTGCAATTGATCCTTCAGTTCCTTTAGCTCAGTCGGGGCCATACGGTAAGGGGCCTTGGATATAGGTCCAGTCCCAGGAACTAAATCAATGGAGAACTTGACTTCCCGGTCTGGGGGCAAATCAGACAATTCATCTGGAAAGATATTGGGGAATTCTCGAGCTACTGGAATATCCTCCAACTTGGTCTCTTCCTGCTGAAGGTCCTTGACTACAGCAAGAAATCCTTGACCACCACTTATTAGATACCTTCCAGCCTGCATCGCTATTATGAACACCAAGGCTAGGTATTTTTTACCACCAGTAAAACTGAATTCAGGCTGGCTTGGAATTTTGAAGTTGACAGTCTTCCTGAAGTAATCTATCGAAGCATGATAGGAGGCCAACCAATCCATTCCAAGGATAATATCAAAGAACTTCAGTGGTAGGACAATGAGATCAGCATTCAACCTCCTATCCTCCAAGACAATTGGGCAAGATTTGCATACTGTGTCAACTTTCATAACATCTCTATTTGAAAAAGCAATATGCAACTCTTGCTCCAGAGAACTAGGTGTCAATGATGCATTCTTGTCAAGATAGATGTCAGATATGAAAGAATGCGTGGCACCCGGGTCAATTAAAGTTTGAGCATAAGTAGTACCCACTTTAATCATTCCTGGACATAAGTGTAATTTGTTTTAACATTAAGGATTGAACCTAACTTTTAATTAACTATCAATGCATTGCACTAGATAAGAATGTAATACTAGATATAACATTAAAGGGTATACCTATCACCACAGAATTAGAGGCGGCAGCATCCTGCTGAGTGAGGTTGAAGACCCTTCCCTGGGTCCTCAGTGGCTGCTATTGTACTGCTGGCTCATTCCTTGACTTGAAGAAGGCTGTTGATCCTTCCGAAAGGGACAGGTGGCAATCTTGTGATCAGTTTTCCCATAGACAAAGTAGGCACCAATCAATCTGCGGCAAGGCTTTCCAGGGTGGGAGTTACCACAATGAATGCAACGAGTCTCCTTGTTCTGTGGTTCAGTTGGGGCCTGCTGTGCACCCTTCTTCTTGGCCTGAGCTGGGGATTGGCCAGAAGTAGGCCCTTTCCTCTTCCTCCGCTGCTCCCAATCTTTCTAAACAGCATTCATATCTCTCTCAATCACTAAGGCCTTATTCACCACAGCACTGTAAGTGAGAAGCTCAAATGCATTGACTGCTTGCCTCAGCCTGGGCAGTCTCTCAGTGAATCAGGTGATCTTGGCCATTTCATTGGTCACAATATTTGGAGCAAAATGGGCCAACCTGGTGAATTCAGCTTCATACTGGGCCACAGTAAGATCCTTTTGCTCCAATTTGATAAACTCTGATTCCATCTATCTCTGTACACTCCTGGGGAAGTATTTGTAGAAGAATATATCTCTAAACTCTCCCAAGAAATAACCTATCCATCCTGATGCTGCTCCTCAACTAACCACCAATCATAGGCTTCTCCCTGTAGAAGGTAGGTGGTAAATCTGATCCGCTTCATCTCCTGACTACCATGAGCTATAAAAGCCTTCTCCATATCTCGCATCCACCGCTCAGCATCAACAGGGTTGGTGGATCCAGAGAAAGGGGCAGGGGCAAACTTCTTGAAGTCTGCAAAGCTGCGGCCAACCCCTATCCAGGATTGAGATGGAGTAGGCTGGGTCTGTGGAATAGTAGAGTCAGACTGAGTCTGTGGAATAGGAGGGGCAGGCTGTATCTGTGGGGCAGTGGGAGCAGGCTGAGTGGACAAGGCCTGCAGAATCTGATGCTGCAAGTTCCGCATCGACTGCGCCATACCCGAGAGAACCTGAAGTATCTCGGTATGGAGTCGCTGCTGATCAGTCTCAACTGAATTGGCAGGTGCAGCACCTCCGGTGGCTTCCAAACCTCCCGGTTGGCTAGCATTACCAACCTGGAAACTCTCATCATTTTGTTGGCTTCTAGTGCGACGAGCCATTCCTATCTCCTGATAAATTAGTTGTAATTAATATCATGGTAAACTTATACGTCAGGTTTTCAAAGCATAATATCTGAAATTTCTTTAAATTTATACTTGTCTCAATGTCATCCTAGTATTTTGCCTAAAGTGTCATCATATATATGTCCCTAATGTCATAACCAGGCTCTGATACCACTAAAGCTGTCATGCCCCAGTCCCAAAACCCGAGCTAGGGTGATAACCCGCCGCATGCCAGGCATGCAAGGCATCTCGAACTTCATCACATAAAACAATATAAAGCAAAAATTTAAATCCATGATTTATTTCAAACCATAATTATCAGTCTTGGGCTACCTGCCCTACACACAAGCAATACTGAACTATATCAATATAATGGAACTAAGTTTATTTAATAGAAGCCCCGTCTATCCCAAATATCCTTCTTCATTCCTGAGGCTCTGAAAAACATTGTGATAATTATATGAGCTCATACTCAATAAGTAAGCCTAATACAATTTCAAATTATATTTATCATGCTATCAGCATATTCATGTCTTCAGATCAAAATAATTTGAAAGCTTAATTAAATAATAAATACTAGAATATGCAATGTAAACCAAACACTGTTTATACTGTCATTGTTTTTCTTTATGTGTCCCATGGCCCTACAACACTATCTTATGTATTACTCTTAAATGTCCCCTAAGAGGAAGGGTCCTGGTACCAGTGTTATGCCATATCATAATATGTCATCAGAACAGATCATACGGATGTGTGTCCTCCACATATCTTCCCCTGTGGAGGTGGGTTACGTATCACTTAGCATTTTCAGTCATATGAGAACCGCGGCGATACATACACTAAATTTCACTGTCATCATCATGATTGCATTTTATCATCTCGATAGTACCAACATAATTTATAAAATTAATATAATTACATTTTTGCATATACTCATATAAGTCATATCATAACAAATACTTATTTATAAATTCATGGTAATATACATTAATTTAGAATAAATGAACTTCATTTTTTTCGCATTTCATAAACATGCATCTAATTGTAAATTCATAATTTATAAATTAAATAATCTATGAAATTATAATACTTGGCTTACTTACCTCAGTATACAAATTTCAATTGATAACCCAGCTATTTGGACACCTGGCCACCTACAGTATCATTTTACATTATTAAATTTTTAAAATCTGAATAATAAAATGATTCTTAAAACTCTACCTAGACCACTTTATGGGCCCAACTTTGGGCTCGAATATATCTCAATGTATACACCCAAACGGGGAAAAAATTATCCCTAGAAACTAGAATCAATTCTGATTTCGATCATATAATTATTTTGCCATTCTCGGCCCATTACAGGGCCTAAACAGCAACTCAAACTGGCCCTCAGAACCGGCCCAATAGGCCCAAGTCAAAGCAGCCCAGCCAGCCCAAGCTTTCTTGATCTACCTGTTGATCCCATGTTTCAACCGAAATAGGGGTTCCCTAACACCGGTGGCTAGGGCCACGGCCGGCCAAATTGGGAGCGGCCCGGCCACCGATGGCCGGACCAGAGCCTGTCGCCACCACGGCCGGCCTCCCCTCTTTCTCTCTCTCTAATTTCTCACTTCATTCTCCCTTTTCTTCTCACGATCCGCTGCAGCATGTTACTGTGCTGGCGGCACGACCGGCCACCATGGCCGGCCGGACCTCCACCGGACGCCTGCCCAGTACCGATGAGGGTCTTTGACCGGAGCTCAGGCCCGGTGAGGCGATGGGCACGCTGCCGGGCCTGAACCAAGGATTAAACCGGCTACAGTAGGCTCTCTCATTCTCTCTCCCTCTCGTTTCAATCCCTTCTCTCTCTCATCTCCGGCACCTCACCGGATGCCGCCTCTGGTGCCGGTGGGGCTGCCGGTCAAGGCTCAGGCCCGGCGAGGCAGCGGGCACGCCGCCGGGCCCAAATCAAAGTCGACACAGGAGAAGAGTGACATGTCTCCCCACGTTCGGCTCCTTCTCTCTTTCTCTCTTCCTCTGACTCTCTCTCTCTCCCTGGCATGGACAGAGGGACTTACCAGAGCAGATGCGCGCACGATGATGATGGAAAGGAGGCGTTCGAGGATGATGGGAAGGAGGGTTCGCGTGATCCTTCAAAGGCAACGCAGACTCCTTAAAACAAGGGATTTGGGACTCCGTTAGTTACGAGATATTTGAAAATACAATCGTCAGGTGTTATCTATTCCAAGAATATCTCGATTAAGTTTCGCGATCAGATAATCATATCCCGAGGGTTTGAAATTCAACCACCTCGCACAACTGTAGGAGTCCCTCGAGTCAATCGTTTCGATCTCACGATCAATTCTCACAGGCAGTTAACGAAATCCAGGGATTACAGGATTGTAGCAACTAAAAGAATGTCGGATAATTAGAGAAAAAAATATATTAATATCCATATACAAAAATAAAGAAGATATTTAAAACTGTGTAAATTATAGAGGAATTAAACTGATGAGTCATACAATGAAATTGCGAGATAGAATAATAGAAAATCGAATAAGACCTAAAACTTGGTGTCAAATAATCAATTTGGATTTATGCCTGAAAGATTGACTATAGAAGCTATTTATTTATTAAGAAGATTGATGGATAGGTATAGAGAAAAAAAAGACTTTTATATGATCTTTAATGATTTAGAGAAAGCATATGATAGAGTATCTAGAGAAATAATATGGTGGATTTTTAAAAAAAAAGGAGTTACCAAAAGGTACATAGAATTGATAAAAGATATGTATGATAGAGCAATAACTATTGTTAAAACAACAATAGAAGAAACTAGTAAGTTTTTAATTACTGTAGGTTTGCATCAAGGATCTGCTTTGAGTCCATATATTGTTATATTAGTTATGGATAAATTAATCAAACATATTTAAAATAATATCCTATGATATATATTATTTACAGATGATATAGTGTTGATTGATGAAACTAAATCTGAAGTAAATGGCAAGCTAGAGATTTGGAGAGAGGCTTTAGAATCTAAAGGTTTTAAGATTAATAGAACTAAAACTGAATACATGAAATATAATTTTAGTGGGAGTAGAAATATAAATGAAGAAACTGTTAAGATTGCAAGCCAAAAGATATCAAGGAATAAAAAATTTAGATATTTAGGATCAATTATCCAGCAAGATGTGAATCATAAAGTTAAAGCAAGATGGATTAAGTGAAGGAGTACTTCATGAGTATTGTATGATTGACGCATTCCATTAAAATTAAAAAAATCTATAAAACTGCTATTAGGATAGCTATGCTATATGGAACAGAGTGTTGGACAATACTGAAATAATATATGAATAAATTAAGTGTAACAGAAATACGTATGTTAAGATGAATATGTGATAAAACTTTAAAATATAGGATTAGAAATAAGCATATAAGAAAAATAATAGGAGTAGCCTTAATTGAAGATAAAATGAGAAAAAATCGATTATGGTGGTTTGGATATATACAACGAAGACTTTTAAATGTTCTAGTTAGAAAGAGCGATCTTTTAATAATTCATGATAAAGATAGAGGTAGAAATAGATTTAAACTAACATGAATAGATATAATTAAAAAATATATAACTATTTATAATTTGAATATCGACTTAATCCTGATAGAGTAGAGTGGAGGAAATAGACTCATGTAGCCGACCCCATGTAGCTGAGAAAAGGCTTAGATGAGTTGAGTTGAGTATCTATAACTAAAGCTAAGTAACGAAAATATAAAATTTCTTCTTAATACTTATTAAATTTTATTTCCATTGGTAAAATTATATTTTCAAAACTTTCACTAAAATTAATTAGCAATATTATATATTTGTTGCAAAAGTGAGGAAAATGCAGAATAATAAATATCAAAAAAATATTAGTAGTTTTATAAAAATATTATAAAATTATATAATAATATAAAATTAAGCCAATGATAATTTAATATAAGTTCACTAAGGAAATTATTGATCTCATATTAATTTTAATAATTACAAATAATTAAGTTACTAATAAGTTTGGTGTAGAGCTATAATGCAATGTAGGCATACATTAGTCGCCAAGATGAAGAAGATGGAATCCAAGCTCTTAATAAAGTCTTTAGTTCAAAAAAGAAAATTTTGAAGGAAAACAAGACCAATAAAGGATGATTCAAGGCTCAATTAAATGGTATCAAGTTGTTTTGGAATGCATTCTATGGAGAAGAATCAAGATGCAAAGACTAGCACTCTTGGATTCATCAAAACTATAAGTTTTCTTGGTCTGAAAATGAGTTTTTGTGTTTTAAAGCAAGTTAACCAGCTCTCATGCCAACTACTGATATTCAAAATTGAGTAAAAAGAAGTCTGAAGCCAATTAGCCTGACTGCCATGCCTGCTAACGAAGGAAATCTATGCCATAAAAATTTTTGCAGTCGGCATGGAGCCAGTTAGTCGGCATGGTATTCAACTACTGTGGCTTATAAAGAGAGCGAATTCTAGTTAGTCGACATGGTAGCTGACTAATGCCCTTTTATTCAGCATGGTAGTCAACTAATGCCCTGTTAGTCAGCACGGTAGTCGACTAATACAGTGAGTCGGCATGGTAGTCGACTAATACAGTACTAGGAGCTGTAACGGCTAGTTCTGACATATTTCAAGCTTTGAAACTCTCACTCCAACCATCACCAACGGTCCAAAATGGCTAGTTAACATTCTAATCTTGTAGAAGGCTATAAATACAAGTTCAAATGATGGATTTAAAAGAGTTTTTGAGAGCTTTTAAGTATGATTCAAGAGGATTAAAAAGAGAAAACTTAAAAAGTTTTAGCCTTAATTATTTTCAAGAGTAGCTATGCTCCAAAGCTTTCAAAACCATCAAAGATCATTCAGGCTCCACCAAAACTTTAAGAAAAGCTTCTTCAAGTGCTCAAAGCTCCAGCATTCAAGAAGAAGAAGCTCATTAAAGAGGAGACCCACCAAATTCTATAAAGTGCTATTATTGTTTGATTTGCTCACATAGAAGCTATTTTATTTTGATATTTGTATCATTGCTCACTTGTTTGAGTTTCAACTTGGTTGAAACTTGTGTTGGGTGTGCCAAACCCATAATTGATGATTATAGGGCTACCTCATGCTTGGTAAATGAGAAACCAGCTGGATTAACTAGGGTTGTAATCATTGGGCAAACAACTAGTGGAAAAAATTCTCAAGAGGTCCTTGAGGAGTAGATGTAGCTGTAAGGATTGGCATCGAACTATTATAAATCTGTGTTTATGTGTGATTGATTTGCTATGCATTATTGCTCTTCATATCACTTCACTTAAATTTTTGAACTTAGTTTTTTAAAATAGCATATACTTATTGAATTTTTTAAAGAACCCAATTCATTCCCCCTCTTAGGTTGCTTAGCTAGGCAATAGAAATGAATATTATAAAACAAGTAATAATATCTTTATATTCAAAACATCTTTGTAACATTAAATATGTAGAATCCCATCTATATTTTATATCTAATAAAAATTATTATATTTTAATCAATAGGCAATACATAAAGATTTAAATTCTTATCTTCTAAGTCCTAACGATTATATATATTTAACAAAATCTTTAATTTTACTTATATATGATTCAATATATTTTAAATTATTTTATATAATTAAATTTATAATATTGTATACACATCTAATATGAAACAATTTTTTATTTAAGATGAAATTCAGATGCAGTTTGAATAATTTAGCAGCAGATGCATTATCTAAACTAATTAAAAAAATTTATATATATACAATACTCACTATCGTTTGTATAATATGGCATGGATGATGGTTTAGTGTGTGGATATTTAATTAATTTAAAATTTAAAATTCTTTTTATATTATTTAGTCATAATTAATAACTTGCGTGGTAACATAAATATAAAATAATTCAATAGCACTTATTCAAATATCAAATGTCAGTGCTGTTCTACTAAATATGAAATCACATTTTTATATTCAAAATGTTATTTAAAATAACAAATTTAGTAGTATTTTGGGAAATTATTAAAATATAGGATTTAAAGATTATTTTAAAATTTTATTTTTTTGTAAAAGTAAAAGGTATTTCATTGCTTATAATAGTTTTTGATAATTTCTTTCTATTTAATTTCTGAGAATAAGAAATTCTTTCGTAACTTACAACCTTGGTTAATTTGAATCTAAGACTGCATGGCAACAGGAGATGCACTCTCATATTTCTTCTAGTACCAAATCAGGTGACTGGTTCAAAAATATTTCTTCTAGTATCAAGTCAGGTGACTGGTTCTTTCGAAGACGTTATAGCTATAGTCTTCCTAGCAGACTACACAGAGACCTTTGCCAATAATTTCTTCGATATTGAAGTGCAACAGAACTCCAAAAATCCTAGGTCTAGCCTTTGACCTAGTGGTCGATGTGGCACCAATTGTAGCAATGGGCTTGGGGATACTAGGTTTAGTCTTTGATTGATGTACGACATATTCCACCATGTCGATGTCAAACTCGAACTCTTGGTCATGGGGATGGCAAAAGCTGTAGAAGATGGAGAGTAAAAGTAGAGATTAGAAAGAAACTAGGATAGCTAATTAAAAGCTAAAAAAAATTTAAAAGAGCTTAGAAGGGTTAAGAGGGGCTTGCAGAAAGATGAGAAGGGCTCATAAGAGTTTTATGGAGTTTTAGAAAGATTGTGGTTTTGTGTGTGATGAAGGAAAAGGGCTGAAGTCTATTTATAGAGGTTAAAGGACTTTCAATTGACCTATATGACCTTTGAAACTACTTGTTTCTGACCGTTGGGAATGGCAAATTTTTTGATCAAAAATAAAAGTACCCTTAAAAACTAGTCACTTATTGCAGTTGAAGAGGGTTTTTTTAAAAAAAATTGAACAAAATATCCTAACTAACTATTTTTTTTGCTATATCTTAGGGGGTATTTTTGAAAAATATCCATCAAGAATAAGTGTGCTGGCCTCATGCCCGATAGGTTGTGCCTAGCATGTTGGCTCAATAAGCATTAGGTGGGTCAACTCGATGGGTTTGGCATGGTTGGCCCGTGTGCGAGTTAAGCAGGCCTAGCATACTAGGTCTGACATTCTGAATCCGACATGTTTAACAAGCTAATCTATTAATGACTATTGTGCTCATAAACAAGTCATGCCATGCTAGCCCATGGCGAGCCATTGTACCAACACAACCTGTGAGCCCTAAGGGTTGGTCTAATATGATTTGCAAGTCTCAAGGGTTAGTCCGACATGACCCACCTTATAGACCATATTGAACCAACCCATCTTGTGCCGGATTGGACTGAGCTTGGGGCGGCCTAGCCAATTTGATATCTCTACTCAAATCACCTCTACTTCCATAATCACTATCCAAGCTAGTGATCTTACACCCTTCTCTGAGATCGGGTATCCATGATTGTTCCCCAACAATGATCTTGACCTAAGATTTAAGGACTAGCATGCCGCTCATCCATATAAAAAATATTTTATATTATTTTTATATAATTAAAAATATATATTAATATCCATATACAAAATAAAGAAGATATTCAAAACTATGCAACTTATAGAGTGATTAAGCTGATAAGTCATACAATGAAATTATTGAAGAGAGTAATAGAAAATCGAATAAGAGCTGAAACTTTAAAGTCAAACAATCAATTTGGATTTATGCCTAGAAGATCGACCATGAAAGCTATTTATTTATTAAGAATATTGATGAAGAGGTATAGCAAAAAAAAAAAAGACTTCATATGGTCTTTAATGATTTAGAAAAAGCATATAATAGAGTATCTAGAAAAATAATATGTTGGGTTTAGAAAAAAAGAAGTTATCAAAGGTACATATAATTGATAAAAAATATGTATGGTAGAGAGTAATAACTATTATTAAAATAATAATAGAAGAAACTAATGAGTTTTTAATTACTGTAAGTTTACATCAAGGATCTGCCTTGAGTTCGTATCTTTTTGTATTAGTTATGGATGAATTAACCAAGCATATTCAAAATGATATCTTATGGTGTATGTTATTTGTAGATGATATAGTATTGATTGATGAAACTAAATCTGAACTAAATCCTAAGTTAGATATTTGAAGAGAGGCTTTAGAATCTAAAGGTTTTAAGATTAGTAGAATTAAAACTGAATACATGAAATGTAATTTTAGTGGGAGTAAAAATATAAATAAAAAATAGTGAAGATTGCAAGCCAAGAAATATCAAAAAGTAAAAAATTTAGGTATTTGGAATCAATTATCCAATAAGAAGATAAAATAGGTGAGATGTAAATTATAAAGTTAAAGCATGATGAATTAAGTGGAGTGCTTCGGGAGTATTGTATGATCGGCACATCCCATTAAAATTGAAAGAAAATTCTATAAAATCGCTATTAAGCCAGCTATGTTATATGAAACAAAATGTTCGGCAATACTGAAATATATAAATAAATTAAGTGTAACAGAAATGCGTATGCTAAGATGGATATATGGTAAAACTTTAAAAGATAAAATTAGAAATAAACATATAAAAGAAATGATAGGATAGCCCCAATTAAAGATAAAATAAGAGAAAATCAATTTCGATGATTTAAAGATATACATCGAAGACCTTTAAATGCTCTAGTTAGAAAGAGTGATCTTTAATAATTCATAATGGCTGCGTTTGGATGCAGGAATAAGGCCTAGAATAGGGTTTTATTTCAGCTTATTCCACCAAACGCCGGGTTTAAACGCACGTGGGCCCCACTGCTTCCCTTATTCTCGTCAACGCATCTTATCCCCCTTTCGTATTCCACTGGACCCCATGGAATTGCTTGTTCCATCACTGTGGTAATTCCAGGGGCACCCGAGGGAAGTTAAAATCCCGATCTAGGTATTGCCACTTGGTCTTCATCCTGCTCTCGCGACTAGGGTTTCTCAAAAGACGACCATCATCTTTTGAGTGTTTCTCTTCCACTCCGGCCTTCTTCCTATGGATGCTTTGTCACGACTGAGTGACCCGGAGGAGGTTATATGCTCGATCTACTCTCCAGTCTCCATCTTCATCATCCTCCTCTCTGGACTAGGGTTGCCTAAAATCTGGAGGCCGACCTCTAAGCCTCGCTCTTCCTCTCCGGACTTCTTTCTTTTGATGCTCCCGAGAGTTCTCCCAAGTCTTCACTCCGCGTGGACGATGAGGATCAAGCGGATCTAAACTGCTTCTCGGTTTGGTCTTCCTTCTCTTCCCCGGAAAGTATCCTGTGGGTCTTCATCCTTTTCCTATAAACTGTGTATGTTTCTTAGGAGCTCCTGGAGAAAGCCACCGAAAGAGGTATGTTTGCCCTAAATTTTCCCATCGTAGCTATTTCAGCTAGGGTTTCGTATTTCTTCCTCTTCGGAGGGAATCGATTTTGTTCTCTGTGAATAATGCTGAGGATTTTCTTTGTCCACACCATTTCCCTAAACATTACCATGGAAAATTTGCTATGTATGCAAGGACGTTGTTCTGTTACTTTAGTTTGTTATCAAGATGTAATTTACTTGCTGTCGTTTCCGTCATTTTTGCCGCCAAGGGTTTTCTGATTAAGACTGATCTCTAGTGCATGGAAGCATGACATTTAATTTAATTTTTCTTTTCGACACCTCTACAGTTACATAGAATATACAGTCCTGGAAATTACCTTTTCAGTAGCTGGAAGGTGCTGCAGAGAACATATTCAAGTTGACGGCCTAAACAATTTGGGATGATTCATTGTTAACCCATGATCATCTCCGATTGGCTTAGATTGCAGGGAGGCATAGATTTTTCCCCGCTATTGATGGAGCCATATTGGTAATGCAAGAATAAGTGTTCTATTGTAATGGCAGTCTTATTGATTAACAGCATAGAACCTAGCTTCGCCTATATGTTCTTTTAGTCAAGCAAGCTCTAAGGCTGGGTAGTTGACTACATAACTCATTATGTGTTGGACCAAATTGAAATAATGCAAACTATGTATATGCTTCACCTAATAATAAAGTCAAGCAGAGAAGTGTTTTTACATTGGTTATGTTTGCTACATCATGAGTTGTTAAGAAATTGGATTGTGATTATTTGTAAAGCATGACATTTGTCTGGGACAGTCAAGGTCGGTAAGTCATCATAATAACTTATGGACTAATTATAGTGCTCATAGTTTGAGAAAGTGTGACCGTCCGGTTTGAAATGTTATCAGATGTTTCGATATTTCAAACTAGTGTTCCTATATCTCAAAAACTACTGTATTTTCACCTTGAAATCGACATGCAATGTAGTGTATATTTCTTACTATCCAATGTAATCTATTACTGAAAGGTCCTTCTGTCTAATTTTATATAGTTTCGTATCATAGCGTTATATCACATGACTCCTACTTCCTTTTTCATCCAAAATGACAAATTATTAACGATTGTGCCCCTGTAGATAATATGTTGAAATCGAAAAAAGGCGGTGAACCATCAACTGCTAGAGAAGGATCAGGTCGTACTAGAGCACCCAATTGGACCGATGCTCTCGATACAATATTGCTAACCCTGATGAGGCAAGAGAATGACCATGGTAACTGTCACAATGGTACTTTCTCACAAGAAACATGGAAAAGGATTACAAATTTGTTCAACGAAAGGACAACAATGTCCATCACATACAGAATCCTGAAGAATCGGTTAAAGGTTTTGAAGAAGACCTTCAATTTGTTCTATAACCTAGCTAATCGCTCAGGTTGGGGATGGGATCCTACACTTAAAGTCCCCACGTGTGGTGATGAACAAATGTGGGACGAAGTCATCTCGGTAAGTGCTTCATTGATGTTAACGAATCTTAGCTTCGATGATTTTTATAGCATTACATTGTTTGTAATCAACAAATCTCTTAACAGGTTAACAAGAACTACGCTCGGATAAAGGGTAAGTCCTTTCCTGTATACGACGACATAGACATTCTTTTTTCAAAGAATACAACCACTGGTAGATGGAGGATACATCTGCTATTCCAGAGGGGGTATCCGACAATGATACCTCGGATGAGGAGGTCGAACGGATGAACCTGGATGACACAGACTGTTCCCACCAGCCACGAAAAAGTGCTGGACAGTCGGGCTCATCATCGAGTCATTTCGATAATCTTTTTGATGATGTACCCCCAACCAGCCCTAGTACTTGTGCCTCGACCCCACCAACAGATTGTTCTTTGATCTAGATTCGTCAACTAGTACCGGAAAGAGGAAAAGGTCATCGACCATAACTCTGACAGCACGTAACATTAGGTCCACTAATGATGCTGCTGATGCCTTTTTCGAACTTGTGGTTCAAGGTAAAAAGAGGTTAAAAATTGCTAATGAGATTCTGAGGAGAGAGCAGTTTGCCCGTCCAACTGTGTACTCTATTGATGAATGCATGCGAAAATTAGAGAGTCTCCTTGGGATTACACCAGAATGTATTCTTGCTGTGGGGGACTGTTTAAAAATTGAGAGCAATAGGTGGTTTATGATGCATTATGAAGGGTCCCTACTTCAAGCTTGGCTTAAAAGACAAATGTCAGAGTTCTACCGTGTACCACCTCCAGCGGGAGCAACTCATGGAAGTTTTGCTTCGGCGCCTAATCTCTTTACGCATCAAACGCATGGTGTCCATCAAGATGGTCCATCTGTATTTGTGTCTCCTACGATGCAAGCTTCTACTAGAGGTGGACATATTCCATTCATGCAGCCAGTATTCAGGCCAAGCACTGACAGTAGCATATCCCAGGGTTAGACCCCTTCTCCTACAGTCAGTGCGGGTGAATTTGTTTGTCCCACAACTGCATCTTCGACGCATGATTTTGATTTTGCCGGTGACCGTTGGCCATGACATATAGGCATATTATAGTACTTAAGCAGTGCTATTTCTTGCTTTCGTTGTTCATATATATAACTAAGGATTGCATCAAATGTTATCTTACCTTTTAGTAGCTCTTTTGGTGTACATGTTTACTTATGCTATTGTTTAATAGCATCGTAAGTTATTGTACTTCGTATATACGCAGTGCTATCAACATTACCTCATGCATATGTTTGTGTCATTAACTACAATCTTTCTGTAATATATGGACATATTTCTGAAGGAAAAACTTGCTTTTCCTATGCACAGGATCTTAAGGTGAAAAGCATGTAATTCAATTTTAATATTCACATTGAATATAAATTAAAGCATATTAGCATATCTGAAATTTAAGAGTATGTAAAATAAGTTTAAAACAATACCTCTCGATGCGGAAGCTGTAGATGACAAATATAGCAGATCCGATCTGCAGAGAGAAGTTCCTCTTCGTGCCTTGCAAAAGCTGCACATGCCGCTCCTCTATATCACACGCACGCCTGATGTATGTAGACAGGAGGCAGAATCCTAGAACAATGAAAGTAGAACTCTTCTCCCTAAGAAGAGACAATCTCTTCTTGTTTGGACTTCTTGCTGACTTTCTGTGACTGCAGACAATCAGCTTTTCACAGAAAGATCTCTGTCAAATTTTTTTTCTTTCTACTCTGTTCCCTTTTTTGTTTCGTATTTTATACACACCGTAACGTTTTTACCCGATGAAATACGGCATTGAATATGCATTGAAAATGCATGAAAGAGCCCTTTAAATAAATGTCATTACGTAAATACCTTCACCGCATTAAGTCCAAATGCATCGAAAGAAGTGGAACGGCTTTAATCAATGCGTGAAATCAAGCCAGCCTAAGAGGAAACGTCGAGTGATCGGTTCCTTGAGCATCATCCTGTTAATATATTAATAACTCTGTTGCTTGGCTATTATAACTAATGGATGATCACGTATGAAATCTCAAGAAGCACATGTAAAATTTCATCAATTAAAATGTCTTAATGTTAACAGAATTGATCCAATCAATTCCGTTTGAAGTCTAAATTTAAATCCGAAAGAAGCTACTCGTATCTCTTGAACCATACTTCACATTGGGCCTTTCCAAGCTCCAATCCGAAGTGATTTATGAATTCAAAATTCATAAATAAACTTTCAGAGGCTCTATTGGAAATCCGGATCAAACCACTTCGAACCCGGATCCAAACCACTCTGTTATTAGACCAACCATTGGTCCATGGTTCAAATTAA
This sequence comes from Calamus simplicifolius, assembly GCA_900491605.1. Lineage (NCBI taxonomy): Eukaryota > Viridiplantae > Streptophyta > Magnoliopsida > Arecales > Arecaceae > Calamus > Calamus simplicifolius. The sequence goes on from UESW01004877.1 coordinate 240,847, forward strand.
CTTCATACCAGATTCATATCATGTCCCAAAATTCTATTTGAGTTACTTACTAACTCAAATCATCCTCGAAGTAGGTGCTGCCGTTAATGCCTAGTGCTAGCTAGACATAGCCAGAACAAACCCGTATGACCCATCTGATTTAGTCCCACTCAAATCAGTGATCATGCCTGCGTACAATTCATCCGACTATGTGCGTGACTCCATAGGTTCAAACCTAAGCCAGTAGCATAGGAACACTTCCTATACTAATCGATGTGACCATCTAGCCATGGTTCCAGACGTCCGATATATCGAATTTGCACAAGGAAACATTCAGGAACCAGGCTATGGTTGCGGCATAATTCATCCCTTGTCCTAGTACTCAGGGCGAATATGGAGTTAACTGCCAACTCTGAGTAAATCACCCAAGTATGTTTCAATGCAATGAATCTTGTGACACCTCACAAAGATTACCTTGGCCAAGGTTTTGCTAAATTGAAACATAGTTCGAGCACTCTCTCTAACACTTAGAGTGGACAATCCCATCTTGACTCATCACTGACCCAATAAGTACTTGACTGCACCCAGCAACCTTCCGTACCGGATTAGAAATCCAGGTGGTCCAGTGCCTAAGTACAGTGAGTTGCTTATCAAGTCAACATGATAGTCTCATGTCAAAGGGACACTTATACCCATTGCCTTTATGTGAGTTGCTCAAGGCAGTAGAGCACTCAGCAGAGGTGAGTCACTGTTCAGTGAATGTACTCCTACACTCACCCGCATGTCATACCAGTGTTATACACTCTTTGGTTTAAGAGAACAAACCAACCCATATGACATACAACGACCTACACTTGATTACGTCGTCGTCCTCCGTAACAACGTATCATTTGGCCGCGAACAGATTTAAGAGTTACTCAACAATTCCTCCATTGTCGAATACATGTAACTCTAAGGACTACAACATATTGGAATTCTACTGGAAGATGTAAACTATATGATGTACTGCCAAAATAAATCATGTTCATATACATCAACTCATAACCGTCTACAAGCTAGACGATTGGCTATAGGACACATTTCCTTACAACTCCCACTTGAACTATAGCCAATCGGAACATATCTAATACCCATCTTCCACTTGTGTTCATTGAACTCCTTGATTCCAAGTGCTTTAGTCATTGGGTCAGCTAGGTTTTCCTTTCCGTCGATCTTCTGAAGGTAGATGTCACCTCGTTCCACGATCTCTCGTACAAGGTGGTAGCGGTGCAACACATGCTTGGTTCGTTGATGCGACTTTGGCTCCTTAGCTTGGGCAATTGCTCCTGTGCTATCACAGTATACTAGGACGGGACTCTCCAGGGTAGGTACCACTCCCAGCTGCCCAAGAACTTTCATAGCCATACAGCTTCCTTTGCTGCATCTGATGCTGCAATGTATTCAGCCTCGCATACTGAATCCGCCACTGTGTTCTTGAACTTTTCCACAGATCGCTCCTCCATTGAGGGTAAAGATAAATCCGAATATGCTTTTGCTGTCATCTCTATCTGACTGAAAACTGGAGTCAGTGTACCCCACTAGTTTTAAGTCAGGTTCTCCATAAATGAGCCATTGGTCCTTAGTATTTCTCAAATACTTAAGGATGGTTTTTACCACCTTCCAATGTGCTTCACCTGGGTTAGACTGGTACCTACTCACTATCCCTAGTGAGTGTGCACGTCTGGTCTTGTACATGTCATAGCATACATGATAGAACCCACTGCTGAGGCATATAAATTCTACTCATGTACTCTCTCTCCTCAGGAGTTGTCGCACAATCCTTCTTGGAGAGAGTAATTCCATGGCCTATCGGAAGATAGCCTTTTTTGAATTATCCATGCTGAACCTCTTCAGCACAGTCTCAATGTACATGGACTGGGACAATCCCAGCAGCTTCTTAGATCTATCCCTATAGATCTTCATCCCTAGGATGTAAGAAGCTTCTCCCAGGTCTTTCATGGAGAACTGAGACAGCAACCAAACCTTTATTCCCTGTAGTGCAGGGATGTCATTCCCAATCAAGAGAATGTCATCCACATAAATACAAGAAATACAACTATGGAACCATTTGCCCACTTATACACGCAGGGTTCTTCTTCTTTCTTAATGAAGCCATAAGTCTTGATACATTTATCAAAACGTTTATTCCAACTTCGAGAAGCTTGCTTGAGTCCATAGATGGACTTATGAAGCCTGCATACTTTTGACTCGTCTGTGGATGCGAACCCTTCAGGCTGTATCATATACACCTCCTCTTCTAGCTCTCCATTTGAAAAGCCATTCGGACATCCATTTGCCAGATCTCATAGTCAAAATGTGCAGCTAGTGCAAGCATAATCCGAATGGACTTGAGCATTGCTACAGGGGAAAAAGTCTTGTCATAGTCAATATCATAACTCTGACGATACCCCTTAGCAACCAACGGCTTTATAGGTCTCCACCTTCCCATCTGCACCCCGTTTCCTCTTGAAAATCCATTTACACCTTATGGGTTTTACCCCTTCAGGTGGATCAACTAGTGTCCATACACTATTGATCTCCATGGATTCCATTTCGGACTTCATGGCCTCTAGCCATTTCTCAAAGTCAGATCTCTGTAGCGCATCCATATAGGTGATTGGGTCCTCATCGTTCTCATCGAGTTCGATGGGATCCCCGTCACGGACCAAGAAACTGAAGTATCTGTCTGGCTGACGTGGTACTCACCAGATCTCCTTAATGGTACCTCAACGGGCTTCGGGTTTGAACCAATCAAAGCCGGTTCCATAGCGGTTTCTAAGTGTAAAGGTACTTCTCCTTGTCGAACCTCATTAAGTTCAAATTAGCCTTAGCATTTCCAGTAAGATACTCCTTTTCTAAAAAGGTGGCTCTCATACTGACAAACAACTTTTGCTCTTCAGTGTGGTAGAAGTAGTTCTTTAGACTCCTTAGGATATCCAACAAAGAGGCATTTGTCTGACCTTGGTCCTAGCTTGTCTGTCAACAATCTCTTGACATAAGCTGGACACCCCAGACCCTAAGGTGTGTGAGCACCGGCTTAAGCCCCGTCCATATCTCATATGGAGTTTTAGCAATAGATTTACTAGGGACCCTGTTAAGAATGTAACAGGCTGACTCAAGTGCATAGTCCCAAAAGGAGATAGGAAACTAGCAAAGCCCATCATGGATCGAACCATATCTAATAGGGTTCGATTCCTCCTTTCAGACACACCATTTAGCTGGGGTATCCCTGGAGGTGTCCATTGAGAGAGAATCTCATTCTCCTTTAGATATGTCAAAAACTCATTAGAAAGATATTCACCTCCTCGATCTGACGAAGGATTTTAATATTCTTTCTGGCTTATTTTTCTACCTCACTACGATATTGTTTGAACATTTAAACGATTCAGATTTATGTCTCATTAGGAAGACATAACCGAACCTGGAGTGGTCGTCTGTAAATGTAATGAAATAGCTAAACCCTCTCATAGAGGCAGTATTCATAGGTCCACAAACATCCGTATGTATAAGGCCTAGAATCTCATTGGCTCTTTCACCTTTTCCATAAAAGGTGACTTGGTCATTTTCCCAAGAAGACAGGATTCACAAGTTTTAATTGATTCACAATCAATGTTATTGAGGATCCCCTCTCTGACTAACCTGCTTATCCTGTTCTTGTTTATATGACCTAGCCTATAGTGCCAAAGGTATGAGTCATCGACATCATCTATTTTGGGGCATTTGTTTGGAGTGCATAATACATTAACATGCTATGATAGAAGGTAAATTCCATTGCTCAATTATCCACATCACTGATACATCATTCATAATGATATTTAAAATATCTTTCTTTATTGAAAAATCATATCCTTCAATAGCCAACTAGCCTACAGAAATGACATAAATAAAAATGCAGGACAATAGTGACATTCACTAAGCAATATTTTATTAAATTCAAAATAAAGCTCCACGACTCCCAACGCCAGTACTGAAACTCGGCTTCATCACCCACGTTTAGGAATCTTTCACCTTCTTTGAATCTTCTACTAATTTGAAGCCCCTGCAAAGAATTGCAAATATGAATTGGACTCCCGGTATCTAATACCCAATTAGTAGTATCACATATAGAAAAATTACAAGGTGTTATCATATAAATACCTTGTCCAGCAACTCCTTGCTGTTTTTCTTCTTAGGCCTGTTTGGATCCAGGGTTGCTATGTACTGGGGACAGTTCCTTGTCCAGTGACCCAGCTTCTTGCAGTAGAAGACTCTGCCTGACTTTTGTCAGCCCTCTTCTTCTTGGTTTGACTAGGCACAGCATGTTGCACATTCTTTCTTTTATTTTTCTTCTTCATCCCTTTCTTAAGGTGTTGACGACCTGCCCCCGAACCTCCCACCAAGTTTACTGACTTCTTTTGAAGCTGATGGTCTTTCTCAAAAGTCTGCAGTAGACCCAGCAAACCATGATAGTTTACTGCAGGCTTTGTCATTCTATAATGACTGAGAAAGTCCAGGTAGGAGCTAGGCAGGGAGTTCAGTATAGCATCCTTCCCAAGTTGCTCATGCAAAGGAAATCCAAGTTTGCCCAGACGTTCTATCGTCTCGATCATGTACAGTACATGATCGGTGACAGAAGTCCCATCACGCATACGCGCGTTGAAGATGGCACTAGACATTCTGTACCTTTCAACGTCGTCTGGCATCCCGAAAGATTCCTTCAACATTTGGAGTATTTGTTCCGGTTGGGCCTCCTCAAATTTTCTACTGAACTCATCATTCATAGAAGCCAGCATTATGCAGCGCACTGTGGTGCGGTCATTGGTCCACTTCAGATAAGTGTCCATGGCCACACCTGGCACATTAGGGGCTGGCTGCTCAGGTGCAGGATCCATTATCACATAAAGGATCCTCTCATGCTCTAGGACTATCCTAAGCCTTCGATACCAGCTATCGAAGTTTGGACCTGTCAGTTTATCACTGTCCAACAGTGACCGAAGCGACTGATTTGTAGACATTTCTGAAAGGAAAACAAAAACTTATTAGTATACATGATTTATTTAAACCTATAGACTTGGACTTATAGTCTAAGGCCCTCCCACTATTTTATTCAGGTTGGTGGCCCCTACCTCCAACCTGAGAAATTACTCCTAATTTCTTAGTGGGTACTAGAATCCAGTATACTACATATGAGCCCGACTTTGGCCGGCCCACCACATGTATCTAAAGGTAAGTTCATAACCAATTGTTTTTCAAACAATTTCTAGTAATTTATTTTGCCCCAGGTTGCACGCCAATCGGCCTTTGGGCCTCCTTTTGGGTGTCCTGGTTAGATCCAACCATTAACATGACATGTTCAAGCTTCTAACCAAGGAATTGGTCAAGCCCGACTTTGGCCGGCCCACCTGACCATCGTTGAGAGAGTTGCATTGAACCATCATAATATGAATGATAATTCCAAAGACCAGATGAGTACCAGGCCTTTGGGCAGCCATTGGACTCATTATCACTCTCTTAATGAGAGGCTATGACCTAATTATCCCCATAATTTAGTCACTTTATGGACCTAATAATTTTAGAGGGTTTGATTAATTTGTGACAAATGAATGACATGGACCAATTTAAGTATTCTCCACTAAACCATTTAGTTGGGTTCATTAATTTGGTCCATGGGTACCTAAATCAGTCAAACTGATTTTTCTTAGGAAGCATGGGTTAGCTCAAGTCAATAGGCTAGTCTAATCAAGTGCTGGGACTACTTAGCCAGGCCGGCTTGATCAAAAGGCTGAGTTGCGCCATTAACCATCTTGCCTAGACACCAGCTAATAATCAACTAGCCAGGTGAGAGGTAGCCGCGACCTTGATCAGAACCTTTCTAGACACTAAGTAGTTGACCAAACCCAATTAAATTTTCCTGAAGACTTGGGTGTCCACTGAGCCCCAAATCAAGTCCATTTAGATGTATGGACTGATCAATCTAATCTAATTAGATGGATCAAAAGAAAAGACCTAACTCAACATTTGATTAGATTCAATTTTTCTAATTTAGTTCAATTAATCTAACCTTAGGTCTAACCCAATTAGAGAACCTAATTCATGCTAACCCAATTAACCCATGATTTATGATCATGTCTTAAGGTCTTTAATTCATAATTCTAGATCTTAAGTTAATCCTTTTAAATTTGAACCAATTTAAATTTTGAGTTCTGATTTTAAAACATTTTCAAAAAAAAAATTGTAAAACATTTTTACTTTCATCTGTTCTGTACATCCGTTCATGGGTTCTTTCACAGTGGCACCCTACACGTCATAGGAAATCTTTCTTGAAAAAGAAAGAAAGGCTTTGAAACCTCCCTATGACCGGACTGCCTAGTGAATATACCCAATTCAAGATATAATTTAACACAACATGCAAGATCTACATTAGATCTACATCTAAAATATATTTAATCATCATTAAATAACTTTAATATGCTCTCATCATGCAAAACCTTTTAAATCTACTATAGATCTAAACTAATCATAATAAGATCTACTTTAGATCTACATTAGATTATTTATGCATAATATTATCATATCTACTATGCTTATACATGCATTCCTAAGCCTTAACCTGGCTCTGATACCATTTGAAGGGAAAACTTGCTTTTCCTATGCACAGGATCTCAAGGTGAAAAGCATGTAATTCAATTTTAATATTCATATTGAATATAAATTAAAGCATATTAGCAATCTGAAATTTAAGAGTATGTAAAATAAGTTTAAAACATACCTCTCAATGCGGAAGCTGTAGATGACGAACGTAGCAGATCCGATCTGCAAAAAGAAGTTCCTCTTTGTGCCTTGCAAGAGCCGCATGCGTCGCTCCTCTATATCACACGCACGCCTGATGTATATAGACAGAAGAAGGAATCCTAGAACAATGGAAGTAGAACTCTTCTCCCTAAGAAGAGACAATCTCTTCTTGATTGACTTCTTGCTGACTTTCTATGACTGCAAACGATCAGCTTTTCATAGAAAGATCTCTTTCAAATTTTTTTTCTTTCTGCTTTGTTCCCTTTTTTGCTTCGTATTTTATACACACCGTAACATTTTTACCCGATGAAATACGGCATTGAATATGCATGAAGGAGCCCTTTAAATAAATGCCATTACGTGAATACCTTCAGCCACTTCATCAACGCGTCCCTCAAACGCATCGAAAGAAGTGGAACGACTTCAATCAATGCGTGGAATCAAGCCAACCTAAGAGGAAACATGGAGTGATCGGTTCCTTGAGCATCCTCCCATTAATATATCAATAACTCCGTTGCTTGGCTATTATAACTAATGGATGATCACGTATGAAATCTCAAGAAGCACTTGTAAGATTTCATCAATTAAAATGTCTTAATGTTAACAGAATTGATCTAATCAATTCCGTTTGAAGTCCAAATTCAAATCCGAAAGAAGCCACTCGTAGCTCTTGAACCATACTTTACATTGGGACTTTCCGAGCTCCAATCCGAACTGATTTATGAATTCAAAATTCATAAATAAACTTTCAGAGGCTCTATTGGAAATCCGAATCGAGCCACTTCGAACCCGGATCCAAACCACTACCAACCATTGGTCCATGGTTCAAATTAACTTCATACCAGATTTATATCATATCCCAAAATTCTATTTGAGTTACTGACTAACTCAAATCATCCTTGAAGTAGGTGCTGCCGCTAATGCCTAGTGCTAGCTAGACATAGCCAGAACAAACCCCGTATGACCCATCTGATTTAGTCCCACTCAAATCAGTGATCATGCCTGCGTACAATTCATCCGACTATGTGCATGACTCCATAGGTTTGAACCTAAGCCGGTGGCATAGGAACGCTTCCTATACTAATCGATGTGACCATCTAGCCATGATTCCCGACGTCCAAATAGATCGAATTTGCACAAGGCAACATTCAGGAACCCAGGCTATGGCTGCGGCATAATTCATCCCCTTGTCCTAGTACTCAGGGCGAATATGGAGTTAACTGCCAACTCCGAGTAAATCACCCAAGTATGTTTCAATGCAATGAATCTTGTGACACCTCACAAAGATTACCTTGGCCAAGGTTTTGCTAAATTGAAACATAGTTCGAGCACTCTCTCTAACACTTAGAGTGGACAATCCCATCTTGACTTATCACTGACCCAATAAGTACTTGACTGCACCCAGCAACCTTCCGTCACCGGATTAGAAATCTGGGTGGTCCAGTGCCTAAGTACAGTGAGTTGCTTATCAAGTCAACATGATAGTCTCATGTCAAAGGGACACTTATACCCATTGCCTTTCTGTGAGTTGCTTAAGGCAGTAGAGCACTCAGCAGAGGTGAGTCACTGTTCAGTGAATGTACTCCTACACTCACCCGCATGTCATACCAGTGTTATACACTCTTTGGTTTAAGAGAACAAACCAACCCATATGACATACAACGACCTACACTTGAATACGTCATCGTCCTCCGTAACAACGTATCATTTGGCCGCGAATAGATTTAAGAGTTACTCAACAATTCCTCCATTGTCGAATACATGTAACTCTAAGGACTACAACATATTGGAATTCTACTGGAAGATGTAAACTATATGATGTACTGCCAAAATAAATCATGTTCATATACATCAACTCATAACCGTCTACAAGCTAGACGATTGGTTGTAGGACACATTTCCTTACAATTTCATGATGTTATGACATTTTTAATTGATGAGGACAACTTTTGAGATGACGCCCTAACTGTGTTGATAAGTAATGGGTTCATTTCTTTACAAAATTGTAACGTTATTGGCAAGGTGCCTTGCCGTACTTGTCCATTCTCGGGCCAGGAACTCGTTGCAGATATTTTGAGTAGACATTCAGACAGAGGTTATGATCACTTTAGGATAACAAATACTATGTTTTTCAAGCTGGAAGAATTGCTTGTCTCGCGAGGCCTAGTCAGTTGTACACGCAACGTATCGGTACAGGAGCAATTAGCAATTTTTCTTTACGGCATCGGTCATGGTGTCACTAATAGATTCTTGGCTGAAACCTTCCAGCACTCAAGGAAGATAATATCCTGATACTTTAACAACATATTGAAAGCAATTTGTTTGCTTAAGCAAGAATTTATCGTTCAACCTCAACAGCATACCGCCGTGCACCCACGGATCCGTGACAACAACCATTTCTATCCTTACTTCATGGTACGTATTGAACGATATTAATGCAATTGTATAATTTACAATATTATCATGACCTGCTCCTTCAAATCATTACTTGCATGGCAGAATGCTGTAGGAGCAATCGATGGTACCCATATACCTGCATTAATCAAGAAAAGCAAACAACCGCACTTTCATAATTGAAAGGGCACCATCTCCCAAAATGTCATGGCTGCAGTATCATTTGATCACTCATTCCTTTTTGTTTGTACTGGATGGGAGGGATCTGCAGCCGATATGAGAGTCTTACGTTGGTGTGTCGAGTCAGAAGGTCTCATTGTACCAGAAGGTATTTCATTCCTCATAGTTGAATGTTAATTATTTTTTGGTGATTCATAGGCTATATGTCAGTGCATTGTTATCGTGTATAGGGAAATTTTATCTGGTTGACTCAGGAAATGGTAATACAGATAAGTTTCTTGCCCCATATCGAAGTAATAGGTACCACCTAAGTACCTTTAACAATCCCAGGGCTCGACGATATAATAATTGTCGAGACTTATACAACCATCGACATGCTCAACTCCGAAATTGTGTGGAGAAGGCCTTGGAATTCTTAAGAAGCGTTACAAGATTCTTAGGAGTCCCATTCCATTTCCATTCAAGGTTCAGAAACGTATTGTAATGGCTTGCTGCATCATTCATAACTTCATTCGACGCACCCAAGGAAATGATAAATACTTCAACATGTCTATAGAACCCTTGCCAGCTGATCGTGATGAGGATGTCGATCCTTATCTCAGTATATGGAATGATAAATCCCGAAGAGGTGATGAACTATGCAATTCCATAGCCAATAGGCTATGGGTTGCTCATCACACACGAAGTAAGTGTACGATGCAACCTTTGACAATGATCATACCATGTTCTTCAATTGTTTAAGTTTGTCTTCTGATCAAGATTGTCGTTATTACTAGTGCAATCAATTATGCCTTATGAGTTTGATACTGTCTCCCCGTAATGCAGGAAATCAAGCTGCTTGAAAAAGAGGTTTAGAAATGTCTACCCAACGTTATTATGTAGTTTTCGTGGGCCGTAGATGAGGGATTTACGAATCATGGCCTGAGTGTCAGCGTGAGGTTAGTGGGTTCAAGCATGCCTTGTACAAGAAGTTTAAATGTAGACAAGAGGCAATTGATGCATTTCAGAATTATCGTAAACCTTTTGACCATCAATATATCGAAACCGTTACTGAAATGGAATATCAACGAAGAAAAAAGGATGACGACATGGCCAGGACTGAGGGTGCACATGTAAAAACAATTATATTGCTTTCATCTCCTTTGTTGTAGTCTTCCTCTTGGGTTTCAGTTTGGGCAGGGTACGTTAATGCTTGGATATGGTTAGCAGCACTATATCTTGTATATCGTAATTACTGCTATTTCAGTATTTTGAGATGCTTTGAGATGGGCAGACTACGTTCTTATATTTTATAAGTTATGCCAGCACTTATCTTGTTTTTAGTTTGTATTGCTGAGATAATTTTATGTAGACTTTCAGTTGTTTGAATCAACAATTTCTTATATTCGTAAGTTCTGAATATATTTCGTTTAGCTGGAAAACTAACCTGTGTTTATTTTTAATGAATCCAGTGTCATTAAACTTTCATACAAATATTTGCTTGACCTAGTTGATATCGAAGCGTCGGCTGTGAACTCATGACTTGGAGGGCATTTATGAATGCAACCGTTGTGAAGCATCACAGTCAGGTGCTCTATCAACGACGAGGGCCATGATGTTTGGCAGACGCATAGCATTTTCTGAATTGGATGCATGCAATATGTGACCATCAGGAAATAACTGCTGAAACTGCCTTCCTGAGCCCACTGAATATAGAATCCATATTCTGCAAATGGATAATGTCAGTAAGTTTCCTGAACAATGATGAAATTGGATTTAGAATGAATCAACTTTCAAATTGTAGGCATCTATGTCATTCTAGTAGGCAGTTATGTCATTTTAATTAAACTAATTTATCAAACACTGGTTTCAACATTTCTATGGTTTTGGTTAACTCTTTCGACTATTTACTTCGAATGCTTTAACGAGCTGCTTTATCGTTGCACTTTCCAAGCTTTTCCATCAGCGTTGACCAACTTGAGTGGCGGCATGTCATTTCGGTGAACTGCCTTCAACTTCGGCATGTTTTTTAATGGTTATTTAAAATTTTTGACATGAGATACACTTGTTTTCAAACTGTGTATGGAGTATGCTGTTAGAAGACGACTTGGAGTATGATAGTTTACTACCATATTATTTCATAGGATGTGCCGATTCTTCAGTATGGGAGCTGCCAGGTAAAAGAACACTGTCTTGTCTAGTAAAGGGGCATTTTCATGGCTTTTCTGAACTTTGTTGTTTGAAAATTTCATGCCATTTTTACATTTGTCTCATGCCGTGACATATAGGTTGTGATGTTGTCTATTTGATTCTAGTTTTTAATTGTTTGGGGGTATATTCATGTCATGTTTCAACTGTGTTTTGGGTCTTGTGTAGGCAGAACAAGTTGGTTTTATTTTTGGTTTCTCTTTTCAGCTCTTGGTTGGGATTTATCTTCAAAGATGTGACCTTGGGGTGTGGGTGCTCCTTCTTCTACTATTTTCTCGATATCTGTCCAGGGAGCTGCTTTCTTGTTGTACTAATTCCTAGTTTTCCATCAGCATCAATCAATTTGAGTGCCAGTGTATCGTTAGGGTGAACTACCTTGTGCTTCTTGTTTATTTTGATTATTTCTGATAATTTACGCCATGAGAGACACTTGTTTTGAAAGCTTTCTTATTTTCCTCCCTATTTATGGTTGCATAGCCATTAATGTAAGACGGAAAATAATGAAACTTAAATCCAATGTCCTGAGTTCAAGGCTTTATACAGATAAATTTAGGATTTTGATTAGACTTCATTGCTTTTTTCTTGCGTATGTTAAATGTCGGCTGTGAACTCATGACTTGGATGGCAATTAAAAAATGCAACCGGTGTGAAGCATCACAGTCTGACATGACACATACGCCGAGGGCAATGTGTTGGACTATGCTGCAGTGCATGAAACATCCTAAGCAGAATGTGCCAGTTCATCCACAAAACCGACACATGAAGAACTGTTAAATATGATTGTTTTCGCTTGCAGTTACAAAGGGTTTCACCAATACGGTATTGAATTGTCCGGTGCTCTCTTTCTTGTATTGCTTTTTATGTTGGTATTTGCAGGACATTATGCGGCCATGGAAGGGCTTGGGGGTGGTCCCTCTGCAGAGGTTACTGGTCTCCTCTCCTCTCCCCTGCTTTTCTATGAGTCTGAGCTCCGGCAAGATCACCAGGACTGAGGCTCTGAGGACATGGATTACAGGTTTCCTAGGTCTGTTTCAGGCCATGAGCAGTAATCTATAAGCCGTCACTGTTTGATTCAGGTTTTGACTTATCCGGTTCTATTTTCATGTCATCTTTTTCATTTGTCTGGGGCTGTGTTGTATGCAGTAGCAGTTGGTTTTTCTTGGTTTCTCTTCTCAGCTCCAGGTTGGGATTCATCTGCAAAGATGTTATCTTGGGGTGTTGCTGCTCCTACTATTTCCTTGACAGCTATTTGAGGAGCACGACTTATGTTTTGTTTGCAAATGTAATTGTTTTATGTTATAGGCTCACCTGGTTCGAAAATTAAAAAAGGTATCTATCATCTCTTCTACTGGCAGCTGCAAATAGTTGAAGCAAATTGATATTGAATTGTCTGGTGCTCTCTTTCTTGGATTGATTTTTTAGGTTCTGCCCGCTTCTGGACATGCTGATATTGTTTTCCTTTTACAAAGCATTTATAGGACGTACTGATTCCATTGTAGATGTATCAACATGCTGATATTGTTTTCCTTCTCCTAAGCTTTGCTACTACTAATTTTACTTACATGCTGAAGCCTATTTTTGGTCCTTGAACAATGATCATCACCCCTTTGCATGCTGCCTGGATAAAACTTTTTCTGTACCGTGCTTATCTTTTAAATTGGAATTAATAGTTTACCTTGACTTGGCCCATGTTGGGAGAATAGAACTCAGGCTTTCACTTGTTTGATGTAACCATTGTTGATATTGTAGACTTCATAATATTTTCATGAATTGTAATAGGTTCACATATGTTGACTTTTGGTGGTTGCAGTGCCATCGATATGGAGTACTAATAATGCCTGGATTTGATAAGTAAATCAATGTACCTATATATTGCAACTGGGTAATGAGGCTAGGTAATTTGAACAATGATGAAATTGGATTTAGAATCAATCATCCATTAAATTTGGAGGCAGCTATGTTCTATTGTTGACAATTTTAAGGTAATTAATTATTTTTCATTGAAGATTTGGTCTGTTTCTTCTACTTTTCTCATCAGATTTTATCACTGAATTGGTTTCATGTTTGAATCGTTCCCATCTGTATTTCGTCAGAGTTGATATATTGACTTTCAGTTAGTTGTTAAGGTAGCAATGCCTTGTGTTGTTTGTCTACTTTGATTTTCAAATTTAATTTATGACCTAAAATGGCTATGGTTTCAAAGTTGCCTCTTATGGATGATTATATTGGATTCACGGCTATTTATCGTAGTCATATGATGAAAGCTAAATCCTATGTTCTGAGTTCAGGATTTTGAAGGGAATTAATGATTTCATGGGACGAATTCTAGTATGTAATTGCTGACATTGGAGGTGAGAATTCAGTGGATGCACTGTAGATAAGTTGCAGTTTAGCACTTTATCTTGTATCTTCATTACCACTAACTTGCAGGTAAGTGCTTGGTGCGGTAGTATTGTAACATTTTTGCTTAAGTATAAAACTCTCCTTCCAGGTAAATTTCATAGTAGAATCGTTATGTCATTATATTGTTATTGTTTTGCATGTTGTCTGCTTTGAGTCAATGAGTTTTGCCTTTCCTTAATCCTCACTGAAACGTATCACAGCATTTGAACATATGAATTATGCAAGTATAAATTTCTGAAGTGGGCTTTTTAATTCGTAGATATGGAGACGATTGTTCACACATTGATGGAACCAACTGATCTGACGCATTGAAGGGCACTGGGAGAAATGATTCAACGAACAAATATAATTGCTCTCTGGATGCTATTCGTAGTGGTGTCGTCCTCTTTTGTATCTGCTACCGTTTGGAACATTGGCGATAGAGATTAAGTCTGAAAACATGCATTTGCATATAATTAGAGTGCTATTGTTTTCTTCACTTGAAGAGCAATAAACTGATGTCATTTATATACATATTTTGTGTAATATAAACTCTTGTTCCTATTCAGGATGTCTAATAAAACCTGGGGTATGATATCTTCAGTTTCAATTATAAGATGACTTTGAGAATCTTGTAATTAGATGATTGTTGATCCCATAATTGAGCTCGCTTGGTGTATAGATCTTCTTTCAAAATCTGCTCATTAATGTAACATGCTAGAGGATGTTAATAATAGAATCATTATAATGTTTGATACATTTGCCTACAAGCTGTCGACGCCATGTTGCCCGGCTTATACCTTTTTTAATCAAAAACTAAAAATTCCTTTGATTCGAAATATATATACTGGTTTGACATTCTAAAATTTTAAGTGTCGTTCCCATATATTTCGTTATAAACTTTTGGATTTATTGCATTATACGTTAAGATCGAAGCCCCCTATGCTTTGGAAGGTGCCAGGTACATTCATAGTTAAAAAAATAATCCAAATGCTGCTCTAATTATTTAGAGCAACAAATAATTTAATTTCTTATTTTAATTATAAGTATAATGCAATATATAATTAAATAAATTTATTTTAAATAAAGTTAAAATTTTATTAATTTATTGTCTCAAATTTAATAATAAATTTTTATTTAAGTTAATTCTGAATTTTTTACATTTTTATAAAATTATTTTCACTTCTTCTATTATATTTTTTAATGAAAAAATTTTATTAAATATTAATTTGAAAATCAATTTTTTCTTCTCATTGGACAAGGGGTAAGTTTGGGATTACCAAAAATTCATCAAATATTCCAAGTGGAATATAGGCTTATTCCTATGTCATTCTAACAATATTTGGAATAACATTGCATTAATTGCACTGGAATAACATGGAATAGCATATTTTCATCCAAACAGAAATTTGAAATAACAAGAGGAATAAGCTATTCTTCGAGAATTCGTATTCCTATTCCCGAAATAACTTTTTGACATCCAAACGCAGCCAATAAGAATAGAGGTAGATCTAAACTAATATGGATAAAAATAATTAAAAAATATATAACTATTTGTAATTCAAATGTCGACTTAGTCCTTGAATAGAGCAAAGTGGAAAAAATAAATTCATGTAGCCGACCCCATCTAGTTGAGAAAAGGCTTAGATGAGTTTAATAGATTATTTTATATTAATATAATATAATTTAATATTAATAATATAATATTTTTTATATAATCATTATAATATTATATTCTTATGATATAATGTTTTATAATTTAATTATATAATATAGATGTTAAACTACTTGAACCTAAAAAGGGCTATACTTTTACTGCATCAACATATCCATTGTAAAATGTAAAACCAAGCACAAATATCATCAATTTTTTTTCTTTTTGCTCTCTTTCACATCAAATGTTTTTTAATAATAAAATTTTGTAACCATAAAAAAAATAAAAAATAGAAGCAATTGCTAATAAATTATTACACTAAAACTAATATTTGTTAAACTTCTTTTGTATATCATTTGTCAGTTACTTCAATGCTTTATCATTGTCAATACACTCACGCATCAATAAAATCCTAATTTTTCAAACTATTTTATATATAAATTAGATGTGGGATTTTTAAAACCTAAAAGTACTTTTGTAACGGTTAGAGAGACCTTTAAAAACTCAAGAATTGCATCAATCCTTCATTGATTATTTAGAGGGTTAAGAGTTCACTTACCCCATTCCCCAAAAAAAAAAAAAAAAAAAAATCCACCCTTGAACTTACTTGAAATATCAATATTTTTTTTTTTTACAGTACCACGTAGTAAGAGCGCCAAACATAAGACTACTGTTTGTCAGACTGCGCTTGGCATGCAGCACTAAGATGCACATGAAAGAAAGATTTTGCAAGCTCAGGCCGACATAGGCCAGGATTCTTACCAAGAAAATAATGATGCGCTATCATGCACAAATATGGATTAAAATTAAATAAACATTACTGATATCATGTGATCTCACCTTCGAGAACCGCATTCCTTCCGTAGGTTACCTATAATATGAGGCAGCGATGCACAATAATTTTTAAGCAAGCTCCGTTAATAACATGATAAAACAATTAATTTCCAAAAAAAACATAACATTTTTTGGGTAGACAAAATAAAAGATCCTTCTTTTTTTTGTAAATGATCGCAAAATACATGGTTTCATAGATTAACCATGAGGACATGAGAATGAGCTACATCCCATATGCTAAGAGAGACTTTTTTCTTTTTTTGATTCTATTCACCACTCTTAACAGTTCTAATAGAGCGGCGAGGAGAACAGAAGGTGGGAAGCAAAGCACGAGCAACATCCATCAAGAGAAATTTATTTGTTAACTGACCTCAAAACAATTATAGCGCCCCTGGCCCTTTCTTCAATTCTTCAGTGCATTTCTACAGCAAGCTTTCTAGCTTGCTTCCCTGGAGACAGCTCTGGAGGCTCCTTTTCAGCTTTCAACAATTCTGAGATGGTTCGATATTTAGGTGTTTCCTCAAACTCAAACAATTTGTCTATATGTGGATCACTGCGCTCATTTGGGTGAGGCTCAGTAGGAATGTCATCATCATCATCACATTCACTACCACTCCACAAAGTAATCTCCTCATCACTTTCAGGGCATATGCTTCTCAACTCATCGCTATCATCAGCATCAATAAGGTCTGAATTTTCCTTGGCAGTCCTCCTCAATTTCTTAATCTCCTTCTCCAAATTGCTCTTGTTCTTTACATTATTTTCTCCATCTTCATCCTCACTTGCTGTCCACAGGCAGTCATCCTCATCCATCTCCTTCGTCCAGGCTTTTCTGAATTCTTGATCGCCAGGTCTTCCACTACCAAACAAGTTATAATTTGTGCGTTCACGAGCATAGGATCGGGATACTGAAAAGTGAAAGAGAAAATCATGTAAACAGAAGTCATGAATAGAATGATCCAAACTCAACAGATTACAATTCTTCAATTTGACTGAATAATGAATCTTCAAACTATTAAATTTCTTTCCAATATTGTGAAGAATACATTGACACATAAGCATTTCATAACCATCAATTTACCAACAATGATACAGAAAAGACCAAGTAGGATGCATGATACATTTCAAACAGAAAACTGATATTGCCTAACCCTATACCATAATCTCGATTGCAAACTCAAAAGGAGCATAACCATTCTTTTTCCCCCTAGGGGTCAAGCTCTTTAATTTTATATTATTTGAATGCTACAATCTCCAACACTCTGTTGGGTTGTTTGGTCCTTGAACCACTAAGCAGTACCTTAGGCGCCTCTCTCTCTCTCTCTCTCTCTCTCTCTCTCTATATATATATATATATATATATATATATATATAGGGTGAGTTCAGGCCAGTACATTAGAGGGTTACCCCCTCCAATTACATGAATTTAAAATTGCATAACTATCAAAGCAGGTTTTTCCTACCACCAAATGGTCTTCCAGGATTCATTGCAAGCATCTCTATTGCAGCAACCTAGGCATCAATGTGTAGAGGACCCACATTAGGTTGAGGGGTCAGAACTAAATTCACTTTCATTTCAATCATTCTTTCTGATATTTAATCAGTCTTTAAACAGATTGTGATTAGGTCTTCCGTGTAAGTCCAAAACTGAATTCAAAATCATCCTCCTATAAAAACCTTTGCAGGGGGTTTTGTTCTTTGCTAAATAAAGTTTCAATCTTTGTACTTCATTTAAAAAAAAAGAAAGAAAAAAGAAAAGAACATGAATCAAACCTTGCATAGTGGGAACCAAATACCCTCCAGTGGCTCTTCCTCTGCAATGCTCCATCGTTGAATCCAGTGAAATTTCCAGTCTGGAAACAATCACAAGCCTGTTAAACAAGGAAAGAGAGAAGGCAAAAGGAAGCAAAAGAAGTAAAGTTCTAACCTTTGGGAAGATGCACATAGAGATAAACGGGGTCGAACAATCTGGAGGAAAGGAAACAAGGGTAGGCGGCAACTCAACAGTCGAGCCATATCTATCTCTATATAGCTATGGCTGGCAGGTAATCAGCCTTAATGGTTGAGAAAGATGCGAACCTAGGGTCACAAGAGAAGAGAAACAGTAAAAGATAAGAAGAGATTGGAGAGGAATGAGAGGAGACAGCATAAGATGAGAAGAGATTGGAGAGGAAAACAAAAATCCTAGACCCAGGGAGCAAAGCAAAAATCCTATAAACAAATATCCAAATCCAAGTGGGAAATCAGGCGAAACAAACAAAGAAAATAATGAAATCGGTATTATATCATAGACAATGTACAAACCTAAATCAAGCAAAAACCTAGGATCCCTCAATCAAGCGAAATAAAAAAAGAAGCTCAAGAAGGTTGAGCCTCCAAAAGAGAGACTAAAGCTCCAAAAGAGAGAGAGTAAAGGAAGAAGAAAGAGAGTACGGGAAGGAAAAATACTTGACGGTAGTAGAGAAGCGGGTGTCAACGGGTGGAGAGGCGCAGGTGTCGACAGAAGGAGAGATGGCTAGGGTTTCCGGTGGAGGGGATGCGGTCAGTGTAAGTCGGGTCAATGAAAAATTCTAGCTTTCAATAAATCTAAAAAAATACAGCAAAATGGTGCGTCTATAAAAAATATAAAAAAAAATCATCTACCAAATATATGAAATAATCAAGTACTTTCAAGGTTAATAAGAGATGGAAGAAAGAAAATACGGGAAAAAACTTTGAATCAAAACAAAATCCTAATGTTGTGTTTGTGTAATTTTGAATGATAATCTGAATTTCCTATAAAATAGATTATCAGTTGATTCTTGTGTTTGGTATGCATAAGCAATATTACAGTAATATTGATTACAGTATTTGGTACGACAAATAGGTTTTCATTCGTATAACATCAAATTCTCAAAATACTTCTAAATTAAATTTATTAAAAATCTATATATTATTATAAATTTAATTTAAAATAATTTATATTTATAAATAATAGTATTTAAAAAAATATATTTATAAATGATATTCAAGCAGCTAGTGAGAATGTAAGAATGCCAGAGGATATCGATAGGAGAATTCGCAGCGTTTGGAGATGGCTATGGGCCGCTGGGTGATAAAGATCCATGACCCGACTCGGCAAAAGAGGGTGTAGCTCGAGACCAACTATACTCAACTCAACTCATCTAAGCCTTTTTCCAACTATAAGGGGTCGGCTACATGAATCTGCTTCCTTTCTCTATTCAGGATCATATTTAAATTACAAATAGTTATATATTTTTTAATTATTTTTGCCCATATTAGTTTAGGTCTATCTCTACCTCTATCCTTACCATGAATTATTAAAAGATCACTCTTTCTAACTAGAGCATCTAAAGCTCTACATTGTATATATCTTTCATTTTATCTTCAATTGGAGCTACTCCTATCATTTCTCTTTTATATTTATTTCTAATTCTATCTTTTAAAGTTTTACCACATATCCATCTTAATATACGCATTTATATTACACTTAATTTATTCACATGTTGTTTCAATATTATCCAATACTATGTTATGTAGCATAACTGGCCTAATAGTAGTTTTATAGAATTTTTCTTTTAATTTTAATGGGATGCACCAATTATACAATACTCCCTAAGCATTTCTTCACTTAATGATTCAAATCTTCACCTATTTCACCTTCTTACTAGATAATTGATTCCTAACACCTAATTTTTGACTCCTTGATATTTTTTAGCTTACAATCTTCATTGTTTCTTCATTTGTATTTCTACTAAAATTACATTTGATAGAAGTGAGCATTAGCGAGGTGGCCCGTGGATGAGCCATAAATATTTAAGGCTTAAGCATATGCTTTGTCTAGGTGGAATGAACCTGATCGACTCATGAATCCGATCCAGAGCTACCCCGAAACATAAAATAAAATTATGACTTTAATTTTTATAAATTCAAACTTGAAATGAATCAAAAATTTAAGAATTGAATTGGATTGAGTTATGATAATCCATAATGATCCAACAATAGCTAAAATAAGCTTAAGCTTTGATCCCTACTCGTAAATCGTAATTAATTATTTGGATATAAGTAGGGTTGGCAAAGAATGTTGTGCATAGTTTATTATTATTATTATTATTTAAATCCATATCTAATTTTGAAACTTGAAAACTTGAACTTTTAAAAAAAAAAGTTAAATCCAAATCTATAACCCCATTTTTTAACGCCGTAATTAAACCATATTCAAACCATTGTTACCTGCTCAAGTAAAAGCTAGTTCTTCTATTGTTGCCACGGAAATCCGCTCTTCGACTCGGGTGCGCTTTCGGCTCCGGGTCCGAACTCCGATCTTGACGTCCGGGGTGGAACCTGCAAGACAGTCCATGCTCACAAAGAATTTTCTTGGGGTTGTCCTCTGCGGGGATCCTTCGACGCCTAAGTCAGTGGAGATTCACAGCATGCAGATATGAGGAGAAGACTTTTCACAGAAGAATCTTCCTTTAAGCTCTCGATCGAAGCTCTAATGGAGTGATCGATTCCGTAAAGCCAAATGAGTGTACAAGGTAATTGTTTGTATGTACCTGAGAGGTTGAAGTATTGTGGTATTTATAGAGGATCACCTGATTCTCTGGGAGCATCGTGGGGGCCAAAAGTTGTTATGATTTGAAACGGATTCGAATCGAGTTTGTTACGAGATCAATAGGATCTGTATCTTGTCAGTTAGAGGATCGATGGCTGGGAGAGTTAGTTGATGCCTTGGGATTCCATAATTGCGTAGGCTCTAGGCCACTTCTGGGTATGATTCTCTGTTTGGAATCATATTCCGTTTCAGTGAATAGGGACTCTCCCGTGCCGGATTCCGCAGAGGTATTTTGAATGCCGTGGCTGGCCTAGATAAGGAATAGCTTGATTTTTCAAAGTGTAAAATGGTTCGGCTCAAACGACCGAGGTATAAGGATAGCTCGAGTTACCGTGGAATAAGGATAGCTCGGCTCAGATGGCCGAAGTATAAGGATAACTCGGGTTACCGAAGAATAAGGATAGCTCGGCTCAGATGGCCGAAGTATAAGGATAGCTTGGGTTATCGAGGAATAAGGATAGCTCGGGTTATCGAGGAATAAGGATAGCTCGGCTCAGATGACCGAAGTATAAAGGTGGTCTGGGTTGTCAGGGTGATCCGACTTCATCAAAGCTGATTTGACCTTGTCGCTAGAATATCATGCCAGTTGGCCAGCTGGCAAGCAGGGTGTTTGGATTGAGCGCGACCTCATCACTAATGTGAGCGATCAATAATATAATGATGATTTTACCTCTCATCACATGCCCCCCACTCCCTAGTCCGAAGTGTAAATTCGAATATAGAGAGTAGAATTTCAGTATAACCTCATTCAATCAATATGAGCGGTCAAGGTGATGTTGCCTCTGAGGTAACCCTAGACGATCTGGATAGGGTCCGTCGCCATTACAGAGTTCCTCTGTATGTAGCCTTTTTCCTCTTTTCTATGTTATTTCGAGGATATTTAATTCGAAGGAGTCCAGCAGATCGAAGGGATTTTGATCCCAAGATGGGGGCGCCTCTCGGACGCTTCGTTGCTATTTATTGATCCTCCTCGGTGAGGGGGCGCAACTCTTCATTTCCTGCGAGCATCCACTGGGGCGGTGACGCGTGGTGAGTTTACGTTGGAATTGATAGCTCGGGCGATCGAAATACCTGCCAGAAGTAGTTTAAATACGGATGGGAGGATGCCTTCGTTAATCGCTTCTCCTGCTGGTCTCCCGAAATTTAGAGTAGTAGGATGGCTTTTGAAAATGAAGAAGGGTCAACAGGGGCACCAGATAACGGCGATAATGGTCACGGGGGGCAGGCCCCTCCGTGAGGGGGCCCCCACCGAAGCAGCGCTTCAGTAACTATCGACAGAGAGGACCTGTTATCAATGCTTGCGGAGCATGATCGACTCCGGAAGACGGTCGAAGAATACCTGGCCATCTCCACGAAGGAGCACGAGCACCTTAGTCGGATCAACAGTCAGCTGGAAGGGCAAGTGGTGACTCTCCAGCAACAACTCGTTATTTTTATCGCCGAGCTAAGTTTGAGGCACGGGGAGAGCTTGACTGCGCCCGGTGGAGACGATAAGCCCCGTTGAGGGATCGTGTGTTTTTTCTTTTCTTTTTGTTTTTCCTTTTATGATGAATAAAAAGAATTTTTGCGACTTTCATGTTCACCGCCATCTTCGAAACGTTTACTCTCATCATGTGAGTCTTATAAACGAACCACCCCCTGGGGGATCTCTGGTGATCTTGCCGAGACTAAGGTATGGTCCCACCGTTTTAGCCGAGGTAAGGGGAACTCGTAAGTTCCAGTCGGAGTGTAGTATATCACTCGGTTCTGCCGAAGTATAAGGAGCGTTCCACGAGCATTGGGGCGAGAATAGCTATCTCAGTTTGGACTGAGGAATAAGGGAACGTTCAATTTTTACCGAATCAAAGAGGGAATACCTCGGTTTTTTCCGAAGTAAGGAGACTATATCGACTTTGAGTCGAAGTAAAAAGTGATGTCTTGGTTTATACCGAAACATAACGGGTGGTTCGGCTTCGGGCCGAAGCAGGAGGTATCGGTATGTCTTTATTGAGGAGTACTTAGCTTCTGCGCCTTTTTTATTACTATGCCAGTGCCTTGTCCTTTTCAAGGTGGGTTGGCTTTCTTTTTGTCGAGATGGATAAAATAGCTTTGTAACTTGCCAAAGGACATTTCGTTACTTGCCTGAGTCATTTATCCCGTCGGTCCTTCCCAATGCGGGTCTTTTTAACGTACGAGATAAGCATTCGTTGACCATTAGAGGGCGTTATTTTCACCAGGCGATTTCCCAGGCCCGCCCGTATCTCAAGGACCTGCGGACGATTTCCTGCATTTAAGGCTCTTGATTCGAGATCAGAGGAAAATCTTTTTTCTTACGTCACGGTGTGGGAAATGCGTTTGATGCACTTTAAAAAGTGTCCTTTTTATCCTGAACTACCATGTGGCAGCGTAGCCAGATCGTTTTGAATCCCAGGGCTTTTGGCTTCAATGCCTGCTCCCGGTCTGGTTGCCTATAAAATGGGGAGTGCGGGTCATGTTAGGCTATCTCCCAAGGCTTTCTTTTCTGCGAGTTGTAAGAGTTTCCATGGCGTATGTTTTCTTGGAATTGAGAGTAAAGGGATGAGCTTCCCTTTTGAAAGCGGGCTCATCCTAGATAGCTGGGGTGATGGAGAAGCTGCTGAAGAGCAAGCAGTCCTCAATGAAGGAATTCTCGGAGGTCATGTGGAGAGCGCATGGAAAGCCCGCAGAGGTCATATGGGGAGCGCACGTATGCCCTTCCTGTGTGTCCTTTGGACCACCGGAAATGCAAGGCATATGCATCCCCCATGGTTTGCATGGACTTCGCTTCCTCCCTCAGCTTGAATTTCTCAGTTCATTTGACTAAGGAATCTTTTTTCATGTGAAAAAGGGAGGAGGAATGTGTCGGTCTGCTGGTTCTCTGCCATTTACAGTCGGGCAGTGGCTAGCAGACCAGCATCCCACTTGGGGGGATGCTTCATTAACATAAGCATCCACGGGTCTTTGACCTGATTATGATCCCTCCACGTATTCCACCAAGGATTTGTGGATGGCTTGCTTTGTTCTTTGGGATTAACCAGTGGCTTAACAGAGCCTGTCTGGTTTCTCTGATTTGTGGGGTCGGATGTAAAGACATCGTTTATCGACCGAAGCTGCTCGATCGAGCCTTTTATTTTACTTGTATTTTCTGTGCTTTGACACACTTGTAACGCCTCTTGAGAGGTTGTATTTCTCATCGATTAACGGAATAAAGAAAGTCTTTCGTTCTTTCTTCTTTTTTCAAATGTTTGTAGATGTTTGCTTTTTTCCTTTTGGCGTGACCATGCAGTTTTTCTCTTTTTAGGCGCACCAAGTCATGCTCGGTTCATAAACCTTTGATTGTGCTTGGGTAGCACTGGCTTCGTTGGGCATTTTCATAGTGTTGACCCCCTTCAGAGGAGGCACTGGTTTGTTCAAGCCAGAGGGAGGTCTGGGCGACCCTACTGGTTCATAAGATAGGTGCGGCCCGACAAAAAGGGGCTAAGTAGGTCTTTTCATAAGGAGGAAATATTTTCACAATTCTGCGGCCTTGCCGTTACTGCAGAACCGTTGGGGCCACTTGGCTTTGTCTATGGCTTCAAAGATTAACAGGAAATTCGATTCATCTTTGGCCGAGGGTTCTGGTAGCAAAAGATGCGCTTTAGTTTTGTCCGAGGCTTTTGATAATAAGAGATGCACTTTGGCTCTGGCCGAGGCTTTTGATAATAGCATATGCACTTCGGTTCTGGTCGAGGCTTTTGATAACAAAAGAGGCCCTTCTGCTCTGGCTGAGGCTTTTGATAATAACAGATGCACTTCGGCTCTGGTTGAGGCTTTTCATAATAATAGATGCACTTCGGCTCTGGCCGAGGCTTTTCATGATAACATATGCACTTCGGCTCTGGCCAAGGCTTCTCATAATAACATATGTACTTCGGCTCTGGCCGAGGCTTTTGATAATAAGAGATGCACTCCGACTCTGGCCGAGGCTTTTGATACGCACTTCGACTCTGATCGGGGCTTTCGATAATAAGAGATGCACTCCAGCTCTGGCCGAGGCTTTTGATATGCACTTCGGCTCTGGCCGGGGCTTCCTTGCTTTTGACCAGCATGTGTCGACGTACACCTTCGCGTTACAGCCGATCTGTTCCTTAAAGACATTGTTAACTAGCCTTTGGTAAGTAGCACCTGCATCTTTCAGACCGAAAAGCATGACACGGTAACAATACGTACCTCGGTCGGTTATGAAGGCGGTCTTCTCTTCATCCTCGGGCGCCATTCGGATTTGGTTGTAGCCCAAATAGGCATCCATGAGGGCCAGCATCTGGTGACCTGAAGTAGCATTTACAAGCTGGTCGATCCGGGGGAGAGGGAAGTTGTTCTTCGGGCATGCTTTGTTGAGGTCGGTAAAGTCGATGCAGATCTACCACTTGCCATTCGACTTCTTCACCATTACAACATTTGACAGCCAGCTAGGATAGTTTACCTTCCGGATGAAATTAGCCAGCTGAGGCCGAGGGACGATATAGCTCGGCTGAGGTCGAGAGATGTGATGGGACGATATAGCTTGGCTGAGGCCGAAAGATGATATAGCTCGGCTCAGGTCGATGGATGTGATGAGATGATATAGCTCGGCTGAGGCCGAGAGATGTGATCCCGCCTTAGGAATCCTTGGCTCGGTGAGGGGCTAAGGCGCCCCGATTTACTGAGGCTGACTTATCTCTAGCGGGTATTGTTCAGCACGTGAGAGTTAGGGTTGATCCTAGCCCCCTTGCATATTATTTATGCAATGATGATTTTACCCCTCAACACATGCCCCCCACTCCCTAGTTCGAAGCGTAGTTTCGGGCGTAGGGAGTATAACTTCGGGTGACATGATTTGAGTGGGTTTGAATTTGACAACCTGTGTAATGGTGCTCTAATTAGTGCCGCATGGCCGTCTTGCTTTTATGGAATGGAACCGTCGCTTCCTAGGGTCAACGGTTGGGGGAACGCCATGTAGCACATCCCGGTTTTCACAGTGCCTGCAGCAGCGGTTCCGAGCGTTTCGATCAAGACGCCTTATCTTCTTTTGAGGTGGTTTCCTTTGGGGAGAAGTAAAGTCGAGACAGTGCCATTCCTATTCACTGCGCCCTTTCGTCCCCTCCTGGAGAATCTTGTTCTTCTGTTTCTTTGCACGTCGTTCGGTGCTTCTTGCGACCAACAGCATGGCAAGTCCCAGCAACATGATTTCAGAGATTACTCCCGAAGATTTGAGAAAAATACGCCAGAGGTATGGTATTCCCTCGGACATCGTCCTGCGGTTGCCGAAGCCCGAGCATAGGGTCTCGCAAGAGCTGAGGGCGGGATCTTTCTTTACGAAGATAGCCTGAAGGCAGGTCTCTGATTTCCTTTCATCCCTTAGTAAAAAGATCATGAGATTCTACAACATCTGCCCAACAATGGTGGCGCCCAACAGTTGGCGAGTATCATCGGGTTTATCTCGATGTGCAAAAGGTTTTAGGTAACAGCGACCCTGCCCTGTTCCGTGTTTGTCATCAACTGATGTCCGAGAGGGGCTTGAGTGGTCCTATGTCGGACCTCGGAAGTCATTCAGGGCGATCATGGATAAACCGTCGTCCATAAAGGAATGGAAGGTTCGATTCTTCATCGTTGAAGGGAACATTGGTTCCGGCTTCCTGCAAGGATGGGGAAATCCTGTTAGAGATGTATAGGCGCATCCGGCTTTGTCCGAACAGGAGAGGGAGGACCTAGGGGTCCTTCTTGCTAGTCGAATGCTATCAGCCAGTGTCTTGCTATCGGAGGAAGCCCTTTTCGCTGCCGGGCTTAGCCTCGTTGATCCGCAATGTAAGTCTCTTTCTTTCTCCCCTTCATTGATTTCATTCAAGTGAGTATACCTCGATCTGATTGTTTGGTTACTGCGCTTGCAGCCAAGAAGTCTGCGCTGGGGGGTCACATAAGGAAGAGTTGGGTAAGCATCCGAGAGAGGCCAGTAGGGTCGAAAGACGCAAGCCTGAGAAGAAGGTTTATCTTTCTGTAGAGCACTCGCCAGATATCGGCCAGAAAAGAGGGTGTGGGAGTGCCAGCGGTGAGAGAGGGGTTCTCTCCGTTGAGGGAAGAAGCAATAGCCGCGATGGAGGAGCGGAGATCGAGGAGGACTCAGAAAGGGTTGCCAGATCCCTCATCCTCTGATGGTGGAGATAGTGGATAGCCCAGGTAGGCTCCCTTGGAAGTTCAGGGTGAGCCTGTCATCGAAGAGTCTTCCTTGGTTGGGCTAGAGGGCATGACGTTGGGCTACAGGCAATGGATGTTCGGGAGGAGTCTCATGTTGAGAGCTTCCTCTTGAGGGGGCTAGAGGTGCTGGTGAACAAGTTGAGGCTTCGGTGGAGTCTGCGGGGGAGGAGCAGGCGCCGACAATTGAAGAGGGGCCTTTGGGTGAGGAAGGAGGACAGGACGATGACCCTCCAGCTGAAGTTTCCCTCGTCGAAGCCTCGGAAGATTGAGGCCGGGGCTGGCCGAGGTATCTGATGAATCGCAGGCCAGGCTTTTGCTGGAGGAGGCTAGGAGATTGAAGGCTTCTCAGTCTGAGATTGCTCAGGCTGGCTCCTCGGATGGGCTGCCTGGTGGTCCGGGCTCGGCTATCAAGGAGGCGTTTTCTGCTTTGATGAAGTTGGCAGCATTGTATCCGAGCGTTGGTCCCTCGATGAATGAGTTCGCGGACCTGGATCTTATCGACGTCGCTTTTGGTCAGCGGAACTGGCGAAAGATGTTCATCTTCTCCCCGATATGATAATCCCACCCTCATGGGGTTAGCTAGGTCTTACACCTCCCGGGTGAGTTGTATTGGAGTACCGGGTGTTTTCTGGCGACTTCGATCATGCTTTCTTATTTGAGTTTGTTTTGCAGAGTGCTCTGATCAATAGGGCTCTGTGCTGGCGTTTGAGCCTGGCAACAGGGGCCAGCGTTCAGGCTAAGAGAGTCAGCATTGAGCTCCGACTGCGAGCAGAGGCGTCCGACAAATTTGAGCGAATCCTGGACACCGCTAACAAGAACTTATCGGTGGCGAGGGGGTTGCACCGGGCCGCCCTCGACGACGTATCCAAATTAAAGCTTGAAGTTGAGGAGCTACACGGGCTCAGGGCGAGGTATGACGAGGTATGCTCGGAATTGTCACAGGCCAGATCCAGGCATACTGAGGAAATGGAAACTGCTAAGAAGCAGTTTAATGAAAGTCGAGACAGGCTGAGGAGAGAAGCTGCTGAGGAGAGGAGTCGCACGAATAGAATGCTTGGCGAGTCGGAAGAGAAGATCCGACAGCTGCAGCATTGCATTATCGCTAAGGATGATAGGATCAAGTGGGATCAGGAGAGGATGTCCAAAATCGACAATGAGCTCTCCCAGTCCAGGGAAGAAGTTAACAGTAGACAATCGAGGATTAACGACCTCAAGGACTGGATAAAGCAGGTTAAAGCCGACAAGCTAAGGGCCTTCGGCAAGGTCGAAGAATTGACCAGGAGATTATCTCAGCGAGAGGAGGAGGTATAGCCCATCTTTTTAATTTTCTCGTCGGCTCACTGTTGCATTGACTAACTCCACGTTGGCAGATGGAGAAGGCAAGGCTCGAGGGTCGAGGTCAATTAGAAAGCCTGCAAGAAGAACTAGTGTCGAGCCATCGGAGGAGCTCGGAGCTCGAAAGGCAGGTTACTGAGGCTAAAGAGCGAGTCACCTCGCTTCGGGGTCAAGTCGCTGAGGTTGAGAGGCATCTCGCCATACTTCGGGTGAACAAGATGCAACCTGTGCCAAGGCTTTCAGCTCGGCAAGGAGGAGACCTGAACTAGAATATCCCGGGAGCATCCAGAGTGGGACCTCTCTTTTCTGGATGTCGAACCCTCCAAGGCCTACACCCCAGGGGCTGAAGAAACCGAGTACGAAGATGTCTCAGACATCGACCTGGACGCTATCATGGGTTCAAGTGAGGCTGCAGCTTCGAGGGACACTTCAAGCCTGTCGCCATAGAAACGATGACTTTAGAAGTGGGCGAAACGAGCCGAGCCTCTCCGGGTGTTGTTGAGAACACTGCTGGAACTGATCCAGCTCCTAATCCTTGAGGACCATTTGTGTGCTTTTATTTTTAGATATGTAATTTGGTTAAAATTTTCAATGGATGGGTCTTTTGTCTCCATCTGCTTAATCGCCTCTTTTGGCTGATCTTTTATCTTAAGTTTTCTTCTGGCTGCGAACGAATTATGACTCATTTGCTATCTTGGGCCGGTTTGGCCCGGACTAAGCAAATATCTCGGTCGAGGCCGAGGAATAAAATGGTTAAGTAGCGGTGTAGGATGGCTTGGCCTGACATGGCCAAAACTACCGCAATATCCTGGTCAAGTTCGTGGTCGGGTAATTCGGCATGTCCGAGACGAGGAAGCGGGTGCGCTTTTGGAGGGAGTTTGGCCCTAGGAAAAAGGGGGCGCATCCCGAGCACTGTGGTGTCGTTAATAAATCCCTTCGGAAAGGGGGCGGGACTCTTCGCTTCCCGTGGGCGCTGATTGAGATGACGCGTGGCGGATTTCCAAGAATTAGAATCAATGGCCTGGGCAACCAGAATGCTCGCCAGAAGCAGTTTAAATACTGGTGGGGGTATGCCATTGTTAAACATCTTCTCTGCCGATCTTGTGTTGGCCTATCCAAGCTTGCGACAGCAGGATGGCTTCCTGAGGTGAAGGGAGGTCTACTGGAACCCCAAGTAGTGGCATTGGCGGTAGTGGCGGGCTCCACTGGGGCCGTACCACAGTAACTATCGACGGGGAGGTCTTGGCCTCACTGCTTGCAGATCACGAGCAAATCCGGAGGACGGCCGAGCGATATCTGGCCGTTTCCACCAGGGAGATTGAGCTCCTCCGCGAAGCCAACAGCCGGCTGGAGAAGCAGGTGGCGTCCCTTTAGCAACAGGTGGGTGTGCCGGCTCTGCGGCGGAGGGAGAGCTCAACGGCATCAAGAGGGAGTGATAAGCCCCTGTGAGGGCTAATGTATCTTTCTCTTTGTTTTCTCCTTTTATGAAAGAAGAATTTCTGCAACTTCCGCGTTTGTTGTCATCTTTTAAGTGCTTGTTTTCATCGCGTGAGTCTTATAGATGAAACACCCTCTTGGGGGAATCCTTGGCGATCTCGGCAAGACTCGAGATATAGTGTTCATGCTTTGGTTGAGGCAAAGGGAACTTCACAAGTTCCAGCCGGGGTGCAATGTACCACACGATTTGGCCAAAGTATAAAGAGTGCTTCGTTATCGTTGAGGCGTCGGCAGCTATCTCAGTCCGGACCGAAGCAAAAGATAATGTTTAATCATGCTGTACTGAAGAGATACTTCGGTTTATTCCCATGTATAGAGGCAGTTTTGGCCTTAAGCGGGAGCATAGGGCAATCTCGGTTTATTGAAGAGTACTTGGCTTCTGCGCCTTTTTATTATTCTGCTAGCTTCTTGTCTTTTCCAAGGCGTGCTGACCTTCTTTTTGCCGAAATAAATAATACGGCCCTATAACCTGCAAAAGGTTGCCTCTGTATTTTTTGGGGTCATTTATCCCGTCGATCTTTTCCAAGGTACGACATAAATACTGACTTGCCATTGGAGGGCATCATTTTTACTGGACGATTTTTAGGCCTGCCCGTATCTCAAGGATCAGCGGGCGATCCCCTGCATTTAAGGCTCTCGATTCAAGATCAGGAAAAAATCTTTTGGCATGC
The DNA here is from genome assembly GCA_900491605.1 of Calamus simplicifolius. Taxonomy (NCBI): domain Eukaryota; kingdom Viridiplantae; phylum Streptophyta; class Magnoliopsida; order Arecales; family Arecaceae; genus Calamus; species Calamus simplicifolius. The sequence continues at coordinate 271,592 of UESW01004877.1, forward strand.
GTCATAGCTCAGGCGATGCATTTGGTGCGCATTGAAGAGTGCTCTTTTCATCTTCGGAGGCCACGTGGCCGTGTGGATAGGGCATTTTGAATTTGGGGCTTTCTGCTTTAATAGCTGCTCCCAGTCCATTTGCCTATAAAACGGGAGGAGAGGGCCATTTTAGGCCATCTTCCAAGGTGTTGCCCAGATGTAGCAACCCAAGAGGGGGGTGAATTGGGTTATAAAAAAAATGATTACTATGCAAGTATGTGCTTAAACTCTAATTTTGATTTGCAGCGGTGTAGTGGAGTGCACAGAATGATAATATTAGAGAATCAAACAACCACAAACACACAGAAGTTTATAGTGGTTCGGTGCCAAACTCAGCACCTACATCCACTCCCCAAAACCTATGGGAATTTCACTAATCGTATAACAACGATTACAACCTCTAGCCAAACCAGGCTAGCCCTCTTGTTTATACAGCACAAGGTAGCCAAAAACCCCTAGCCAAACTAGGCTAGTCCTCTTGTTTCATGGCACAAGGAAGCCAAATCCCCTAGCCAAACCTAGGCTAGTCCTCTTGTTTCAAGGCACAAGGAAGCCAAAAATAATCAGGGTTAACACTAACCCTTTTATAAGAACGATCAAGGAATGATAAAGAGAAGCTCCCACAATGAGCAAATATTCAGAGTATACTTTACAATTTTTGAAGCAATAAACTCAGCAATAAATGAACGAGGTCGAAGTAGCTAAAGTCTTGATTGCTTGAAAAGCTTCAAAGAT